>OX101817.2:54041967-54641967 GCA_944452925.2 Chrysolina oricalcia | reverse complement strand
TTCAGTAGTCAAATTTTTCCACAGGGTGTTCAGAAATGTTGGGGTAAAGTGCACCTTTTATCATAACCTGTATAACGACAAATCTTTAAGAACTTTCTGCAAAATCGATAGTAGAGAATGATAACAATGAAATTACCTACAACTTGGCAAAAAAATTATCGAAATTGATGAAAAGGTTAAAAAGTTATTTAAGATTGACTTTGAACAAAATTTTGTTTGTCCGGTTAATTTTGCATGCCAGTGTATTACCTATGAACAAATTTTTTCTGTGTTCCTATTTATAAGTATTCATATGATATACCTACCATTGCATTTGCTTGTATTAACCTATTAATCTTCCATGCTTTTTTACTTATATCGGATATTTTTTTAATTCAAATTGACAGATTTTCGAACAAGGATTGAACACGACCATTTTGATTTTTGTGAAACATAAATTTCACTGGCTACAGTCGCCGATTAATTTTTAGCCTCAGGCGCCTGAAACCCTTAAAACGCCCCTGTCAGGATACCACCGATTGACAGTAGTTCTTTCGCTGTTTTCATTACGTCCTTACATTTTGTCTCTACTGGCCTAATTCCAAAATCGTGCTCAGCATCTCTGAAATGTTTACAATTAATTGACCGGCGTTCATCAATCCGAGAAAGGAAACAGCTGTACCATTTTCATCTCACAAACCATAGCGATCAACCGGTGGCAATCAGCTGGTCAGTCAGTGGGTTGGTCGGGACTTATCGCGTTAACCGATGATTCACTCGAGATATCTACTCGTTCGCTGTCGAAGAAATCCAGTGAGCATGGCTGTGTTACTCGAAAACATATCCAATTGCGTTTGGCTCGCTTTCGAAGCCCTTCAGCAAGACAAATCGGATTTCGTGAATAAATCTAAGTTAAAGGTAGTGTAGAAAAAAATACAGAAAATTGTTTGGATGTGACAGGAATCACAGGTGACATATAACATGACTAATCCCGCATTTGTAATCGCTAACGCATTAACATCGAAGTGCGCAAAATGTTTGTTGTTTATTATAAACAAATCATCATTCTGCTGATTTCATTTTTTTTTCGTCAGCAGTAGTTTCTTTTCATTTACCTCACAAATGTTTCCGATAGGATATTGTATGTATCTTATCCGCTTTTTTCATTTGTTACATGTCTGTAGTTTTGTGTATTACACCCTCACGGTGATGAGAACTTACATTAGAGTATGTATCCGAACATGTATCTAACATAAACCATTCATTCAAGAAACGCTGAACAGATGGTGTTTTCTTATTTGTCCAAAAAAGGAAATTGTGCGGTTGAACAGGTTGATTTTAATGTTATGGAACGTAGTGCATAGTGTGTCAAGGTTTAATTGGATTGCACTTACGAAAATAATAAAATTGTTGATTTTATTCGCCCGCTACATGATTGAAAAATTATACTAGCCGTTTGGTGAAACTTGTGTGGGATAATTTATGAGCATTTAATGACGACGCGAGGTAATGAGTTTTTCCATACAGTGAGGACGTAAAAAGTCCTCCCCCACCCCTTAACTTTTGAACGAAACAAGCTATCGAGATCGGGTAAAATTCAGGTAAAAAGGTACCACTTTCACTACTCTGTGGCATAAAAATAATTGTGGTCACGTGGCCTAGTGTCAAGAGGGCACCTTCAACTTTTTTTTCGAATGTAAAACTGTGGCTACTGGTTTTGAAGGTCTTCCTATTCTCTATTTAACACTTCTTTGTTTATGAAAATCGGCCGAGCCGTTTCAAACTGACAAGCGTTTGAAATTTGCTTCAAATATTTTACAAATAAATTATAAACCTAAATAACTTTTAATTTCAACAAAATTTCAAGTAACAATTGCAACTATTTTAGCAAGTGCTCAAAATGTTCACCGTTCACTTCTTGACAGAAAAAAAGTCGGTTCTGGAATTCATTCCGAACGTTATTAAATGTTTCCGGGGTAATACCGCAACACACACATCTGTTATTCGGTTCATAAGTTCCTGGATGACTGTGGCTGCGTGACGTACACCTTAGATTTTATGTACCCCCACAGAAAAAAGTCAAAGGGGTCATATCAGGTGACCTAGCTGGCCATTCAATGGGGCCGCGTCGGCTTATCCACCGTCCCGGAAAATTCTCGTTAAGCCATTCTCGGACAGGTCTGTAGTAGCGAGGGGGTGCACCATCTTGTTGAAAGGTAACATCCATGGTAAATTCATTTGGGTTTGCCCCAATTACTTCTTGAATACTGTGATGGATCTGATTTTGAAGCATAATTAAATACAGATGCCCAGTTAAATTTTCTGCCATAAATATTGGACCCATGGTATGGTCACCCAAAATACCAGCCCATACGTTGATCTTCTCTGGAGTTTGAGTATGACCCTCTCGAAAAACGTGCGGATTTACGTCTGACCAATAACGCACATTTTGTCTATTTACTGTTCCATTTAGAAAAAACGTACTTTCATTACTAAAACAAATAGAGTTAATGTAACCGGGAATTTGGGTTAGGCGATCAGACATGATCTCACAAAACTGTATTCTTCTATCTGCGTCATCTTCTGTTAATTTATGCAGAATTTTCAATTTATATGGGTGAAATTTGTGTTTTTTAAGATATTTTTTCACAGCGGTCTTAGATACGAGAATATATTGAAAAAGTCTTAGCCTACTATAGAACCATACAAAATTTCAATGTCAAAATATTTTATTACTCAACATATTCTCCTCTTAATTGGATACATTTATTACAGCGAACCTGCAACGTCATTAGACCTTTCAAAAAAAATGTTTCTTCTTGCTCTGCAAACCAGACCTCCACAGCTTTTAATACCCCCTCGTTGGAAGAAAATTTACGACCTTTCAAACTTTTTTTCAGCTGAGAAAAGAGATGATAGACGGACGGAGCCAAATCTGGTGATTAAGGAGGATGTTCTAGTAGTTCAAACCCAAAATCACGAATTTTTTGCATGTCAACATGAGATTTGTTTGCAGGGCCGTTGTCCTGTAAAAACAAAACACCTTTGGATAACTTTCCGCGTCTTTTCTCTTTAATATTTTCCCATAGAGTGGTCAGTAATGTCGAATAGTAATCTCCAGTTATTGTTCTACCCTTATCCAAAAAATCAATCATAATTACTCCATGGCAATCCCAAAAAACTGAAGCAAGAACTTTTCCAGCAGATTTTTTGACACGAAACTTCTTAGGTCTTGGAGAACCGGAGTGTCGCCATTCCATCGATTTTTGCTTTGTTTCTGGATCGTAGAAATGCACCCAAGTCTCATCCATAGTAACAATTCGGTTTAAGAAGTCTACATTGTTTTCAAATCGAGCACAGATCGAACGCGATGCTACTACCCTTGCACGCTTTTGGTCAACATTCAAACATTTGGGGATCAATTTTGCAGCAATTTTTCTTATGTCCAAATTGACGTGAACTATATGATGAACGCATTCGTATGAAATATTCAGTGCTTCAGATATCCGTTTTAGCCCAATTCGACGGCCTGTTAAAATCATGTCATGAACTGCATCGATATTTTCGGGGACTGATACAGAAACTGGCCTTCCTGATTGGTCATCATCTTCAATGGAAAATTTACCACTTTTGAAGCTGCAGTCCAGTTTTTCACGGTCGCATACGAAGGACATTGATCATCAAGGGTATTAGCATATCTTCGTAAATCTGCTTACCTCTTAACCCTTTTGATGATGGCTCGATACTCCAATTTTTCGATTTTCACAATTTCGGTGGACATATTTTTTCTTTTAATTTATTGCGTAACTCTGGTTTACTTTTTTGACGTCAACCTTTACACTGACACTTCTAATAAGTTATTGTTCGTTGCTATGGTAACGCAATATTTTGTTTATGCAGGGAACTGGTCTAGGCTAACTAGATATCAATACATCCTCGTACGTCATAAGCCGTGGCTACCGTTTTCGTTGTTTGTTGCGGATTATTAACAACAGCTGCCAGAACGTCGATTTGCTGATCTTCTGAAATGGATTTTCTTCCAGATCCTTTTTCCCTCGGTACACAACCAGTTTTTGAAATTTACTGACCAATTCCCTTAAGTAGGTACGAGATATTGGATTATTTTGGAAGAGCTCATTAAATATTCTTTCTGCTTTATGGTAATTAAGACCAGCATCAGCGTAAATTAAAATTGCTTTGTTTTTTTCTTCTAAAGACGAAGACGAGGCATTTGAAAATTATGAAGAAATGCTGAAATCTATGAAAACTGTCAAAAGTATTGATATGATTAACGTCAATATTAGATTGAGATTGAAATGAAATGCTATTTGGAGTCTCCGGCAAAATAACTAAGGCATAAAAAACTGAAACGAAAACCACAGTGTAAAATACCAATAATATGTGCACCTTTTTCTCCAAAAAAAATTGGCTTTTCCGCCAGAATCAGTAACGGAGTTAAGATTCTGCTACAATTAATGATAGAGTGTACAGAGCTTTGTCCTGCTGGAAGCGCTTCCGGAATGACTTTTGTACAGAGAGCCCTGTCCTACTAGCAGGACATTATTCCGCTCATAAAGTTAACCTGCAGGCAGGACGTAACGTACTACCAGCTGTACATTCAGCAAAATGTGAATAAAATATAACTTCCATAAATCGAAGACCTGCCGGCAGGACTCACTTCAATCTCAAATTGTGCTGCCAGAAGTACCTCCATCGCCTCAAACGGAAAGATATTTTTAGTTATGTAATTGAAATAATTTGATATGAATTCAAATATTTTTATAAATACAAATAAATTTGTATTCTATTTGAAGTAGCAAGATAAAATAAAAAAAAAGTTATTTTTGAATTTAAAACTAGAGGAGAAAATGAAATCAAACGTTACAAAAATACAATTTCAGTCCTTTAGGCTGGGATACCATGCTGAATATGGTAGGTGAAACAATTTCTTCCTGTTGTTGGGAAACACATGACAGCACGTACGCCACAAGCACTGCACCTATAACTGGACTTTTGTACTTTTTGTCTTTGACGAACATCTTCACTGCTTAGAGCGATAAGTGTGTGTACTCCCGGTAACCAATCTTGCCTAGGAGGTGTATTCTCCTGTTCATGCAGAACTGAAGGATTTTCTGATATAGTTAGTGTCTGCCCATTGATTATTTATCAATTGCAAGAGATTTTTCGATTTAAATACCTTTTTTATTACTCCGAAACACCTGGCGGTATTCCAGTCTCCGCCAAATTGCGATATACTCCACGAATGGTAATTTTTCGTATCAAAAGCCGTTGCCGACGCGTGCCTGGCTTCATCATTTCAGACTGACAAGTTCAAGCACGCATAACTTTGGAACTAATAAAGATAGCGCCCTCGGACAAAAATGCGCTTATAGAGCATTTCATTGGCTTCTGAAATGAGTACAAATTGTCCTACAGGTAGGTATCATAGTCCTAATATTAAACGATTTCTAGCGTACTCAAATGAGGCATTTTCGTACTGCCTGTACGTTGTATCATTAATAGTTAAAATAATTTATTTGTTAAATATTTTAAGCAAATTTCAAACGCTCGTCAGCACAAAGAAGTGTTGTATATAGAATCGGAAGACCTTCAAAACCAGGAGCCACGTGACCCCCCTTTACAATTGCAAAAATAAGTTGATGGTGCCCTCTTGATACTAGGCCACGTGACCACAATCATTTTTATGCCACAAAGTAGTAAGACTGGTACCTTTTTACCTGAATTTTACCCGATCTCGATAGCTTGTTCCGTCCAAAAATTAAGGGGGGGAAGGACTTTTTACATCCTCACTGCATAAAACGTAATGAGTATTCATATACATTTAATTTTATACAATTTCAACTGGAGTTGCTAATTCAAATAGGAATGTGATGTGCATTGTTTTGTCATATAGACTGGTGCCTATCTATAATTTTTTTGAAAAAGAAAAAAGTAATAGGCAAGGATCAAGTGGAAAATTTTGTTGAGGTTGAGGAAAAAAATATTAAAAAACACGAAAACACTCAAAATTGTGAAATGGGAATGCAGTTTAGGGGTTAAAAATGGTTTTTTGCCATTTGCGGCGAAACGTGACCTCTTAGCGGAAAGTATTCAATAAAAAAGTTGTGGATAATGAAAAATCAAAAACTTTTACATTTAACACTTTTTGACATTTGTGTTTTTTTGTATTTCGAAGGTCTGTGAGGTACTTTTTTCGTAAAATATACATAACTAGAAAACTAGTCGTCTTCTGAATTGCGAAAGAATCATGCTCATTCCTAAAAAATTTCACGTATTTGAGAGAAAAAAATTAAATACAGAAAAATCTTTTTTTGGCATTTTTACGGATTATTTCAGGTTATGTCGAAGTGTTCGATACAAAACTTTTCGATTACTTCATTAAGTATCTACAACTTTTCCATTCAACATTTTTTGCTAAGTGGTTACGTTTTGCAGCAAATTCCAAAAAACCGTTTTCAACCCCTAAACTGCAACCCCATTTCACCATTTTGAGTGTTTTCGTGATCAAATTTTTCCTCAAAGTTGAAATCTCATCAACATTCTCTACCTGGTCCTTGTCTGTTACTTTTTTTCTTATTTTAAGCATTTATTAGAATTCGTTTTGACACCAGCCTCATAGTATAAAAAGACAAATTACAAACTTTCTCTAGTGTTAGAAATAAAATAACTCATCAAATTGCAACACTATTATTCCTTCAAAATCTTCAATTTCCAGGTCCAAAGTTAAACTCAAGAGTAAATAAACAACACTCCTGTTTGTCACGCTTAATTAGTATGACCTATGACATGTTGTTGATTTGAATGATCCCTAAACACTATTAGTACATGTCTTAAGGAACTCGTTCTGGACGACAAACACCTCTACTTCAGCTGAAACTATGTTAAGGAAACATAAATCGAGGTACAACTTGTATGCCCTTAACGTTGTCAGATGAAATGGTCCAATCAGAGCTTTCTGCAATTTTTTGATAGATGTCTTGAATTCCCACAATTAAAACAACTACTTATATGAAGTTTTTTCCAAATTTTTGTTACATTCTTCAGACTCAGTTGAAAATGTATGATTACTTTCAGATACTGAGTATATATTATGTGCTACACTACCAATTGTATCTAAATACACACACATGGTGGCCCATCGAAAACTTGAAATGGGGGTTTTGGGTGATATAACTCCCGTGTCAGAGTCAGCTATCTGGCAGAGCACGATTGGGATATATCTGGTGATGAATACGCATGGCTTTCTCTGCATTACTGTTGGCGAGGCCATAGACGTGATGCAATTCCGCAATTTCCACATTTCAATAATTCACTATCATTAGCAAGATTGTAAAAATAAGATATTCATATCGCGAACAGATTCAAACGAAAGAAACTTACTCTTAAATGTTAGATTTCCAGGCGTCATTACAAAATTGCACTCTTGAATTATATTAATTTTCTCTCGGATCGTAGATTATTTTTTCTCAAAAACGGTACATAGCAAGAGAAAGACTTAGAAGAACGCATATATTTCAAATCAAACGGGGAATTCGAAAATGTTTTTATTTTGAAAAAAACATGACGTACTATTTTTGTCTTAAAAAATATCGGGGTCAGTGCTCGTGAGCAGGCCACTGTTGAAGATGAAAACTACTTATGTTAATACTGAAAATCATGCAGTTTTATTCAATATCATTATCCACTGAATATCACTTAAATGTCACATGCGGTTTCGGAAATATTAAATAATTTTTCTATTTTCGCAAGGAAACATTTTTGGACCGCAGTTCATGAAGCAAACTATTAACAATTTTTTATGTAGAATCACACCTTTGAATATTCCCATATCATTAACGATAGTTGCCGACCAATGCCTGCATATGTATACCGAGTGTCTGCAGAAGGTGGCTCGCCCCTATAACTTTTTGTTTTTGAAGGAAATGGAATGAAATTTAGAGGATCTGCATACAATATAAAACCGAAAATGACGAAGTTGCACATGGTCACTTTTTGTAACCATTTTTTCGTTTCATTTTGAAAATTATTTTTCAATCTAGAGTGTCATGATAATGTACAAATCGCTAATATCATCCCTGAAATTTTGGGAAAAATACAACTTCACTGTTTGCGGTCGAAATGTATGAGCCAAATAAAATTAGATATTTGAATTGAAATTACAAACTTTTTCAAATGGCAACATGGTGGCTAGTAAGGTTAGGAAAAAACATCAATTCATTACGATTAATTTGATACCACACACTAGTGGGTTTTAAACAAACTCCCTAAAAAAGCATATTTTGGTAATGAAATGAGACTTAAATGCATCGAGTAATTTTTGACCAACTCAACTGATGAAACAAAATCATTAAGGAAGCCGACATCTTATTTTACCTCGCTTCTGAAAAATTAGGTTATTGTGTACGTTATGGTTTAAAAACCTGATATGTTATTAGCTCTGGAGTATTGATTTTTACTCGATGCATTTAAATCTCAGTTTAATATCAAAAAAGGCTCCTTTTTGGGAAATATCTAATGTAATCCTTTTAATTTTTTTAGCGAAAGTGGTATTTTTTCCAAAATTTGAGGACTGAAATTAGTGATTTGAAGGGATCCATAGCCCTCTAGAATAAAAAGTAAATTTCAAAATAAAAAGTGAATTTTGTTACACAAACTGACAAGTGATACATGGCATTCAGTAAATCATACGGAGACAAAATAAGTGAAAATATACCGGCTGTCTCATTTAATAAAAGAAAGTTGATGTCACTTCTGGTGAAACCAGAAATTGCATGAAGCTAAGTTACTTGTCAAAGAATGCACTTTATTTCTTATGCAGATCATTCCATTATCTTCAGAAACAAAAAAGTTAGTTTCCGCGGACACCCGATATATTCTTGTAAATATTTGTTTATGTATTGTTTTTAGGTTCTAACCGCAAATATAGGAACTCTCCTTGACCTCTACGGTGTCGAGAAAGGTCTAGATCACTTTCGAAGTACATCAACGCTGAACTTTGATCAGTTCAAGTACTACCTTCAGAGGGAGGTTTTTGCGTCACTGCCAGCCAAATTGCAGGTTCCAGAACTCCGCGTTTACGAAAACAAAATAGCCGAGGTATGTTGGCTCGTTTGCAGAAGAAAATACCTTGCTAGAGAACAGAGGATATTCTCGGAGGAGTCAGTTTTCAAAATTTTCCGGATATTCTGTGTTCTGGCGGATCTGGTACCCGACAAAAACAATGAGAACACGTATCAGGTACTCTTGCACCCTTCGGAGGTGTGTCCCATTGCTCAAACGTTGTCGAATTCGTTGGGGTGCATCTTCGACGAAGAGGACTTCGCTTGCCTCAGCATTTCCATGGGAAATTTTCGACTGACTCCCTTCATAGCAGTACTGGAATCGAAGTGTCTAAATGGCGTCGAAGACAATGTAGCAATAAGTGAAGCTGTAACTGATATTTACCAGAAAGTTGTGGAAGACGTGATCAAAAAGGGCTTCATGTCGAAAAAAGGGTTCATATTCCCGACCATGAGGGAGTACTGGTTCGTACTTCGGCCATTCGAACTCATTTATTACAAAGCCAGAAACGAAAAGGATCGATGCGGATCTTTTCCCATTGAGCCTGGTTGTAAGGTTGATCCAAAAACGGGCTACAGGATTTTGCTGCATACTTCTGAAAGAACTCTAGAATTGGGTACGTCAGATCATATGAGCAGGCTCCAGTGGATATCTGCTCTTCAGCTAGCAGCAGATCATTCAGGTGAGAGGTGTAAAAAGTAATGAAATTTTGTCCTATATCGTCATGAATATCAAATGTTCCAAATCCTGAGATTTTTCATTCAACCTACTAATACTAAATGTGATGTATTGTATGTTTGCTGAGAGGTTGCTTGGTACTTGCCACTAACTGATCTGATCTGCCCATAAAAACTCAACAAATCAACACTGGAAGTAGCTGTCTATACACTGTTTATTGGCAAAATATTCACTTGTTTCATTTTGTTATGATTTTTCTTGATTTTATGGTTTGAAGGAACTGACTGAATGTATTGGAGTATTTCTTTTCTTGATTGATGTCTTTTACGTTAATTTTCAAATCCAGGTCGAAGGACCACGTTCGGTTTCCTGAGATTTTTCATTCAACCTACTAATAGCTGTTGTATGATGTATTATATGTTTGATGTGACGGATGTGTAATAAGATGCATACAAATAAGCTTGCAATACACTAACTTTGATTAAATTTTGAATACATAACAAACACAATGGTCTATTCTTTTTGACAATTCTGGTGCGACCCTCTAGAGGCTATTGAATATGGTGTCATTGGCTCTTTTGCCAAACCTAAATAAAATATCACAAATAATATGGGAGGATACATTAAATCAAATGATTTTGTAAGATTTACAGACTCAACATAATCCAAATCAGACTTACTTGACGTTCATTTCATCCTCTATCTTTCTCTCTCCAAATTGTACTTTCCAATAAAGAACGGAAATAGTTCTTTGTCCCATAGTTACAGTGTGGATTTATGAAATTATTTCATTATCATCCGTTCTTAAAACGTGTGCAAAATTTCAGTTACTGGCATGGCATGGTTCTACTTGTTGTTCGACTCGTTGACTGGATTACGTAATCCAGTCAACGAATGGACTGAAAGGGAGTGTAGAGTGAGCACGCATCTAAGCAATTCCTATCAGAAACTTTTTCAAGGTGTTTAGGGAGTGAACATACTAATAGTCCTGGTGTATAGGAGGTGAGCTGGAGTTGGGGGGAGGGGGAAGAAGGTCCCACTTTTGTCTACTTTTTGGGTTTTTCACTAAGATCTCAAAAACGTGCGCCAAAGAGAAATATTTTCTTTTACCAAATGAAAGCTCAAAACATTCTATACAACCTTTCCTTCATTCACTTCTGTTGAATTCCAAACCATTTTCGAGCTACACGTTCAGAAATAGTGGTGAAAACTTTAGAAAAAACAAACATTTTTACCTCACACTTTCAATCAAACATTCCTTCGTATTGTCTGAACTATTCGGCTGAGAAAGTAATTCTCTAGTAGTAAGTTGTAGAGAGTTGAGGATTATGCAGGGTGTGAAAATATAACCGATAAACTCCGCATACAGATTTTTCACCAAATTTTGAGGTGAAAAGTTTCCATCAATGTATGTCTTAGAGGGAATGCATTTTACATAGCGTTCTCAAAAGTACGAAAAAAATTAAGACTCATTTATTTTCTTCAAAACCTCTGATTGAAAAAAGTTTAAACTGGGTAGGTTCATCAATATAAATGTGAATTTGAAGTCATAAGGTTTCATTTTCGTAAACCAGTCGCGTGGTTACCGTGGTATGTGGCCATATTCTCCTTCATAATTATTTTAGACAAGTGAATGGACAAATAAGTGTTCGATTTTAGATACGCTCATCGATACTCAACCCAAAAGTCATCACATTCCAAGTGCCTAAAAGTGGAAATTTACGAAGAACTGAACATATTATGTGTCCTGAGCAGAGACACAATTTTCTGTGGTCAATAATTGCATAATGGTTATTTCTTCAAACACATCGGAATATTTGTCGACGTCCTGGAACATTTTTTAATGTTGGAAGAATCGGAAAAATAATACGGCTGAGTTTTTTCATTCATATAAGTAATATTATTTGATCGAATCGATGACATGGATTCACTGATATGTGATCACACTCCTTGCTTATCCCAAATTCATAATACTCCACTCAGATGAGAGTTGAGGTCTGAAATAAGTTTTGCAATAAACTGAAGAGATTAACAGTATCATTTTAAGAGCAGTTTCTGATCGAATTATCTGGTAAATCTAGCAGTAAATCTAGTAAATTATCAAATCAATACATTTTTTACGGAAAACAACAAGGAAAAATTACGTGGATGTTTTATGCATTGATCAGTGGCATACTGAATTGCCTACTACAAACTAGCCTGAAAGCAATAAGTTATCACGATTCGAAAGATTTTTTTTAGAATAGCACAGTCTCAAGCAAACGAATTTATGACACATTTCAATTTTCAGAACTTGTTTTTATCGTTCCGATGCCACTACTATCGTTTCTTATAGTAATCAATCGTCTAATTTTGTTGCCACACATGAAAGCGGGTTATTACATTTTATTTGATTTCACTAATTCTCATTGTTCTCACTTTCGATAACTCTCATCTTTGGCTTGACACTTTCATCCGCTCCCGTGATGGTCATGGCAAGGGTTCTTCATCTAAGGCATTTTCCTTGGTGAGTGGGTGGTTCTTGCTGTAGGGCCTCTAAGTCATCTTCATCATCATCCTTGTCAACAGGCACGCAGCTAAGGCTTCTCTCGGCAATTGAGGCACTACTTAGAACAGTTCAGCATTGCTTCACGGCATCCACATTTGCCACTACCACAATTCTTAGGGAAGCAGCAGAATATCGTTTTCAGTAGAATCTCCTGGTGATGGACCTTCTGTTGAAACTGGCACCAAGGTATCTCCTACGTATTTTCACCCCCACTAAAGAGGTGGCAGCCCATTCCCGAGCCACTGCTCCACTTGGTGGTAGGTGCACTGGTAATGCTGTTTAGCTGCGCTCTCAGTTGGGTGTAAGGGCGCTGACTTCAGGCGCAATATTTGCCACTGACCTCATAAAGGACTGAAAGTTGTACTGGTTGAGGGAGGTCTGCCTTGCTGGTGCCTCAACTATTTGAGATAGCACATCTTCCCAGCCTATTCAACCTCGCCCTGAGTGGAGGCAGGGCTGTCGCTTCTTTGATGACTTTCGACTTCAAGTACAATTTTAAGAAGCCCAGTCTTCTTCTTCTGAGAGTTGCTGATGTTGTGACGCAGAGGATAAATGCATGTAAGAACAAATTATGTTCAAATCCATGCTGTGGCATCTCTTGGGTGGACAGTGCAATAGTTTTGGTTCTTCCCCGGTCGAGTTTCAGCAGCAGGATGTTTTGGGTGGAATGAGTGGAAGATATCCAAAGCTCAGCGAGGTCCATATCCTCACCAATGACGCGAAGGCCACAGAACTGTGAATGGAATATTCAGCATCATCGGTCGCCTGGAGAATCTGGAGAGAGGAATAGTTTAGACGATATGAATGAATGTTCGATCTGGTTTGGTTTAGGTACATTTTAATTCGAGGAGGAGGTTCGATCACCTAACCGACATTATTTTGCTGTAATTTTTTTAGCTCAAAACCGTTGAAAATTGTTCCGTATTCCTAGAAATCAAAACATGAAATTTCCTCATATTCAAGGTGGATTCCAGAGTTTTCAACGGCTCCAGGCGGCTAAGAGGAGGCTGCAGAGACAGGGGAGGGTGCAAGAGATGATCCGGGCACGCGCCCAATTACAGCAGGAGAGAAACGCAAGACAAGCTGCCGAAGGACAAGCCAAAGAACTGGAAGCTGTTGTAAAAGAGGAAGCGAAGAAACTGACCCAGTTGGATCAACTGCGGGTCAAGTTGGAGAGATTGTTAGAAGAGGAAACGCAAGCGAAGAGAGACGAGGAAATAGTACGAGGGTTAGTGATTTTTGATTCACTTGTTTAGCTCAATCACTAATATTAAATAAATCTTATATGAAAAATTATATCATAAATACGTGTGTCAAGTTTATGTGCCACCAAAACTGATTCATTGGTTATACTGGGTAAGTCTGACAGATGGCGCACCTCTATAATTGAGAGAAATATTCTAATTGAAAGTATGAAAATTAAGGGTGTTATTGAAGAACTGAATTGTACTTGGGAATAGTATATCATCTGGGCTTGCGTTTGAAGAGGTTGCAAATCTCGTTTTATGTAACAAAGATTTTTTTTTTCAACTTCGGACAAGAACCTGCCGAATTAAAATATTTTTACTAGAATATTTTGTGATATGTTCAAAGCGTGGTTGACTCCATCCTTTTTTTATTCGTTACTCTATATCTTTAAGGTTACAAGCCAGAGTTTTAGCAGAAGAATGGGAGAAGAGAGAAGAACTAGAAACACTACAAAAAGAACAGCGAATGTTATTGGAGGAGGAAAGGGAAAAACGAAGAGAATACGAGGATCGACAAAGGGAAAAAGAGGAACAACTGAGAAGTGAGTGTTATATAATTTATTCCATCGTTTTCCATGATTGCTTCATTAATCAGGCAGCCAAGCTAGCTACATATCACCATGACAGGCCCCTGTATCTCCGGTGATTTTGAAGGTTATTGGTTGAAATTTGGGATATCTCATAAACATGATAAGCGGCACGTTTTGACCTACAAATGATTTTTTCTTCACCTCCGGTTGCGCCTGAAGTGATACCAACTTTCGATTATTAAACGGAACACGCTGTATATTATTACATTTCTGAATTCTGCATAACTTTTTGAATCCAATGAAACCACATAAGTAACATTTCAAATTCCAAAATTATTGATTACTAATTTTTTAGTTTTCTATTTGAGTGTGCCATAATGGTTCCGATTTATTCCAATTGACCCGTCTAATGCTAGAAAAATCGAAATCCCGTCAAAAAGACTGATTTGCGTTTTGTATGAACAAATAAAGTTCATCGTAATCGGTTTTGGGGTAAAACTCAATTTTTTCAAAAGGACCCATATTGGTACCGTGGTACCATTTATTAGTACTATTAATGGGGGATTTATTCATACCTGGTAATAAAATATGCGATGAATACAATCAAATTACAGCTAAAAGAAAATAAGAAAATATAATTATCTTGTTTTACTTTATGCTAAGGAGTTACCAGGTGGCTTTGAAAACCATGAAATTATTCCTTCAGATTGTCAAATGAATATTTTTTGGTTCATCGGTGTTTTTCATCGGTGCATTGGAAAAGTCTTTACATTTGTTGTTATTTCTGTTCAGAATGCCGCCCATTTATACAAGGCATGAAAAAGTGGACATGTTAATTATTTATGGAGAATGTAGAAAAAATGCCGTTGCGGCTAGAAACCTTTATGCCGACCGATATCCAGACAGTGTCCAGCGAGAAATTATTTTAATCGTCTTGAAAATCAATTCCGAGGAGAGCCTAATCATGATCCCGAAGAAAACGTTATCATTGACGAAGGAACAGAAATTAATGTTTTAGCTCGAATAGAAGTTGATAAGACTGTTTCTTTAAGGGTTTGAGTTGGAAATTAGTCACCAATCTTGCCAAATCTTGCCTGTACGAAAATGATTATGAACGTAGGATAGAATATTGCAATTAGATTTTGCAGAATAATGTGCAGCCGAACAATGCTTCTTTAGGAAGGATTTTATTTTTGGACGTGTCTAGGTTTACAAATATGGGATTATTTAACCGACAAAGTACAAGAAAATCAGAATTTATTGCGGGAGGGTAACTTTCAAGTGCAGTTCGGTTTCAATGTTTGGCTTGGAATACTCAGTCGTAGAATCATTGGTCCAATAATATTTGAAGGACCTTTGTCTGGAGCTAGATACTTAGAATTTCTGTAAAATGAAATTGAGGACAGGTTAACTGAATTACCTGTCCTTTTACGACAGGAAATGTATTTCCAACAAGATGGAGCTCCTCCCCATAATTCAATAATAGTAATTGATTACTTCCAACAGGCATTCGAAGAAAACGTAATTTCGACGATTGGTCCTGTGCGATGGCCTCCAAGTTCACCTGATCTGACACCTCTTGATTTCTTTGTTTGGGTCCATTAAATAAACATTGTCTATGCAACCGCCGTTACAACCCTCGAAGACCTGGAGTTGCGAGTAAGACGCGCAATTAATACTATAACGGCCCAGCAATTAGCGAACGTTCTTGAAACAGCTATCCGAGTTGAGAAGTGCATTGACGTTAATGGACAGCATTTCGAACAATAATTGTTCTAGTGTTTCGTGTTTATTTTTTGTATTTTAAAGCCTCCTTAGTAACTTCTTATCATTAAATTAGAATACAATGAATAAATTTCTCAATGATAGTACTAATAAATGTTACTACGGTACCAATATGGTTCCATTTGAAAAACTTGAGTTTTAGCCCAAAACAATGAACTTTATATGCTCATAAAAACACAATTTAGTATTTTGACGGGATTTCGATTTTTCTAGCATTTAGACGGGTCAATTGAAATAAATCGGAACCATCATGATCATGGCACACTTAAATGGAAAACTAAAAATTGAATTATCAAAAATTTTGCGTCTGAAATGTCACTTATTTGGTACCATTGGATTCAGAAAATTATGCAGATTTCAGAAATGTAATGATAAACAGGGTGTTCCATTCAAAAATCGAAAGTTAGTATCAAAAAATTCATTTGTAGTTCAAAAAGTGCTGCTTGTTATGTGTATGGGATATCCCAAATTTCAATTGAATACCTTCAAAACTAACGGAGATACGGGGGTCTGTCATGGTATATAAATAATTGGGGCATTTTATTTTGTGAGTAAAGTCAAAACAACCAAAAGTCTTGAAAGTAAATCACTTAGTATAGACAGGACGAATAATAATGGCTGCCCCTAATTATTAGAAATTAATAAACTGAAATATTCCAATTGTTTTTCTCAACGACCAATTAGAACCCTTTTCCCGTTTTCCCTTTTCCCCTTTCCTGAACTTATTCTCTTAGTAATCAACTATGTACAGGTATACTGTTATTTGTTATTGATTTAAATAATAATTAGGAAAGTTAGTAATCAATTCACAAGTACACTGTTTTCAATTGATAGGTTGTGTAGACCTAGTGATTAAAGATAAATATTAGTATACCAAAATCGCTTGATAAAGCTACAGTGTAGCAAAACATGTCGCGAGTATAATAAATTAAGTGGAAATTTTATCGTATTTTACCTTAGTGTCATACCGTTTTATTATTCAATATATTTTATTCTCATCAGTTTCTTGAAACTCTGATGTACTGGTGAATCATTTCCCACCGCTATTGTTTTATCTGTGGTATTTATTGTTGGAGAGATATAAATATACATTTCAAAGAATGTGAAGTCATAAGAACATTTTATCGCGAATTGGTTGGGATTAGATCAGTGCTTCATAGAAAACTATTCTTTTTTGCCATTGTTTCAATTTTTTTTTAATTCTTCATCTGATACACGGGGTGAAATTTACAAGTCAACGGACCCCGCACTTCTCTTGTGGAAAATGGACTAATTTTTCGAAACTTTGGTATGGTAAAAGTACGGATTGGCCGAGCTGTTACCTAAAACAATGTGCTTAATAATAATAATAATAATAATCGTTTATTTTCCATCAGATAATTTACAAAAATTATAGGAATAGTCAATTTGGTGAGAAAAGTCACGAGAAGAACTCTCTTACACTATAAAAGCATTTCTCATATAAAAAATTTCTTAACCTACTTTTGAACACAGAAATAGTAATACTTCTTTTAATCATATCAGGAAGATGATTAAACATTTTCAGTCCAAGATAGTTTGGAGAGGCGGATGATATTTTGAATTTGGCGTAAGGGATATGGTACAAATCTCTATTTCTTGTATTGACATTATGAATATTACTGTTCCGTAAGAAAAATTGTTTGTTCTGGAATACATATACACACATTTCAAATATAAAGACACATGGCAGTGGTAAAAGTTTATATTTGACAAAAAATTCTCTGCATGAGACCTCCTTGGATATCCTAGCTATGCATCGTACAATACGTTTCTGTGCAACGAATACGTTTTTGTTCATTGTAGAGTCGCCCCAGAGACATACACCATACCTCAGTCTTGAGTCCACCTGAGCATGATACAAATTTAATAACTGATGAAGTTGTGATAGAATCATGAGTTATTCATAAATGTTCAAGGGATATTCGGTGAGAAATTTTTTTATGGCAGGACAGTGACACATAAGGAATAAGGAATAAATTAAATGAATGAAATCACAAAGACTTTGGGTGGTATCATTAAAAAGAGTATTTGCTTGTACTTCAAGTTAATGCTCCATGTTGTAGTTTTCGCTTCAAAATTTAAAGCATTCATTCCACATAATTATTGAAGTAATTGGTTCATACTTTGCTTTATTTACTTCGATATATAGAAGTTAATACTGCAGAAATCACTGATGTTGTCTAGTATTTCCTCCATTTGGGAGTGTTTGGTGTAGTTTTTGAGAAGCTGCGCATAGAGTAACTTCACTTCTTCGAATGAAAAGGTTTTCATGAATTATGGTAGGAAAAGGAGGGAAATGTGTGAACGTATGGGGAGGAACAATATATAAAATTATTTCGGCAAGTTAATTATTTTAGGTAGCTTGCTACTATTAAGCACTGTAATTTTATCTTAATTGCAAACAAATATTGAATGGATCGCAATAGGCTTCTTAGGAAATTATAAAATTTGATAGGATGTTTCTTCAAGCAAAACATTTTCAGTGAAATTAGGTGACATAAATTCAAAAACACTCTGTCGATGTTAGTATTCAATTTGGCAAGTACCATATTCAATCAGTTTGTTTTGAAAAGGAAAATTAACTCAGCAACGGTAACTACAAACAAGACAAGGTACAAATAAACAAGTTGGTGATGTCACGAACTACACAAATAGAGTCCATCATGAGAAATTATTGCCGAATATACAGGGCAAACCGAGAAATATCTATAGGGTTGAGAATGTATGTATATTAGCACACTCTTTCAAGTAGTTCAGTAATCTTCATCTCCCCTTCAATATTATCGACTATCTCCCAACCACCTGGAAGTTATAATTTTATTTTAAAATAATACCATCTGCAGATGTACATTAAATAAACACTAGTCACGATAGGATTTAAGAGGAAGACATTATAACGATAAATGGTAGACGTATGAGAGATTTTCGCGACCCATTTTCATGCCATATAATTATACAGGGTGACTACAAATTCAATTCGGAAATTTTGAATTTAATTTTCTTGTCTTTTCAAAATTTTTGGGTCATTCTAGTTATAGGACGTCCCCAAAAATTTACGAGGGCCCCTAAAAGAATTGCCCCACTTTCTTGAATTTTTGCACATAGCATGTTGTCCAACTTGAAATGAAGAACAACTGAATGGATAAACAATTAAAGTCCCAACGGTTGGATATATTGTACATAATTTTTCCGGTTTTGAGCCCCAGGACTAATAGTATACCTGAAATTTATTGTTATGGCCATAATATAAAAGCAAATGTGGGTTTCACACAGTTATAAGTAGGTGTTTGAATCTATTTGATATGTTTACGCTGACAAAAGATCCATTATAATGAAGCAATTTATTAGAAAACTAATTCGTATAAATTATTGTTCCCCAGTTTTATTTGAATGACTTGTTTTTGTAAACAAACTTGAAATAATACACATGATATTGAATAAATTACACAATGAAGTCATTCTTTTGTGTATATAGGCCTGGCAAAAACTCATTATTTCTTAAATAAGATACTTTTTTCAGTTATCATGGTTGGTCATAATTTTTATCTTGACTGAATTGCTGATAGGGTTTTTCTTTTCGGAAACCTGTACGTTCTTTTACGTAACGCGCGTTTGGAAACTAAAAAGCAGGTCGATTCTAAGATTGCTTGCTATACCATATAGTTTGAGACGACATAGGAGATTGTAAATTCAATTCGATATCAACATTTGACAGTATCACGACACCAGTGGAAGTCTCGCTTGGTTCAATTCTATATGTTTTTCATTTTTCAATCTATATTTTTTCTTCTTTGTTATTGAATTTTTGATGTTAAAGTTGGGCAGCGCTGCAGGTTTCGAGCAGGGGGTAATCATTAGCACGGCCACAAACTCAAACATCAAGACAAGAAACAATACTACATATTCGTTGTTACATCCCGACTTGGATGTTATTACAACACTTTGATTGTTGCTATTGATTTCACTGGAGGTTTATTCAGATAAATTACATTTGGTAATTTCCAGACGCGGACGGATTGCTCAACACCCGTAGTCGGCGTAGTCATCACTGAACTGTCAGTGTTGCCAACGTGGATATATTACATGAAGCAATGCTTCTTAGATTGAATAAAATGCCGTAAATAATCTGAAACGCTTTTATTCCTCGAACTCTTCATTCAGCATGTTCAAAGTTAAAATTTAAAGTGAAGTGTCATCATTATTCGGTCAGTCGCACAATCCTCTCGCCTCATCGAATCTTCTGTTTATACTTGAAACATAAACAATTTCGGGAGAGGTATACCGGGTGATGCCTCTAGTCAGGTATTCCTACATGCTATAGAAAAAAGAGGACTGAAAACGTCTAAGAGTAATCCCTTCGATTTACCTGAAAGGATGTTAATAGAAATTCGACAATTGAATTTTACTCAGCAGATACGTTTTGACCGAAAACAATAAAGTTGCATTTTTCGCAAAATTTTAGAACTGAAATTAGTGTGTCATGTATGTATGTCATGTGGGGAAAAGAGAAGTAAACATATGCCGGGTGTCCCATTTAAAAAACGAAAGTTTGTCACTTCTGGTAAAACCGATGATTGTCACCAGCCCGGTTTTTATCTAAGAGAAGGCGAAAATCGAAAATTGAATTCATTCACCATTATTTTGACAAACGAAGTACTATAAAAACTGAACCGTACATTCTGCCGACTAGCAACAATGCCAAATCATTACCGATGAGTAACTCCATTACACAGTATTGATGAAATGATTGTCACTTTCACGGTTTTTTTCCTAGAGGAGGCGAAAATTAGAAATTGAATTTATCCAACATAATTTTGAAAAAGAAAGTACCATAAAAACTAAACCGTAAATTCTGCCGACTTGCATCGATATCATATCATTGCCAATGAGTTACTTCATTACACAGTATTGACGAAATAATTGTCACCCCTCGGTTTTTTTCTTAGAGGAGGCGAAAATAAAAAAATTGAATTTATCCACCATATTTTTGACAAAGTATCATAAAAACTGAACCTTCGATTTTGCCGACTTCCAACAATACCAAATCATTGCCAATGAGTTATTTCGTTATACAGTGTTGATGAAATGATTGTCACCCCATCGGTTTTTTTTTAGAGGTGGCGAAATTTGAAATTTGAATTCATCCACCATAATTTTGACAAAGTACCATAAAAACTGAATCGTACATTCTGCCGAATTGCAACAATACAAAATCATCGCTAATGAGTTACTCCATTACACAGTTTCGACGAAATGATTGTCACCCCCTTGGTTTTATTTTTAGAGAAGTTGAAAATTAAAGATTGAATTTATCCACCATAATTTTGACAAACAAAGTACAATAAAAACTGAATCGTACATTCTGCCGACTTGAAACGATACCAAACCATTGCCAATGAGGTACTCCATTACACAGTATTGACGAAATGATTGTCACCCTCTCGGTTTTTTTCTTAGAGGAGGCGATAAAGAAATTGAATTTATCCACCATAAATTTGAAAAACAAAGTACCATAAAAATTAAACCGTACATTCTGCATCGATACCATATCATTGCCAATAAGTTACTTCATTACACAGTATTGACGAAATGATTGTCACCCCCTCGGTTTTTTTCTTAGAGGAGGCGAAAATAAAAAATTTAATTTATACACCATATTTTTGACAAAGTATGATAAGAACTGAACCTTAGATTCTGCCGACTTGCAACAATACCAAATCATTGCCAATGAGTTATTCCATTATACAGTATCGATGAAATGATTGTCACCCCCTCGGTTTTTTTCTTAGAGGCGAAAATTGAATTTATCCACCATAATTTTGACAAATAAAGTACAATAAAAACTAAACCGTACATTCTGCCGACTTGCAACAATACCAAATTATTTCCAATGAGTTACTCCATCGAACAGAATTGATGAAATAATTGTCACCACCTCGGTTTTTTTCTTAGAGAAGGCGAAAATTAAAAATTGAAATTATCCACCATAATTTTGACAAACAAAATACC
The DNA here is from genome assembly GCA_944452925.2 of Chrysolina oricalcia. Taxonomy (NCBI): domain Eukaryota; kingdom Metazoa; phylum Arthropoda; class Insecta; order Coleoptera; family Chrysomelidae; genus Chrysolina; species Chrysolina oricalcia. Next base: position 54,620,089 of record OX101817.2, on the reverse strand, counting down.
ATGAAAACTGAACCGTACATTCTGCCGACTTGCAACAATACCAAATTATTGACAATGAGTTTTTCCATCATTCAGAATTGATGAAATGATTGTCACCACCTCGGTTTTTTTCTTAGAGAAGGCCAAACATTAAAAATTGAAATTATCCACCATAATTTTGACAAACAAAATACCATGAAAACTGAACCGTACATTCTGCCGACTTGCAAAAATACCAAATCATTGCCAATGAGTTACTCCATTACACAGCATTGAAGAATTGATAGTCACCTCCTTGTTTTTTCTTAGAGAATTGAATTTATTCACACACATTTTGACAAACAGATTAACTTAAATTATATTTCATTGGGATTCTGAAATTATTCATTTTTCCGTGCGATTTGTGACCAATTCCTTAAGTTATGCAAGCACGAAAAAATATTTTCATCATACCTATCTGAAAACACTATATTTACATGCGTATTTATCATACTGAAAAAAGATTTTATCCGTGCGCCCGTACGGAAAATTTTTCTGTGCGCTGTTGTCATGGAAGCTGCCTATTTACATGCCAAAATTGAATAACATCTTGTTTTTAGTTCTCTAGATATTGCAAATTGTTTGAATATTTCCTTACCAACAGGGTTAATAACGCTTGTTTTGTGGTAATTTCTGGATATTTTTGTACCATAAATAATTCAATCAGTAATACATGATTTCACCATTAAAAATTAATGTTTCTCAATAATCTGTGGTTTACAGGTAGATATAATGAGAAAAATCGTTCCTTACTCGTTCATAAATGCTTTTTCCGTGCTTGCTTCCCATGTTCGGCTTCGACTCCCACGGGAACATATCGCGCACTCACGGAAAAAGCCTATTTTCCGAACTCGTAATGAAATATACTTTTTTCCATGTTCGTATGCACGTTTTTATTATTATTCTTCTTGCAAAACGAAAACATAAAATTTCTTCGGCATAAATTCAGTTGATAGAGAATCAAGGTTTATTTTTGGCAAAATGCTTGTTATAGAAAATGTGCCATTACAGTTATACATTTGCCCATCAAGTGTGACAAAAATATCATTATTACTCTTTAATGGAGTCAGTCATCATCAAAAATTTGGTATATTCAAAGTGAAAGTCTGCAGAAGGTACAGAACCATTATACCTCAATAAAAACAACTCATTTTCATCTGTATTAGTAGTGATGAACGTTGGGCTTTTTCGGGAGAGAGCGCTGGAAAAATGTCTTCACGATATCCAAACTTTTCCGTGTGTTGAATACAAATACCAAATATATGGCTTTAAAGAAATACACAGCAGAGTAAACTAAATTAAAGGAAAGGAACTTTGAAAGTTATCATGGAAACGCTTCATTGGTGGAATTGGTCACAACGCGCACGGAAAAATGATCATTTTCAGAGTCCTTATGAATTAAATTTCAATGTTAATCTGTTTGTCAAAATGTTCGTGAACAAATTCAATTGTTCAACTCTTGCCCACCGTAACAAAAAACATTTCTCTATAATGGAGTGATTCGTCTCCAATATTTAGTATACGTTGCCAATTAGCAGAACGTGAAGAACAGTTTTGACTTTGTTAGTCGAATTTCTCGTGGATGAATTTAACTGTTCCCATTCTGACCCCTCTGAAAGAAAACAACGATGGAGAAAATCAATTCGTTATTATCCAACAATGACGAGAATAATTACTAATAATTCAGTATATATTGCAAGTCTGCAGGACGGCATGGTTTTTATCGTAATTTAATGTCGAAATTATAATGCATAAATGAAATTTTTCAAATCTCTGTATGGCTAACAAAAAAACTGAGGGGGTGACAATCATTTCGTTATGATACTATAAGGAATTGAATCATAAACAACAATTTGGTATGTGTTGCAAGTATATAGATATTATGGTAGGTACTGTTATAGCCGAAAGTATCGTGGACAAATTCAATTTTCGCATTCTTTAGGACAAAAACCGAGGGGGTGACAATCATTTGGTAGATACTGTGTAATGGAGTGATTCATAGGAAATAATTTGGAATGCATTGCAAGTCGGCAGAATGTACGGTTCAATTTTCATGGTACTATGTTTGTCAAATTTATGGTGGATAAATTCAATCTTTAATAATTTCAATTTTTAATTTTCTCCTTCTCTAAGAAAAAAAGCGATGGGGTGACAATCATTTCGTCAATACTGTGTAATCGAGTACCTCATTGGCAATGGTTTGGTATCGTTTCAAGTCGGCAGAATGTACGATTCAGTTTTTATTGTACTTTGTCAAAATTATGGTGGATAAATTCAAATTTCAATTTTCTTCCCCACTAAGAAAAAAACCAACTGGATGACAATCATTTCATCGATTCTGTATAATGGAGTTACTCATTGGCAATGATTTGGTATGCGTTGCAAGTCGGCAGAATGTACGGTCCAGTTTTTATGGTACTTTGTTTTTCAAGATTATGGTGTATAAATTCAATTTTCAATTTTCACTTTCTCTTAGAAAAAAACCGAGGGGGTGACAATCATTTAGTCACTACTTCAATACGAAGTTACTCATTGCCATGTTATATATGATAAATTTCGTGGATGGGAATTCGTTGCTAACTTCACAAATTTCGTGGATGAGAATTCGTTGCTAACTTCACACCGATTATTTTTTTAGGGTTTGTCCCAGCACTTTCAAATTGTCTATTTAACTTATCTTTCTTTGAATTTCTGCAACAAGTATTTATTCCATTTTTTAATTTTTTCTACGTATCTTTCAATTCACTATTATTAGGATCTTTTTTCTATCTTTTATAATAATTATACCGAATTTTCATTTTGTTTAGAATATTTTGTGCAATCCAATTATTATTTTCCCTTGTCCTGAATTTTTTTATAATGCTCGATTTTTCTTCAGATTCTTTTATAGTATTAGCGAGTTCATGAAATGTTGGTGTATCACATAAGGAATGTAGACTCTCAGAAAAATAATCTCGAAATTTGTTTTTATCCAAAATTTTTATAGACTTTTCGACCATCTTTGGATTCATCTTGATAATTTTTTTTGTTTTTATATTTATTAATTAATGATCTGAAAGATAATAATAATAATAATAATAATAATAACGTTTATTCATAATTCAATGCTACATGTATAAAATAAAGGTATACCCATTTCTTAATTTTAAGAAACAACTGTAAAATTATGAAAGGGTATTTAGTCAATTATTAATCTATGATGGAATAGCATGATCAGTCAAACAGTTTCAAACTGGTATGAGACTGATCATGTATTTGTATTTACATATTTTTTTTAAATGAAACATTCAGAACTACAAAGAAACAAAAAACACCAAAACAAAGAAGGAATCCTAATAAAGTCCATTTCTTTTTTCGAGAAAATATTTTTTTATTTTGATTTTAAATTCAGTGATATTTCTACAATTTTTTAAGTCTTCGGGTATTTCATTGAATTTTGAAAGACCTTCATGCGTGAATCTTTTCTGGCCAATTACAGAATTTGCAGAATCTAGATGGAACAAGTTATGTTGTCGTGTATGGTAATTGTGAATTTCTGAATTTCTAATTAATACAAAATTAGATTTAATCATTTTATTGATAATAAGGTAAGATGCTTTGAGAGTGTCCATTGCATAATGCTCCTCCAAAGAAAATGTGTTCGTCATTGAATAAAGTTGATTTGTTGGAGTGTCAAATGGTAGACGATACAGTACTTTCAAAGCTTTCCTGTATACAGCGGATATTTTATTGAAATTATTTTTAGAACACGTTCCCCATATATTAATTAAATATTTGATTCTACTGAGAATATGTGAATATAAAAATATATTAGCTATTTTGGGATTCAATTTGGGACATCTTCTCAGAGCTCCAATAATGGAAGATATTTTTTTAACCAGATTATCAACATGTTTCTCCCACCTTAACCTATCATCAATCCAAATGCCAAGATACTTCATCAGAGAAGTTTGTTTCAATTGTTCATTTTTTATTTTTATATTTAATTTAATATTTTGTTTATTTCTTTGTTGAAAAATCATATATTCAGTTTTTCTTGAATTAACAGAGAGAAGATTGGAATAAAGCCATTTTTCAAATTTTTGTAAGTCTTCATTTATCGTATTTTCTAGAATTAAAGGGTTTTCATTTGCATATAAAAGCACTGTATCGTCCGCGTATATGGTGTAATGACATGATAAGTTGATTTGGGATAAATTTTGTATATATAATAAGTATAAAATTGGACCTAAAACCGACCCTTGGGGAACACCTTTGTTAATATTCAATCTATCAGTTTCCACGTTATTAGTGTATGTCCTTATAGTTCTTTTTTCAAAATAGGATTTTAAAAGATCATTTACAATTCCTCTGATACCAATCGACTCTAAGTTCTTTAGAAGTATTGAGTGGTCTACTGTATCAAAGGCTTTTTTAAGGTCCATGAATACAGCTACCACATAATTACCTTTATCAAGATTTTCTTGAATCAAATCAATAACTTCTAAAACAGCTGCTTGCGATCCACTCTTTTCTTGAAAACCAAATTGATTCAGATCAAATTGATATGTTTTATTGATAAAATCAACAATTCTATTTTTCAAAATTTTTTCGAAAATTTTTGAAAAAATACTCAATAATGCTATGGGTCTGTAATTTTCAGGATCTTGAGCATCCCCTCTTTTATAAATAGGTCTAACTGATGCATGTTTCAGTTCGTCTGGAAAAACCCCTTTTGTGAAATATTTATTAATTAATTTAGTGAGTGGTCCTACCAAAATGTCTTTCAATTCAAAAATATCCCTAGTAATAAAATTATCAGGATCAGGGCATGTTCTTTTAAGAGTTCTAATTATTTCTAATATTTCAGTTTCGTCGGTTGGAAATAGAAGCATTGAGGAATTGTTATGAAGAGGAAAAATATTTTCAGTAGGCATGTTGTTATAGAACATTTTTAAGTCATTTGCTATATTTTCACCAATGTGGGAAAAGTGTAAATTCATTAAATCTGCTATTTCCACGTTATTGGTGATAATATTGCCATTCAATTGTAATGATTCAATATCCCTATTTTGATCAAATTTTGATTTTTTTCTCATACAATAATTCAATACATCCCACATTTTCTTTGGACTGCCTTGTGATTCTTCAAACTGTTTATTGACATATTGAGATTTTGCTCTTCTAATCATTGCATTTACCTTATTTCTTTGAATTTTGTATTCTACGAAAAGTTCTTGATCATTAATATTTTGTTTCATAATTTCGAATTTTTTATTCCTGATTTCAATTTCATGAATAATAGAGCTGGTGATCCAATCATTATTTTCACGAGTTCTATAATATGTTTTAATTATAGATTGATCTTTAGCTTCTTTAAGTAATTTCAATAAATCTTCAAAATTTTCACATTGATTTCTCTTTAAATCATCAGCAATAAGTTTTCTGAATTTATTGTAATCAACTTTTATAATTTCACGTTTTTTAAATTTTTTCAGCGCAACATTGACATTTTGAATAGAGGTATATATTATGCGATGATCCGTTATTGAAGTGTCTTCTAATTTCATTCTAAAATCTAACTGGTGGCAGTTAGTTAAGATATGATCAAGAATGCTTGATGAATTATTTTGTTTTCTGGTAAAACAGTTTGGATTTATTTTGTTTTTAATTTGAAAACCATTACTTTCTATTATATTTTTATAATTGGTAACAGAATTGCTATCTGTTAAGATAAGAGCTATTGGGCTATAGTTAGAAACATTATTCTTTTCTCCTCCCTTATAAATTGGTTTTAATATGGTTCTTTTGAGGAAATTTGGAAAGATACCTTCTTCAATACATTCATTTATAATAAGAGATAGGGGTAGGCTAATGAGATCAACTATATCTTTCAAATTTTTTGAAGTTATTAGATCTTCACCTGGAGCAATGTTGGATTTGAGTGATATTATAATATCATGAATTTCTTGTTCTGAGTTGCTACAATTTGGCAATATAATAACTGTCGAAGAAAAAACTTTGTATGCGCCGCATTCAACAAACTTCACTCTCATACAAAAAAGTCCTTCTTTACGAACTTCTATCATAAAGAGCTATTTCCTAATGGTGTCATCGCAACTACCTTTTTCTAGATGCTTTTAGTTAAACTTTATTTTGACAAGTAGGTACGTCAAATTTGAAATCTTTTCATCTATTCATTCCAATCACCATCTCATAACATCATTGGTACAATATCATTTGTATGTGCTGCCAAATAGTTCACAAAGAAAATTATTTTTGAATCAACTGCAGCATAGGCATTTTCCACTCCTTCCCAAACAGCGCATCCGTTTGCAATATGGTTACGAGGCACTACTTGGAGAAGAATGAAATCTTGAACGTTTTTTATCTTTTTTCCTCGTGATTACCTACTTTGAACTCACACTATTCTCACACAAGAACTACTATTATGCTTTGATGTTTACTACAAATTCAAGGTTACGAGTTATGTCAAAATAAAGGAATATAAACTTTAATTTAAGTCATTTAAATTAAATACGAGATGCCAGTATTTTAATAAAAGAAAATTGTAAATGACATATTGAATATATGTCAAATGAAGGAAAACTTTATTAAAGTATCATCACATTAGAGGTTGCAATAACTCTCTATTGTTTTCCTATTTTTATTTTCAAATAATCATTAAAATTTTCTATACATTACAGATGCCGAAGAACGACTTGCTCAACTTGAAAAAGAACGACAAGACTTGGACAAACAGCTCAAAACGGCCAACGAAAAAATGAAATTCGCTGAAGATAAAAAAGAACTACTCGAAGCGAAACTCTACCAAGTAGCTCCGATGTTGAGGGATGGCGACAGAGTGAGAAGGGCCCATTCTTTCGTTCCGAGCACCAAAGAGAGACCTGTTATTCTCGAAGTCAGATCTGCAACCCTGAAGCGGTCTAGCAATACGTAGTGATGTACACTTTTATGATATTAGCCATTATCCAGTTGAAATTCTGGTTGAAAGGTTTCAAGGGAGTTGCCAATTATTTATTTTTTTATGTTTTTATCATTGTACTTTTTCAGTCATTATCAGTGATTATGTTTCAATATAAAATTATTCCTTAACATTTATAATGAGTTTTTATGAGGACAGTTATTCATACATTATTTATGTTTTGTTTTCACTGCAGTCCACCCCTACCCAGTCAACACAGAATGGTCTTAGAGATGGTACATTCATATTTCAGATCACACCAGTGAATCGCAAAGTGACTTCCATTATTATCGTATAAACGTCTATACGGTGCCCCGTTGGTGAGTTCGAGACATCAAAATGTGATGCAAAATGTGACTCGAAATCAGCCGAATGTGACACTCCATTTACACTTTGGAATCGAATGGACTGGTACTTATTTAAAAATCGCTTCACTTTCTGATTGTCCTGTATGTCAAGAATAAAATAAAGCTCACTATGTTTCAACATAAATAGACGTATCTGTTAGATTTAATTCAATGCCCGTCGTGGTCTTAGCCAGAAGAGTAGTTGTTTTCTGACAGGTATTTGCCATAATAAGCCTACATATGGGAGTAAAGGGTTCATAATCGGTCGGCAACGACTGTTCGTTAATAAATAGAAATGATACCTGAATATTATTATTATTACTAATGAATTACGGTTAATATGGAATGGAATGCTAGAAAACAAATGCGTGAGTTGATTCCGTAGTTTATATCTTTCATAAACAAAAAAATGTATCAAACCCTTTCATAATCATGAAAAAAAAAAATTTACAGAAATGTAAAAAAAATCTATAATTCAACTCCAATCCTCTGATCAGCATCTTCTTCGCGCTGAAATCAGTACCTATCCTGAAAATGCCAAATTCTGCAAATCGCTGAATTTATTTACCTTTCTAAGTTTCTACTCACCGTTCCGGTCCTTGAAGAGATACAGTTCTTAGTAGAAATAATAATTGGGCAATGTTAATGATTTGATTAAACTATTGAAATAAAAAGAATCAAACAGTACACTACACACTATTAGAAGTACCTATAGAATATTTAAAGAATGGCGTCAACCAAATACAAATGCTTCTTGACTCTCGACTCTACAAACAACTCTGGAAATTTTGTGTCGTGATGGTGATGTCATGCTTAATTTTGTTACCAACCTAATTCCTTCTATACCAACAAAATCGCAATGAAACCAAAATTGTGCCTTGCAATTTTCTTCACATTTTGAGCCTCAAAGCGACACTAATGAGAAGAAAATTGTGAACAATTCATAACATTTGACATCACTCAGTGGTAACAGTGATGTCTGAATGCAACTCATTTTGTTGCAATAATAATCAAGAAAGCAACACTTCCTAGATGTTTGTGTTAACTGGGTATGCCCCCCCTAAGGTTGAGGCCCGGAAGGACGAAGTTCCCAGTAATCTACGGTTCCTCATCCTGTTGACTGTCGATCAGCAGAGCAGAATCTGATCGTTCGATATGGAGTGCTCAGTCTATTTGCAGCCTGATGCGCACTCATATCTGACATTACTTGACTTTTATAAAAACAATGACTTTATGTGCACAGTGCCCTCCTTAAACTCGCTGAAGGACTGGAAAACACTTGGCTGAGGGCCAATTGCTGTATGATTGAATTTACTTATTAATCGTGATATAAAGCCTGTTGAAGTTGACGTTGGCATCGCCGAAAGTTCTGCTTCCGCCGAACTCCTTCAGGGGTGTCGTCTCCCTGGTTCACTGGACATCCGATCAGTCTGTCGATGTAGTCCGGATAGGTAGCATCTCGGTATATGAACCAGTTAGGCATGTACCGAAGTGCGTCCGTTGTCATTCTCAGGCATACAATGAAGAAGGCGTGCATCCTTTGCCTATGCGTGTTCGCGCATTGCCCCAAACAGTCGACGCATACAGCATGATTGACGGTAGGATTGTTTTGATGAGGTGTAGTTTCAACTCGAGTGTCATGTTGCTACTTTTTTACTCGGTTTTACGCCACTAACATCCGAAGGAGTCCGCAAAAGCTTCTGCCATGTCCGCCTTCGTGAAAACCAGGTCCATCTCGCCATGAAGGGGGGACATGGTTTTCTCCGGCCGTGTTTGAGGACTTTCTGCATTCTCCATAAGGAGTTGTCTTCGGCGTTGAGTTCGTTCAAACATTCAGGCCACTGTCGCTTTTTGAGTATCGTCAGTTCATCTCTAAGCTGTCGATGCACGAGGTTGAACTGTCGCTTGTCTTCGGGCGTCAGTGATCTCTGGTAAAGTTTTGCCAGGCGTCGTCTCCGCCTGACCATCTCCTTGACCTCCTTGGAAGTCGAAGTTTGTCGTCTGTATATCTTTGGAGCACCGTTCCATTGCTGTCAGTATGGGTAGTCTCAGTACGGTCTCCGCTGCCTCTAGTTGGCGTGGTGTCTATATCCTGTTTATTCCGTCGTGGACTGCCCTTTGAAATCATGACCCGTCCACTATCCGCTTCGTCGTGTGAACGATTTCCGTTTCTTCTTCTACTATTGTTAGTAGGATTGGATTGTTGCTTGATATGTCCAGGATGTCCTGATGTTGGTCTTCCCTCCAAGGATTTAGTGTTGGTTCGTGTGTCGCCGTAACAGCAATGACGTGGAAGTATCTGCCGCGAAGGTTATTGTTGCGGAATGTTCCAGTTTTTGGATTTCGCATTGAAATCTCCTCTCACTGGGTGATGGTAGGGGAAATGTTTCTCCAAGTCCGTTTCACTGAGGTTGGGGCCTGGAGAAATGTAGACTGAGGGGATCTTCAGGAGATTGACTCCATCTACTTTGAAAGTGTATTCGTTGTGTTCCAGGAGCGGGACTCTGTGTCATATTGAATTCCACTAATCGACTGAATTCCGCATGACTGGTAATCTGTGTATAAAAATTATCGCCTAAACTCGACTATCCCGGTAGCCAAAAAGCAAGACGTCAAGGCATGTCGTTTTCTATGTTTTCTCTTACAAGTTATTCTGTCAATGTTGAATGTCAAATTTATTTATGTAACAATTTCAAAAGCAAATAGTATAAAATGAGGGAGAGTACGGAGTGAATACTTGCAAATAATACGCGATAGAAGTTAGAAGAAAACCAGAATTGATAAAAAATTTATTTAATGGTATAAAGGGCAACGCATAAGGTCACGCTATGAGGCAAAATGTGAGCTACAAGCTTAACAGCTTAGGTTTTGGAGAAAAATCTGTCGAAGAATGGAGAATTTGTATTAAGAAATGTACAGTAATAGTGTAGAGCCATAATCCATTAGCCATTGTATATTCATAATTACTGTTTCATTCAAATTGAGGCTGTGGTAGACTTGAAGTCAGAAACGAAGACGAAAGCTGCAAAATTGCAGAAAGATCAGCTAAAGACAGGCAAAGTATTTACAATGGCAATGGTTACCTCTTCTATGGCCCTCGATACATATTGCTGAACTATAGAAAGATTGTGACTTCTACCTATTACTCTTTGGTATGTTCTTGTTGCATAAAAACTTGGAATACTTAAAGAATCATCTAATTATTGGTGGAATAGCCACAGGTTTATTCAAATGATTCATCTGAGGCAGATTACTCCAAAGAGTTCTTTCTTCTATTCAAAATGGATCTGACTCTTCTCTAATGAGTCTTCTCTCAATATTTCCTAAACAAATGTCTTCTTCTTCCTCTAGAGCTCAATGCCTCACTGATCAGATGGACACAATCAATGCTGAGAAGCAGAATCATTGTGGCGACCCTAGGGGGAGAGACAGTCAAGATGATAGCAGAACGAGGTTGCCCGCGAGGGGGAGTTCTATCGCCTTTGCTGTGGTCACTGGTTGTCGACGACCTGCTAGTAAAGCGACACAAATCTGGTTTCACGACTCAAGGTTATGCCGATGACCTAGTCGTCATCATTGAGGGCAAACATGACGGAGTAATCTCCGACCGCATGCAATTAGCCCTTAACACAATCAGCAGCTGGTGCGCAAAGGAAGGACTCAACGTCAATCCTAGCAAAACAGTGCTGGTTCCATTTACCAAGAGGCGAAAGTACGAACTTAAAGCCTTAACTTTGAATGGAACCCAGCTAACATTTTCCAAAGAGGAGAAATATTTGGGAGACCAAAAACTGACTTGGAACAGCCATTCTTTCCAGGGCTATAGCGGCAAGCTGGACATGCCGCAGAGTCTTTGGTAAGACATGGGGTCTGAAACCAAAAATGATTTATTGGTCATACCAAACGATCATCAAACTCATGGTCACCTACGCCTCACAAGTCGAACTGCAGAAAGTGCAGCGGCTATCTTGTCTGGGAATAACAGTGGCAATACTAACGTGTCCCACTGTAGCCTTAGAGGTAATGCTAAACCTTCCGCCATTACACCTATGTGTAATGAAAGAAGCAGCAAACAGTGCCTTCAGACTGAGCCAGACAAAAAACTTAAAAGCGGGAAATCTGATTGAACACTTGAAGCATTGTTTATATAGAATATAGTTAGTCAACCTTATGGGATTATAATTGGATCAAAATGGATGCGACATGTAGATGGCGATAGTGAGCTCGCATCCAAGTCATGTCGTAACTTCAGTGATCTGGCCTACAAGTCATGTCGTAACTTGATTGAAACAATGGGACAGCATTAAAATCAGGGTTTTTTGAAGGAACCTGCATTAAAATGCCGTCAAATATTCATGTTTGTAACTAATCACGCTAGATGACACTCGCGTTTGCGTCCAACACCAATTACACAGGCATTGACTATCTTACTTCTATATAAACAATGCTTGAAGATATTGGAACACATTCCCCTAGAAGCCATGTCTAAACCGACAGATTTCATGCCAGTTAGGTACTACTTCGAAATGCACTTTGAAGTGGTCATAAACAGGCACCAAATATGCACAGAGAACGGACTGGGAAGGGATGCATCAGTGTGGTACACAGATGGATCTAAGATGGATGAAAGGGTTGGAGTGGGCCTTACAGGACCAAATTTTAGGCTCTCAGAACCCCTTAGTAACACTCCAACCATCTTCCAAGCAGAAGTACATGCTATAGAACTATGTGCCCAGGAATGCCTTGAAAGAGGCACTCGAAGGGCAGAAATCTATATACTATCAGATAGCCAAGCAGCACTAAAAGCTCTGAGGTCATACACCTGTGAGTGTCTAAGCTGACTTGAGACTGTAAAAATCCCTGAGACAACTAGCAACAAACAATCAGGTCACCCTGATGTGGGTGCCAGGTCTCAAAGGAATTAAAGGTAACGAAGAAGCAGATTGCCTTGCCAAAGAAGGGGCAAACACACAATTTCCCGGCCCAGAACCCTTCTGTGGACTCTCCAAAGCCCACTTGAAAGAGGAGTTCCGACGCTGGGAAACCGATGAAATGAAATCTCAATGGAATAAAGTGTCAGGACAAAGACAAGCGAAAAGACTAATGTGCCTATCGCCAAAGAAAGCTAAACAGCTTCTCGAGTTAGACAAGAAAGACTTGAAGATGGTAACGGGACTCCTCACTGGACACTGCCCTCTGGGGTACCACCTCAAAAAGATGGGTAAATCAGAGAGGGATAGTTGCCGCTACTGCGAGAACTTCGCGGAAACTGCAGAACATTTGCTTTGCGAATGCCCAGCGCTTTTCTGCAAGAGGCTTAAGTTCCTGGAAGGGGCCTTTTTAACGAGAGGTAGAATTCTATCTGACACAAAGTCCCACTGCAGGTCTGATTTTACTAGGAGCTCGAGCTCGGTGTCCTGGTCTGTCATGCCTGTAGCATGTGTATCCTGGCATGCTGAAATCCTTGCTTTGGTTTGACCTGGTCTCTTATAGTGCCCCTACGATCACTACTTTTCTGAGTCTGCCACATATTTAGTCTTAATCGTTAAAGTGCTAACCTGTGAATTTGAAAAACTGCTCAGTTCTCGTGTTCTACGTATTTTGTAAGTGTACCATTGGAGAAGACTTGCCATTTGGAGTAATTCAATAGAATTCAATAAAATGAATTTTGACACTATTTGACATATAATTTTGAAATGTCACAAAATACTCCCGGAGTTATAGAGGAGGATAATTATTCCAGTGGCGGATTTCAGTGCACTCAAGTGGATTATGTGAACATTGATAATTCTGAGAAGCCGATTTTACCCATAGACTTTTCTATCTCACAATCAACTCAGAACAGTATAGAGACTGAAAATGAAAGGATTATCCATTTGAAAAGAGAAAATGAACTTTTGTTGGAACTATTGAGAGCAAAAGACCAAATAATTGCAAAAAATGAAAGAATTATAAATACTCTATCAAGTCGAGTAGATTTCTTATCTAAAGAATATAATAAATTAATCAGTGACCGAAATGATAAAAAGGAAATTTTAACGGAGTTAAATTTTTTGAAAGATAAAGTTGATAGTTTCTCCACCAAATGTAATAGAGCTGAATTTACTGAAAAAATGTCGTACGCTGATGTAATAAAAAATGAAAATCCGAAAAAAGCCATAGTTTTGCAGAATACTCCAGCACTAATCATTAAACCCAAAATTCAACAAACTTTCAAAAAAACCAAAGAAGAAATTCAATCCAAAATTAATCCAGTGAGAGCCAAGGCTTGCATAACGAGAATTCAAGAAATCAAACAAGGCGGAATACTACTGAAAACTAACTCCGAAGAAGAAATTAAAAGACTGCAGGATTTTACTGAAAAAGAAATAGGAAATGATTACATCATCACAACTTCAAAACTCAGACTTCCAAGGCTGGTGTTCATAGGATCAAAGAACTTCAGAAATACAGAAGAATTCAAAGAAGAGCTTCAAATTTTCAGATACATAGACGATGATGATATACTTCAGATAAAATATTCTAGACAGTCAAAATATTCTAAAAAATTTATTATTTATGTTGAAACAAGTGGTAAAACTTATCGTAAATTGGTAAACAAAGAAGTAATCCTTGGATGGCATAGATTCAAAATCAGAGAAGATTTTAATATCATATATTGCTCAAATTGTAACGGGTATGGCCATTTTTTCAGAGACTGCAGAAATTCCACTTCTTGCTCATTCTGTGCAGGAAATCACAATATCAACCAATGTGATAAGCAAATTAATCCTTGCTGTGTAAATTGTAAAGTAGCTAGTGAAAAGTTCAATTGGAAAGGTAACTATAACCATACTTCTCATGATAATGATTGCCCAATTTTGCAAAAAAAAATCACTTTAGTTCGGGAGAGAACAAGTTATGAATAGTCTGATTACTGGTAATTTTACGAAACTTGATAATTTAAATATACTTTACTTAAATATACGTAGTATGCTGAATAAATTCAATGAATTAGAAATTATACTGAACAAATATAAACAAACTCACATACTAATTTTGACGGAAACATGGATCAAATCGACTGAAACTGATTATTTCAATTTACCTAACTTTACAAGCATTCACCATTGCCGTGATGATAAACAAGGAGGAGGAGTGGCAATTTATTTAAAAACTGGATTGAAATTTATCAGTATTCACCAAAATATAAATAAAGAATACAATACAGTAGAAATAGAAATTTCGCAGTTTCGATCAAAATTAAACATAATAGCCCTTTATAGACCTCCTAGTTCAAAAATTAATGATTTCTTTGAATATATTGATAAAATCATGAATCTCAACAAAAACATTATTTTGATAGGAGATATTAATATAGATCTATTAACAGATAGCAATTCTGTTACCAATTATAAAAATATAATAGAAAGTAATGGTTTTCAAATTAAAAACAAAATAAATCCAAACTGTTTTACCAGAAAACAAAATAATTCATCAAGCATTCTTGATCATATCTTAACTAACTGCCACCAGTTAGATTTTAGAATGAAATTAGAAGACACTTCAATAACGGATCATCGCATAATATATACCTCTATTCAAAATGTCAATGTTGCGCTGAAAAAATTTAAAAAACGTGAAATTATAAAAGTTGATTACACTAAATTCAGAAAACTTATTGCTGATGATTTAAAGAGAAATCAATGTGAAAATTTTGAAGATTTATTGAAATTACTTAAAGAAGCTAAAGATCAATCTATAATTAAAACATATTATAGAACTCGTGAAAATAATGATTGGATCACCAGCTCTATTATTCATGAAATTGAAATCAGGAATAAAAAATTCGAAATTATGAAACAAAATATGAATGATCAAGAACTTTTCGTAGAATACAAAATTCAAAGAAATAAGGTAAATGCAATGATTAGAAGAGCAAAATCTCAATATGTCAATAAACAGTTTGAAGAATCACAAGGCAGTCCAAAGAAAATGTGGGATGTATTGAATTATTGTATGAGAAAAAAATCTAAATTTGATCAAAATAGGGATACTGTATCATTACAATTGAATGGCTATATTATCACCAATAACGTGGAAATAGCAGATTCAATGAATTTACAC
The DNA here is from genome assembly GCA_944452925.2 of Chrysolina oricalcia. Lineage (NCBI taxonomy): Eukaryota > Metazoa > Arthropoda > Insecta > Coleoptera > Chrysomelidae > Chrysolina > Chrysolina oricalcia. The sequence goes on along the minus strand of OX101817.2, from coordinate 54,604,654 downwards.
TTTTCCCACATTGGTGAAAATATAGCAAATGACTTAAAAATGTTCTATAACAACATGCCTACTGAAAATATTTTTCCTCTTCATAACAATTCCTCAATGCTTCTATTTCCAACCGACGAAACTGAAATATTAGAAATAATTAGAACTCTTAAAAGAACATGCCCTGATCCTGATAATTTTATTACTAGGGATATTTTTGAATTGAAAGACATTTTGGTAGGACCACTCACTAAATTAATTAATAAATATTTCACAAAAGGGGTTTTTCCAGACGAACTGAAACATGCATCAGTTAGACCTATTTATAAAAGAGGGGATGCTCAAGATCCTGAAAATTACAGACCCATAGCATTATTGAGTATTTTTTCAAAAATTTTCGAAAAAATTTTGAAAAATAGAATTGTTGATTTTATCAATAAAACATATCAATTTGATCTGAATCAATTTGGTTTTCAAGAAAAGAGTGGATCGCAAGCAGCTGTTTTAGAAGTTATTGATTTGATTCAAGAAAATCTTGATAAAGGTAATTATGTGGTAGCTGTATTCATGGACCTTAAAAAAGCCTTTGATACAGTTGACCACTCAATACTTCTAAAGAACTTAGAGTCGATTGGTATCAGAGGAATTGTAAATGATCTTTTAAAATCCTATTTTGAAAAAAGAACTATAAGGACATACACTAATAACGTGGAAACTGATAGATTGAATATTAACAAAGGTGTTCCCCAAGGGTCGGTTTTAGGTCCAATTTTATACTTATTATATATACAAAATTTATCCCAAATCAACTTATCATGTCATTACACCATATACGCGGACGATACAGTGCTTTTATATGCAAATGAAAACCCTTTAATTCTAGAAAATACGATAAATGAAGACTTACAAAAATTTGAAAAATGGCTTTATTCCAATCTTCTCTCTGTTAATTCAAGAAAAACTGAATATGTGATTTTTCAACAAAGAAATAAACAAAATATTAAATTAAATATAAAAATAAAAAATGAACAATTGAAACAATCTTCTCTGATGAAGTATCTTGGCATTTGGATTGATGATAGGTTAAGGTGGGAGAAACATGTTGATAATCTGGTTAAAAAAATATCTTCCATTATTGGAGCCCTGCGAAGATGTCCCAAATTGAATCCCAAAATAGCTAATATATTTTTATATTCACATATTCTCAGTAGAATCAAATATTTAATTAATATATGGGGAACGTGTTCTAAAAATAATTTCAATAAAATATCCGCTGTATACAGGAAAGCTTTGAAAGTACTGTATCGTCTACCATTTGACACTCCAACAAATCAACTTTATTCAATGACGAACACATTTTCTTTGGAGGAGCATTATGCAATGGACACTCTCAAAGCATCTTACCTTATTATCAATAAAATGATTAAATCTAATTTTGTATTAATTAGAAATTCAGAAATTCACAATTACCATACACGACAACATAACTTGTTCCATCTAGATTCTGCAAATTCTGTAATTGGCCAGAAAAGATTCACGCATGAAGGTCTTTCAAAATTCAATGAAATACCCGAAGACTTAAAAAATTGTAGAAATATCACTGAATTTAAAATCAAAATAAAAAAATATTTTCTCGAAAAAAGAAATGGACTTTATTAGGATTCCTTCTTTGTTTTGGTGTTTTTTTTGTTTCTTTGTAGTTCTGAATGTTTCATTTAAAAAAATATGTAAATACAAATACATGATCAGTCTCATACCAGTTTGAAACTGTTTGACTGATCATGCTATTCCATCATAGATTAATAATTGACTAAATACCCTTTCATAATTTTACAGTTGTTTCTTAAAATTAAGAAATGGGTATACCTTTATTTTATACATGTAGCATTGAATTATGAATAAACGTTATTATTATTATTATTAAAAATAAAAACTATGATAAAAAAATAGAATGTTGAATGAAGAATAGAGCTTTGCTTTAGAACGAGAAGAAAACCCACTTATTCTGCAATTAGAGTAAAAATAACAATGATTGCAATGCCGTTCTTTCATATAATACGTGTCAATGTGTTGTTATTCTGACATTTCGTAAAGCAACATAATTTTCGAAGGATATCACTGGACAAAGTTACCACTCTTATGATAGAGTAGGGGTAGATTTCTGAAATAAATCTGGATCTCGATTTGTAAGTTCTTCGAAGACGTGTTCTTTTATCTTCCTGTCACTTGTAAGAGCAGCGAGAGGTTGCTTACCCCTGGTGATGGTGATCTTCTGTGGTACCACTGAAATAAAAATTCAATTTCAAATTGGATTAATGTATTTCATCAACTTTGACATTCTTTGATATTATTCAAACTTGGGTTTCAAAGACGTAACATTTCAAAAAAGCCCCAAGAATTGAATTAATTACACATAATTTAGTGAACGGTCAGAACTACTTCACATAGAACGGGAGTTCACAACATATTTTTTGTGTCTCATTTGTTCACACAGTATAAGAACCCCCTAAAGAGTGGGGGCCACGTGGGTGAAGTTGTATTAAAAAAAAAACGTGTTTTCGAATCATTACTTACCTTTCGGCGTATGTCGCAAGTTACTGTAATTGAAAAAAAAAAGTTTGGGAGGACGGATTATCGAACGTGGAGGATGGATACCTCCGAGCAATAAAAGATATAGAGAGGGCTTTCCTGTCTCTTTCTTGAAACAACATACCCGACGTTGTTTATAAATATCTATGCTCGGATCATGTTAGAAAAGAACATTATCGGATATTTCCGTTTCCACTCATTAATCAGGTTGGAATTATGTATTGTTATTCACTCTTAACTGGGCGATCTAGTTTGTTTACATGCGTTGACAACTCATTTATCGTCTTGTCAGTTCAGTTTGGATTCGAGTCTATTTCTATAATTGTTTTAATTTTAAATGGTAGAAGTGTTGTGTTGGATTGTTGAATTGTTATATAAGAGACCTTATCTCTGCGAAATGGCGATAACGTGTAAAATTTGTGGGCTGAAAAAGTTATCAACTACTAAACAAACATTCCACAAGTATCAAATCAAACCATGGGCGTCGCAGCATAGCATATACCATGTCTGATGGGCATACCCTACTTAGTTTTTAGTAGTATTATTGAAGTTGATTTTTACTGATTCCCGATTGTGAGACAAAAATATACCTTTTGTTGAAATAGCTTTAAAGGAACTTTCTACTTTGAAAAGTGATTGCCTATTCATAAATAGGAAAATACTTGTTGCAGTAGGTCTACTGAAAATTAAGTAAGTAAGCAAACTCAACTCTTCAAAACCGAATTCAACTTATAAATCACTAGCTATAGACCCAATCTGCTGGGTACTGGAATGTTTTGTTAATATACAGAGATTATCACACAACCCGTTCATCAGAAGTTTTCGATGTTTCCATTTGAATAAAAATGTTGCTTCCGGTTAAACCGTACATGGACATGAACTTTTTGATTGTAAACGAAACACTGTATATCATCACAAGTTTATAATCTAGTGAACGCGTTACAAAGGTATAATGATTGTAAATACAATAATTCCATTCTCTCATATTCCTTATGATACTTTGACATTGGTTCAGGGGGTCTTTTCACGAGTTTCAACGTACACGAATTCAATGTTGTATCTCTTTCCAACGCGCGGTGTTTGTATTGCTCTATGTTATTTCAAACGTTTGAAAATGATTTCGCATGAACTCGAGAATAGTCCCAGATACATTATATTTTCAGGTTACCAGGCAATACAGCAATTGCCCAGTTGTGGTGTGAATCACTCAATTATAAATCCTCAGTTATCTGTTCTAACCACTTTTGGCCTCACCATATTTTTCGGTCAGGTTGTAGAACTATAATCAGTAAAGGAGCATTACCAGTCTTGGCATTTTATGATGAATCTGATGCGATAAGGTAATATTCTTCAGTTTTCTTCAAAATATGTTTCTTATCTGTAAGAATTTTAGCGTAGTTCAAGGGTTTCCAGAGTGCAGAATTCGTACTGATTATCAAATCAAATGCTTCCAGCTCGTTTCAGATTAATCATATTTATTCAATATTTCATGTTTATTGGACCAATATGAATAATTTTTTTTCGCAAAACAACAGCAAACATGAAGTTTTCTAACAAATCCGTTCATTTAGTGGATTCCAACTCCTTCCAGCGTTGAAAGATATTAAGGATGATAGCTCTGCAACTGGTACTGTCCCCAAAGTTGCTTTCCAACCAGGCATGTGGTTGTCTATCGATGCAGGTACATGTGATAACAAATTTGTCTGCAGCGACCGTGTCTAATTAATAATATATAAGAAAATGTATTAGCACGCCACATATTTTTAAATTTTAATAAAAAATTTTCTTCGTTATGGTTGCACCAAATATGAAAAACTAACAGCAGTATGCATAGTCTAAAGCCAGCGACTCGCCAGAATTTCGCCGTTCGCTACACAAGGATTATAATGCACAGCCGAACTCCAAAAAAGTCACAACTACGCGATAAGTCACATTTTGGCGAAACGCTGGCGATGTATCACTTTTTTGGAGCTCGACTGTGCATTATAGTTCTTGTGTAGCGAGCGGCGAAACTCTGGCGAGTCGCTGGAATTGACTATGCATGCGGCTGTTAGTATTGCTGAACAGATAATGAAAATCCCTTTCGAACAAGATGCCACACGACCCCCCTTCTCATTTAAAATTTTTGAGGGGGTGCTCATAATTCAGAGGGGGTGCAAGAAGGGGGTAATATTTTCATACTGTAAATTGTCAAATTGCCAATAAAAATTGACCTGTTTCAGGATTTTTTTATAAAATACATAATAACGCTAAAAATGAATTTATTCCATACCTTTGGACCGCACTGTATAAGAAAATGTATTAGCACGCCACTGGTTCTAAGCTTAGCTCCAGTTTTCAAAACAATAACATATCTTCCCCTCCGGGTTCGGAGGTCCCCCCTCACCAACAAATCATAACAAAGGATAGCGGTATGCAACTTTCACATCAATATGTGTTGTTTATATAGAAATGGCACCTCTATATCTTTTATTGCTCGGAGGTGGATACGACGCGCAGTGACGCTGTTTATAGTTGTAAAGAAAATGATTGAAAATTGTCATTTCCCCTGCACCTTCGTCATAAGGGTGTAAAGTATTCGTGTATCACATACACTAATGTCCGGCATTGATTTTAAATGATTTAGGTATTCAATAAAATGGAAATGTGAAAAATACATGCCGAACAAATTAATTCGTAGTACTAAAATCTTATTTTCACAAACGTTATTATTTGTTACTGTTTGGCGATGGTGTTCATCAATAATAATAGACAGATTTTCTCGAAAAACATAATTCATAATTGGATTCAGAGAAAAAAAGGGAACAGACAATATTTAATGTAACGGAAATAGATAATCAAAAGAAAACTCCAGGAATATTTTTAGATTTAAAGAAAGCGTTCGACACAGTTTCACCATATTATGAAGATTTATCCTTATACAATGGTTTCACATACAAAATTATTATCGAAATTAGAACGGTTTGGCATAAGAGGAATCTGCCTGAAACGATTTGAAAGTTATTTATTTGAAAGGGAACAAACTGTTCAGATTGACCATATCAAAAGTAATTCTAGGACCTATTTTAATTTTGATTTACTTCACTGATCTGTTAAATATGAAAATTAAAGGAAAGTTGTTTTCTTATGCTGATGATACAGTTTATATAGGTTGTGGGAATACCTGGGAAGAAACAGTATCAAATGCTGAATTTAATTTATCAATTTTAAAAAATAATCTCAATCACGATTTACTAACTTTGAATTTGAAAAAGTCTCATTTTGTCACATTCAAGTTATGATCCATACCACTTCAAGATTTTTTTAATCCCTTCCATAAACATGTAAGGTTTCTTGGGGAAATAAAGTTGATTGATTGAAAAAATGGAAGAACTGTGTAACTGTAGCGAACATATTTCCAAAGTTGATGTTATAAAGTATCTAGGAGTTCACTTAGATTGCAACCTCAAGTGGCATAAACAAATTAATGAATTGATAAATAAACTTTATAATTTTAGATTGTCGAGAAACATTGTCAGTCGTGAATTAATTATTAGTTTTAATTATAGTCTCTTTCAGTCTAGCTTGGCCTATGGTATAATGGGTTGTGAAGGCAAATAGAAACAAGTTTTAAAACCACTTACTTCAATTCAAAAGTATACCTTGAAAGTTATATTTAATTTATATTTAAAAAACCCTTTGATTATTCTTCTAAAAGTCTCTTTGAACAATATGAAATTTTATCTGTCAAACAATTATTTTATAAAGCATCGACAGCATACATAAGAAAAAATTTACAAATTGATTATCATATACAACATAAATATAAAACAAAGAATGAAATGGATGGTTGGATATCAATTGAAAAGTTCTCTACAACTGTGTGCAACAACATGCCATTTGTATAGGTAAAAAGATTTATAACAATTTGACACTTCTTAAAAAAAAACTAGTTTTTGGGGATTTAAAAATAAAATTGAATTCGGGTTGACTGAGAATTCTGAAAAATTGGGAAATTCCCATGGATCCATGGGGCCAGGTAACCGAGTGGTTAGAACGACATTGTTTCAATCACTTTGGCTGCAGACATTTTTCTGATGGCCCGAGAAAGTGCTAGGAATCGCACGTAAAAAGGTAAGACCTCGTTAATCCTTGGCTCTCACAAGTTTTGAATTCTGAGGGCTGCCGTTCGTAAAGGGACGATAGCTGGTTATCGGAAAAATCAATTTTATCAATTTTTTTTTGCAACAAGATCATCGACAAGTTTTTTACTTATTTGATCATGTTTTCATAAGAAAATTATTTCTTTATATTATATATTGAAATTGTATTATTAACAATAAATAAAATAAATAAATATGAATAGTAGACGTCACTACGTAACCCCCGAACAAAATAATTGGAACAGTTTTATGTAAATAGCGAAGAAAAATTCCATGAAAAAAATCGAAACAACGGAATGAACGGCTGATTTGGTTATGTTTTAGGTTAGAAAAAATTGCGTGACAGATATTTTTCAATAAATTATGGTGAGCCGAAAAAACAACTGCTGTTGAAAAAAATTACTGTGAAGAGGCCAAAAAAAGTGGGCTAACATGGCAAGATTTCGAATAAAGTTATTTAAAAAAGTTGCTTAGAATATAACTTTATACCTACGTACAGCATTATACTTGAGTTCAAGCATTTAATCAAAAATTTTGAAACTGTCAATTTAAAAAAAATATCCAATCTTATCATGTTGCCAAAAAAAAATCAGTACCTAATACCAATTTGAAAATTGAATCTTACATAGGCACATCTTGACAGAAAACAGTGAAGTTGCATTTGGTCCAAAATTTTAGCACTGAAATCAGTGATTTGAGAGTATCCAATGACGTATAGATTGAAAAATAAAAAAAAGTTTGGTTTCAAAAAGTGACAAATGATTTGTACTCAGAATGTCATATGACGACGAAAGCAGTGGGAATATACCAGGTGTTCCTTTCGTGTTGCATGAAGCAGAGTCATTTGTCAAAACGAGCAGTTTATTGTCGTATACAGATCCTTCAAATTTCATTCAATTATCTTTAAAAACTTGTTTAAGGTTCATATAAACCCATGAAAAAATTAACGGCAAGTTTGAAAATTCTGAAAAAAATTCGAGTTATTTTGGCATTCGGATTGAATAATTAGAGAGATGTAAAAAAAATCTGATGAACAGTTTTCGGGGAAAAAAATAAAAACCTAACTTTTAGAGGTTTTTTCATGTTTTCTCAAAAACCACTCATCAGATTCCATTTCAAATATCATGACATATCAATGTCAAAGTAAAAGATAATCACGATTTTTTTCATAATTTTCTACTTCATCGTTCCCTCACAATTTAAAAAAATTCTGAAAATCTCCTTATAAAATCAAAGACAGTTGAGAAGAATCGCTTTTGCAAGTGATATTTATAAAAAAGACTGAACATTGAGGAACTATTCATACTATTTTTAAGACATAAAATCAAACGATTTATAATTTTAATAATGATTTCAAAACCTCGGACAAAAAACGATAAATCGCTCCAGTAAGTGAACCCTCTGTAGTACATGAACGAAAAGACGAAAATAGTTCTGCTACTGTCCACAAGGTATTGCACAGAATTATTGTCACTGTCATAATTACTGTACAGCGTTGATAATAGTTCTAGACTTTAAAGACAATGGTCCCCACCTTTGGAAACACTGAAAACGATTCAAAAGATAAACCCTTTTAGAAAAAAAGGTGGTCTCTATCCATGGTAAGCCTGGATGTTCTGCAAATCAACGGATATTTGCAGACAAGGAAAATACATCACTGTTTCTGAAAAATGTGGTGTATTACACCCATTACAAAACTGAAGACTCCGCCAAATTTCCGAAACTTTCATGATTCGGCACGGGGCTTAAGTTCGAAAAATGAGGCCTCCACCCAATACAAATCTGAGGGCGCTGTAAATTTCCTGAAATTTTCAGACAGGACACAGCAAGGAACACTGAATTCGAATAATGAAGTCTCCGAGGTCTCCCTCCACCCAACAAAAACCAGAGGCACTGCAACTCCAGTCACCAAAAGAGCGAAGACTCTACAGATAATAATAATAATAATAATAGATTTTATTGTTCTAGAGTGAGTACACATACTGAAGTACAATTTCAAACATAGCTCGAGAACAAAAGGCAGAGTTCGGTCTCATCAATAAGTTGAATTACCGAAGAGACTCGCTCTTCCACTCAACCAAATTCGTAGACAGGACTCAGCAGAGGCCTACAGTATTCGAAAAACGAGCTCCCCGAGGTATCCACCCAACAAAATTATGGAGGTACTGTGAATTCCACTGACAAGGCTCTGTAGAGGTCGCTAATCAACAGTAATGAGGCCCGCGAAGTCGACATTCACAAAAAAGACGGAGATACTGTAAAACTGAAATATTTTGTAGACCACTGAACAATAAGCCTATACGAAGAGCTGGAAAAGATAAGAAAAGAAAAGAAAAGAAAAGAAAAGAAAAGAAAAGAAAAGAAAAGAAAAGAAAAGAAAAGAAAAGAAAAGAAAAGAAAAGAAAAGAAAAGAAAAGAAAAGAAAAGAAAAGAAAAGAAAAGAAAAGAAAAGAAAAGAAAAGAAAAGAAAAGAAAAGAAAAGAAAAGAAAAGAAAAGAAAAGAAAAGAAAAGAAAAGAAAAGAAAAGAAAAGAAAAGAAAAGAAAAGAAAAGAAAAGAAAAGAAAAGAAAAGAAAAGAAAAGAAAAGAAAAGAAAAGAAAAGAAAAGAAAAGAAAAGAAAAGAAAAGAAAAGAAAAGAAAAGAAAAGAAAAGAAAAGAAAAGAAAAGAAAAGAAAAAAGAGTATTGTCCGTGAATTTGGTGAAAGGTGTACTGCTTCCGGTTTTGATTGGATGCATTATTCGGTTTCAATGTCCCTTGCTGTGTTATGTCAACAAATTTCAGGAAATTTCTTGTGCGCGCCCTCATATTTGTCTTGGATGGAGACCTTATTGTTCAAACTCAACAACCGTTGCAGAAAACTGTAATTTTATATGGAAATATTATAAAAGATTGCTGTAACTATGGTATGAAAAACATATCATGTCAGTGCCATCTTACAGTTCAGAAACGCGAAATATTTGACTTTATATGAACCTTAACTTCTAACTTTAACTTAATATCAGAACTTGTGCCGACTGGAGAGTAGCCGACATTGATTAAATTGTTTTATTTTGTTAACTTGTTAAAATTGCTTTTATCGTTATTCGTCTGCACCCTTATGCGCAACCCTCAGAAGTCTTCGAGACTTGTGCGAGCTAAGGAGAAACAATTATATATCGGAAACATATAGGGAATTATAATTTTTTCAATATGGTTGATCACAATTTATCCTGTCAATGAATTGATTTTGTCACTATTGGAAGTTCTGATTTTAACTTTCTTCATCAACTGACTCGTCAAACTGACGTAATTAATCCAGAATGCTCGTTTTGCGAAGGAATTATTCAGATATGCGATAAACAGCTTGTATCATGTGAGACTAAGGTGTATCAATTGATCCCATATGTGAATTGAGTAAACTACCAAATCCCTTTGTATTACTTACTCCCTCTGTATATATCCCGTGTACGCACAAGCTTTTTTTCAAACAAATACCATTACCACATATTACTTACATTTTGCCTTGGTTATCCTTCCTTTTTCATGAAATGGAACAATGTTACTTATTAGTTGCTTTCCCTGATGTTGGAGTTTTCTTACCACCCTTGCCTTTTCCTGAAACAAAGGAGTTATTCACTTATATATCTGATTTAATATTTGGAAAGTGACAGCCGGTATATTTCGTGATGTTCCTAAAAGCTTTTGATGTGATGCGAATTATTGAAAACTTTTGCTCAAATTCAAACATTACTGTTTCAGGCGAACCATCTTTCAACTGGTTGGAATCATACTTGTCTAGAAGAAATAAAATAGAAAAAACTTCAACACATCTAGAATCGATGAGTCGCAATCGTGCATTCCTCAAGGTTCTGAACTAGGACCCATTCCATCCATCACTCTCAAATGGTTAAAATCATATTTTTCTGTACGAGATCGAATAGGAAAAACTTTGAATTATCTAGAATCGGTAAGTATCAATCGTAAAACTCCTCAGGGTTTTGAACTAGAACCCATGCTATTTTTATTGTACAGTGTTGACCGTAATATTTGCAACATACCGGGTGTCAACGAATCTATTAGACAAGTCATAACTTCTAGACCATTAGGTGTATCAAAATGAGATTTGGTATGGGTAAATGGTATGTGAAGAGGAGAGTTTTCACTTTCCGGTCACTTCCGGTTTCACCGGAAATGGCTCCGGGTCTAAATTCTTAAATGGAACACCCTGTATATTGTAACATTTTTGGATTTCTGAGACAATTCTAGATCAGAATGTGACATTTCCGAAAGTTTTTGTGTCTACTTAATTTTTTTGGAGTCACTTTTGAAATTACATCTAGGTGGCCATGATCGGAAGTAAACTAATCTAAGGACCTCAGGTGATATCAGAATATTACAATCGCGAAGTTTTAGTGACTAGTATGATAGATATGAATAAGACAAGTTGGCAAAATTACATTTTCGTGTATAACCATTATTTTTCAAACGGCGACCATTTTTTGACAAGCACTTTCCGAAAAAGGGATATTTTGACGAATCTAACGATACTAATTTATTTGCGATTGGATTACAAATAAGAACATAAATTAAATATTACTGAGGAAAATACTTCATAATAATTTATTCACTTTTGTCAAGTGTGCCATGGATAATAATTCATTTACTTTTGTAAGCACTTTCCGAAAAAAGGATATTTTGACGAATCTAACGATACTAATTTATTTGCGATTGGATTACAAATAAGAGCATAAATTAAATATTACTGAGGAAAATACTTCATAATAATTTATTTACTTTTGTCGAGTGTGCCGAGGATAGGCATGATGCTTAATATTTTGCAGTTATTTCGATCAAGTCTTCTTTGGAGAACAAAACACTCACTTAGGTTATGACAGTGACATAAGCTTTAAGAGCAGAACGTAAAATTTTCTTGATTTTCGTTAAATTTTAGTTCTATTGTCCGTTGTAGCAAAACAGCTGTATATTAAGCTGTGCTCGACATTTCTTTTGTTCTTTTATAATTGGTTCGAGAGAAACATTCATGAATTTCATGGTCATAAAGTTTCTTGATTTATTTATATTCTGTGTTATTACATTTAGGTACCTGTAGGTTCACCGCTTGGAGATTCAACTACTGAATCATAGATGGCGCTAATAGGCCCATTCAGTTATTTATTCCCAATTTAAATTTTACCTGTTTTTTGTGATGTTGGAAAAACAACTGAGTTTCTTGTTTCTCGTGGTTTTGAAATGTTGATACGTTGAGCATTTTATTAACGATTGCTGTTTGAAAAGAGGCGTTCCACGAGTTAAAAGTGCCGTGGTCCCTATTTCTTAGAGAATTCCTTTGGAATGCGCCTGCCTTTTAGGTATGTATTTTCTCTAGTGCCTTTTTGTATCAATTCCAGAAATACTAATAATTGCTACACAATCGTTTGACCCTACTCTTAATTTTCTGTCAATTTAAGAAAACAGTGCTTGTGTAACTGTGAAGTCATTTTATTCATGTTTAAGGGAAACTATATAATTCTAACGAATGTTAAATTCTCCCTAAATAATTTGTAAGCCTTTCATGTCCTTTTAGCTCGACCTTGAAGTCGTCACCTTGGTGGTCCCACAAATTGTTGGAGTTTTATTTCATCAACCATCACTACAACACCAGGTTACATCCCACGATAAAATTTGCCCTGAGAGTCTCGCTTCACCGTCAAAATAATGTATACTCAAAGTGAAAAAGTGGATATGTTGTTATTGATTGGAGAATGTCACAGAATTTCAAGGAATGCTGCTGAGTTGTATGCTCAGAGATATCCCAATCGGCAACATCCATCCCAACAGTATTTTCCGTATGTTAAATGTTAAATCACAATATCTTTTATCTTCTCTTTTATATATTAGAGTAATGAATGATTTTTTTTAGAGATTTGGGGAAAATACCTGTTGCTAAACATAAATTGAAAATATGTTCAAGGATATATGAAGTGTATTTCACTATAATCTTCAATAAATTTTTATTTTTAATTTCATTTGTTAAGTTGATTATTTCATTTTCTGTGATAGGCTACCAAAATGTATTACTTGAATTATAGGAATTTTCAATGAATAGATTCATTTGTTTCGTCAATTTTTTCAGCTAACTCAGATCCTACATCACAAAAATGATCATTTAAAATATTAGCTATTTTCTTTGAGTCATCCGTAATAATTTGGTTGTTTTCAAATAATTCAACGACTCTACTATGCTATATTGGAATCAGAATCTTTCAGAATATCATCCCAATTTTCATTTTCTAACAATTTTTCTAATTTATCAGAATTTATTAATTTTATATTTGTAGAGTTTTCTTCGTAGGCTTCAGAATCGAGTGTATGTTACAAGAAATTGGAAAATGGTCTGTAATATAGGTTTCAAAAACATTGAAATTTATTTCACAAATATTATTGTTCATCTTAACAAAGAAGTGGTCAATACAGGTTGAGGAGTTCCTGAAGATTCTTGTTGGTTTATTCAAATATTTGTCAAAAGAATAAGAATTCAGTATATTTAAATATTTGTTTGTGTCTTTATTATACCAATCTAAAATATTGATGTTGATACCTTCCGAAAAAAATTCTATTCCTTCGTTGCATTGATCAAAAACATAATTCAAACTTGAAAGAAAATTTTCAATATTGGTAGAAGGTGGCCTGTAGATTGTAGTAATTCCAAAGGAATTATTATCCTTATTGACAATGACCCTTATGAATTGGAAATTGTTATGTTCAATAATAACACTATTCGCATTTATATAATTTTTTATATAAATCAAAAGTCCATCATTTTGGCAATAAGTAGAACGATTGTGAAATATATCAAAGCCATCCATATTGAAACAATCAAGATGAATTATTTCCCAAGTTTCAGAAAGTGTAACAATATCAAAAATTTTACCTTGTTTTTTGAAATCTTCCAAAAAAAAATAAAAAATAGATCGAAATTCTTATTAATACTTCTAATATTAAAATGAAGTAGATTGATATTCAGAAATTCACAGAGATGACGGTTACTTTCCCAGGTTTGAAGAAAATGTTTGTGATTATCATTTTCTTCTACACTATTTTCCATCAGTCTTCTCCATAATCCGTCTGTTCTTTCGAAATAGCGATTCTTCTAGCACATATCGGGCAATTCTGTGGTGATGACTCATCTGAGTTGATATGTTCTCGTTATTAAGGGAAAATTTACAATGACATAGAAATAGTTTCAATGTATACCTATAATGGCTTATTACTATGAAGCATCTTTTCAATGCGAATTTCTGGATCTCACGCACCGTACCATGTCAAACACATAACGAATCCATCAAAGTTATTCTTATAAAAAATGAGACTACAATACCTTTCTTTCCTTTCCTTTTGGCTCTTCTTTCTCTGTAAGCTCTCCAATATCTCTGTATTTTTCTAGCAGAACGATTCATCAAAAACTGGTAAGACATTTCATTATAGATTCTCTCCTCTTCAAGTCGTTTTTCTTCCATTAGTGTGGTGTATTCTTCCTCTTGTTCATCTATCAGTTCTTCGAATCGATCCATTTCGTTCTTCTTCTCATCGTATCTATAAAGATATAAATCATATAGTCTAGTCAATATGTACCATTAAAAAAAATTGTGTAGTCACCGAAAATTATGATCATGGTGTCATTCGATTCGTAATGTCATATAGAAAGGTTAAGGAAAGGTCCCAAAAGGAGCCACAAAACATTGCGAATATCTCGAAAACTATTGAAGATTTTCTGAATATTAAAGAAGATCAGAAAATATCAGCAAATTAGCTGAAAAAAAGTTTCGAAACCGAAAATAGAGCCGGAAAATAGAGCCAAAAACGGGTAGTCTGGCTTCCGCGCGCGTTTCGTCACTCTGACACAACAGCAAAAAAAATCATTGTGGCATATCAAAAGTGACTATCAAGGAATGAAAAAACTCATGTACTATTGAGAAACATCAATTAACAATAATCCGCTGTTAATTTTTTGAAATTTTTCTCCATAAATTACGAGGATGTATTGATATCTAGTTAGCCTAGACCAGTTCCCTGCATAAACAAAATATTGCGTTACCATTGCAACGAACAATAACTTATTAGAAGTGTCAGTGTAAAGTTTGACGTCAAAAAAGTAAACCAGAGTTACGCAATAAATTAAAAGAAAAAATCTGTCCACCGAAATTGTGAAAATCAAAAAATTGGAGTATCGAGCCATCATCAAGTACCTGTATTTAAAAGGGTTAAGAGGTAAGCAGATTTACGAAGATATGCTTAATACCCTTGGTGATCAATGTCCTTCGTATGCGACCGTGAAAAATTGGACTGCCAACTTCAAAAGAGGTAAATTTTCCATTGAAGATGATGACCGATCGGTAAGGCCAGTTTCTGTGTCAGTCCCCAAAAATATCGATGCAGTTCATGACATGAATTTAACAGACCGTCTAATTGGGCTAAACCGGATATCTGAGGCACTGAATATTCCATACGAACGCGTTCATCATATAGTTCACGTCAATTTGGACATGAGAAAAATTGCTGCAAAATGGATCCCCAAATGTTTGAATGTTGACCAACAGCGTGCAAGGGCAGTAGCATCGCGTTCGATCTGTGCTCGATTTGAAAACGATGTAGACTTCTTAAACCGAATTGTTACTGTGGATGAGACTTGGGTACATTTCTACGATCCAGAAACAAAGCAACAATCGATGGAACGGCGACACTCCGGTTCTCCAAGACCTAAGAAGTTTCGTGTCCAAAAATCTGCTGGAAAAGTTCTTGTTTCAGTTTTTTGGGGATTGCCATGTAGTAATCATGATTGATTTTTTGGATAAGGGTTTTTTTTTACGAAACTCCCAGGTTTTCAGAGAAAACCCCTCAAAAGCAGAGCTTGTGCGAGCAAGGGAGATCCGGGACCTACAGTTTATTTAAAAGTGGAATCCGAACCACTTCAGCAAATTCCGAAAAATCCCTATTAGATGAATCAACTGATGTATGTGGGAAGGCCCTACCAAATGTTGTTGAGTGCTTAAAAAATGATTTTTTTTTATTGAAAGAAATTGTTAAGGAGAATGATCTGATAATCAGGGAAAAAGAACTTCTGATCAAGGAGAAAGAAAAAAATATTGAACTGATATCAAAAGAAAATATATACTTGCAGCAAAATTATGATTTTCTGTTGTCTACTATGTTTATGAAAATCGTAAATCCTATTCAGATGTTGTAAAAAATAACATAAACCTAATGAACAAATAATAAAAATTAAACCAAAATTCGAACAAATACCGTCAAAAATTAAGCTGGATTTGGAAAAAAAAAACATAAACATTAGCAATCTACGTGTAGGTGTAAATTCTTTCAATCAAATTAGTAACGGAACTGTTATAATCAAATGTAACAGAAAAGAAGATGTCGAAAAAATCCAACAAGAAGTTTAACAAAAACTACCCAGCCAGTATAACACGGAAATAATAACACTAATGAAACCAAAAATCAAAATTCTAAATTTAAAAGTGGACAAGAACCTAAAAAAGGAAGATATTGAAAAAATGATTACTGACAAAAATCCCATTATTAATAAAGATGATCATTTATCTTTGCAGTTTGTGAGAGACTTCCAACACAAAGATACTTCTACTGTGTTTGCAGAAGTGAATGGCAGTTTATTCCAAAAAATTATGACGAATAATAATGGAAAATTGCTTATAGGATGGCAAAATTTAAGAGTTTATGGAAATAATATTCTCACACAATGTACCAGGTGTTTCAGATTCAGTCATACTTATAACAAATGTAAAAATAGCATTTTGTGTCCTTGCTGTTCCGGCCCACATGAATTGAAAGATTGCAATAACGCTGAAAAGCCTAATTGCAATAATTGTGTGTTGTCCAATACAAAATACAAAACCAACCATCCTGTTAACCACCTTGCATCAGATAAAAACTGCCCAACTTATAAATTTTACCAGAATCAACTGAATTTCCAAATTGACTATGGATACTGATAGCAGATTTTATATTCGAAACTATAAAAAAAAACTTTTTGTAATTCATGGCTCAAATCAATACCCAACCAATAATTTCAAATGATATTGGAATTTATACATATTCAACAATCTCGGAATATGAACAGAAAATATCTGGAAGCCTAAAAGTTCTCTATTTAAATGTCAGATCGATGAAAAATAAAATGGAAGAAATAGAAGTTATAATCAGTAGTACAGAAGCAAATGTGGTGATCATATCAGAAACATGGATGAAAGAAGAAGAGGAACCTTATTATAACTTCAAAAACTACAATTATGTTTATTCGTCAAGATCTAAGCGTGGAGGGGGAACAAGAATTTTCATAGAAAAAGATTTGAACTTTGAAATAATGAACAAGGATATCAAAAATTCATTCATCATGGTTAAACTAACACAGCTTAATATTTCAATTTGCCGTTTATATCGTTCTCCTAATGAAAATTTGAATGATTTTCTGAAATTCCTTGATGAACAACTTCGAAATTTGAGTAACCTTAAACTGGATGCTTTCATTTTTGGTGATATCAACATTAATACTTTGAAAAATAATATACAAACTAGTATTTTCACTGAAATATGTGAATCGAATAATTTCCATATATGCAATAATGAAATACCCACACGAGACTTTGGAAATAATTTATCATTAATTCATCATATACTGAGCAATTCTGATAAAAAATGTGAAATTTCAATCATAAGTAGTGCATTAAGTGACCATAAATTAATAGTATCCGAGATTTCTCTGATAAAACCCGAAACAAAAAATAATTTCCATTTTAAAAATATTATTGTTTTCAATGAAAAAATGTTAGTTGTTGCCTTGTGAGCACAAGGTCTTCTAATCGAAGCCACAAATGTGTGGTTGGCTTCCTGTTGTTGACTTCCTTTGTTTCTATTTTTACATCCAAGTGTTGTACATCTTCGCACTTGATTTTACCGTACTGATGAGAGCTTAAGTTCGAAACACGTGTCTACGGTTGCAGAACATTTTGAGGGTTATACCCAATAACTTTTTTACTTATATTTTTATATATTGCCCCTCGCTAAATCCATCCTTATTTGTATTTTCCTGGGTAGGATTGTCACGCTGGTAGCTATAACTGCCTCCGTGGCGACGTTAGTTGTTGCCTTGTGAGCACAAGGTCTTCTAACCGAAGCCACAAATGTGTGGTTGGCTTATATATATATATATATATATATATATATATATATATATATATATAGAAGAATCCTTTAAATTCGGGTATGCAGTCAACAAGGGTATGCATACCCGAATTTAAAGGATTCTTCTTTAACTTAGACAGTCGTCTAACCTTCACATATATATATATATATATATAATGCATAGATTGTCATTATATTGTTTCTTTTGAAAACACCTCTGCAGGTTTCACGAAATTTCAGTTTGATTTGAATCACTCTCTTTTGAATGCAAAATAAGCCATTAATATCACCTTGGGATCCCCAGAATTTTATTCCAAATTCAGCACAGGATTTAAAATTTGCAAAGTATATAATTTTTAAGGATTTTTCGTAAAGGTATTTGCTTATGACTCTATTGCTATAGCATATCTGGATCAGTATTGCTCCTAAGCTTATGACATGGGCGTTATATTGTAAATGTTCCTCTATAAAGACTCCCAGAAATTTGGTATTATTTTGAATTTTGATTTCATTGTTGAGTATGTATATATTTTCAGGTGTTTCAATTCTTTGTTGTTTGGTCCTGAAAAATATAGCGTTGGTTTTCTCAACATTTAGTATCAACTTATTTTTTGTAAACCAATTATAAATGTTTCTCGTTACGTTCTGCGTTTTTCGTATTAGGTCTGGATAATCTGAACTTGAAACCAACAAATTAGTGTCATCTACATAGTTAGTTAGATGTGCAGAAGCATTAAAGTCATTTAAGATTTCCAAAATATCCTTCATGAAAATTATGAAAGGTGCTGGTCCTGTTATGCTACCTTGAGGGACTCCTATCTTGATGTATTTTAAGTTAGATTTAGTTGCCTGTCCATCATTCACAATTTTGACTCTCTGTTTACAATGTGTTAGATAGGATTCAAACCAATCTAAAGCATTTCCTCTAATGCCATATTTTTCAAGTTTTATCAATAAGTAGTAATGATTCAAGCAGTCATATGCTTTGGAGAGGTCTAGAAAAATACCCATCACAAATTCATTATTTTCGAATGAATCAAGAATTTTTCCGGTAAACTGTGTGATTGCAGTTTTCACGGATCTGCCTTTTATGTATCCATGCTGACTAGCATTGAAAATCTTATGCTGTTTCATGTGATCCATAAGACGATCACACATCGCCATTTCGAACAGCTTAGAGAAGGATGGCAGAACACTAATTGGCCGATAATTTTCGAATAGTTCACAATCACCTTTTTCATGGATTGGCGTTATTAACGCAATTTCAAGTTGTTCTGGGAATATGCCATATTGGAATGAGTTATTCATTATGTAACAAAGTAAGCTTGCTATTGATCCTGAACATAATTTTACCATACTAGTTGGAATATCATCGTCACCACAAGTGTGCATATTTTTCAGTCTATTTCCTAAGTCCCTTATTTCATTTATTGATACTGATTTAATGAACATTGATTGTAAATTACTCGGCCTGTTACAACTGAATTGCTTAGCTTCTAGTTTTTCTTACAGATTGGGAATTATATTCAGTAGAAAGTCATTATACCTATTTGCAACATTGCTCGGTTCGCCTTTGAAGGCTAAGTCAGTGAATTTTTGCTTCCCTAAAATTTCATTGTGGATACTCCATATAGTTTTCATTTTATTATCTGAGTTAGTAATTTTTCGTTCATAATTTTCTTTTCTTTTTCGAGTCAACAATTCATTATAACTTTTTTTCATGGCATTATATACATATTTAAGTTCTGGGCGGATGTTTGATATAACCAACCAGGCATTTAATTTATTTCTGCACTCTTCTACTTCAGGATCTTTCCACGGTACATGATTCTTTATTTTACAAATCGTTTAACAGGAAAGCATTCATCGAAAATATTTTTGAAATAACTCATGAATGTATCCCATTGTTCATTCACTTCGTTTTCCTTCAATTTATATATGTCTGACCAATTCTGATCATCCAGTTTTCTAATGAAAATGTTTTTGTTCCCTTCTGAAAAGATTCTAATATATTAAAAGATTCTACTTTTTGCTTTATTTGTGGAACACCTAATTTTTTGAGCAGAGTGATCTGAAATAGAAGAGTTCAGAATGTCCGTTGTATAACAGTCTTTCAGGTTTGTAAGAATATTGTCAATACACTTTTTCGAGGTTGGTGTTATTCATGTGTATTCATTGATGGTGAACACAAAAGAATAAGAGTTCAATAAAAGATTCATTTTAGTTATATTTTCAACGGTATCCTTCAGTTCAATATTGAAGTCACCAGCAATGAATATTACTTTTTCTCATCAGTTATTACCTCAAGCATTCTTCAAGTTTTTCATAGTAAGTTTTTAGATTTTCAGTGTATGGGGGTCGGTAGACACTTATGATTAGGAAATTTGTATATACTTTGAATTTGTTGGACATTTACTTCACTATTCTGCAACTATAACATTATAATAACTTGACAGTTATGTGTGTGTGTTTGAAATGTATGCTATTTTAGAGGAATTCGTGATTGTGAAACTGATGATATGGACACAGATGATACCAGAAGAAAGTGTTTAAAAGTAGCAACGAGAACTATAATTCGTCAGATACAAAAAATTAGACTACTTCAGCAAAAGAATAGAATAATGCAATACAAAATTTTAATTTGTTTCAAACTGGACAAACGATTTACAATCAGCAAATCATCGCTCCACCCTGTGAGCAAATCAAGACTATATCAAAATAGAGCTGGTGTTTGGTATGTCTGCAGAGATGTCTTCAGAGATACATGTCGACCCATATCTAACTCATGAACTTTAATGACTCTCACCTGTTTGATATTTAAGAAACAGAAGTAAAATAATAACTAGCTGAGAAATTCTCGTTTTTCTACCAGGCTAACTTCTAATATCGATCGCTCCCTGAGCCTAACTCTACATAAGTAGAGACATTACTTTTTGACTAGTCTAAAACACTTTTTGATTATCTGCCCCAGGATCCCAATAATCTAAATTCAGAAAAAAAACACAAGAAAAAGATTAAAAGAGCTATTAAGGCTTTTACTACACTTTGGATGAGTATTTCAATGATACACTTTCAACATAAATTTGAATAATCTGTTGTGTATTATAGTTTATGTGTAAATTATTATGTGTATTATAGTTTATGTGTAAATTATTATGTGTATTATAGTTTATGTGTGAATTCTTATCTGTATTATAATGCATGTATATCATTTATAAAGTGTAGGTATAGTGTATAGTTTACTGATGTGATCCAACAATTTGAATATATTTACTTTTTTACTTCAGCACTTCATTCATTCATTCATTTATTTTTTCAGTATTTATGACCTGATTGTATGCTTTGTCAGCAAGAATCTAATTTTTTGACAATACAGTATTTTTTATTGACATCTTGACAACACCCGTGCTTTCCAACCAGGCATGTTGTCGTCTACAGATAAAAATATAACATGAAAAAAATTTATCAGCACGCCGCCACTGGTTCTAATCTCACATCCGAATATCATAACAATAACAAATCTCCCCCTCCGATCTCGGAGGTTACCCCTCACCAACAAACTATCACAAAGGATAGTGATATACAGCTTTCATAACAACGTTTGTTGTTTATATAGAAATGGCACCTCTATATCTTTTATTGCTCAGAGGGTGAAACGGAGTGAACTTTTAGAGGTTGAAAGTGATATTTTACGCTTTTTAGTGATCGTTCCTGAATCGATACGACGGCGACGAACCGTTATTGAGTTATCGAATCTTTTACCAAAAAATCTGTCCCAAATATGATCGCGCTAATGGCCTTTTAATTGGAACAAAGAATAAACAAGGACATAAATGAGGTTTTGGTTATGATAGAAAGGCGAAAGGAGGTGTTTTGGGGTAAAAAATAGTTACTCACGATTTCCATCGGAAATTAACCTCCTACAAAAAAAAGTTAGGAAAAAAAGTTGTTGACAATAAAAAGATCTACAACTTTTGTTTTTCAGATTTTTTCACATAACCTCAAATTTTCCGGGAAAATCGGAAAAACCATTTTAATTTTTTTAATCTAGTGGAAATATACCCTCTTATGTTCTGAATTATACGTTTTTTTTGGAGCGGAATATAATTTTTTTTCGAACTTCTTTGAACTACTTGGAAAGGGGTCGGCTCCTAGTTAGGCTGGTGCCAAACGAATTTTAGATGCCCAGAATAAGAAAAAAAGGTGACAGGCAAGGACCACGAGTATGTTGTAGAGGTTCCATCTTTGGGGAAAAAAATTAAACGCGAAAACACTTAAAATGGTGGAAAGGGGATGCAGTTTAGGGGTAGAAAACTGTTTTTTGCGATTTGCGTCGAAACGTGACCTCTTAGGGAAAAATGTTTGATATAATTGTAGATATTATAACAAGGCCAAGACGGGGGAATTGCTGGACAATTGCGAAGGATGGTAGCTAAATCAAAGGAACAAAAAGGGAGAGATATACTGTAAAACTAGAGTAGTATTCGTATTCCATTTTTTCAATTCCATCACTCACTCTCTTTTTAAAATCTCATATTGTGACTGTCTCTCCCCGATGTCTTGGTCATAACTAGCAAGCCAATTCTGCAATTGAGTCTCCGTCTTGAATCTTTTCAATCTAGCAGCTTTCTCTTCATCTAAATTATCCGCCAGCAGATTATCGTACTGACTAGCTAGTCTTTTAGCTTCTTCCGCTAGCTTTGCTTGTATAGAATCACTTTTGATGCTCTTGTGCATCATGATTTCTTCTGATTTGTGCCTGGAACAGATTCAGAGAAAGTTCAAATATTTCAATTATAAAATTTTAATGGTTCGATTTAGTATTTGGCATTTCCAAAATATCAGAATTTTTCAAATAAAAAAATGGGAATTAAGTGATAAACTAGTTTTCATGATACTGAACAGATTGTAAAATCAATTGAAAAGAACTGAACAAATAAAGTATCTTGGTATTTGGATTGATGAAAAATTTAAATAGGACAAACACATTGAGGTCTTAACTAAAAAACTTTCTCCAATCATTGGTGCTTCGAGAAGATATCTGAACTCGATAAAAAAATTATAGATATGATTCTATATTCTCACATACTAAGTCCTATTACCTATTTGAAAAATATTTGAGGATCTTGTTCCAAAAATAATTTCAATAAAATATTAGCATTGTATAGGAAATCTTTGAAAGTACTGTATCGTCTCCCATTTGACATACCAAATAATAAACTATTTGCAATTACAGACAAATTTTCTTTAGATGAAATGTATGAAATAAATACCCTAAAAATTGCATTCAATATCATAAATAAAAAATTAAAATCAACTTTTATTTTGAAGAAAAACTCTGAAATTCATAGTCATCTCACTAGACAATAAACCTTGTTTCACCTCGATTCTGCTACCTCTACAGTTGGCCAAAAAAGATTCACTCACGCTGCTTTAGATGGATTTAACAAATCGCCATATAATATAACAAATTGCAGAAGTTTTTCCAAATTCAAACTATCTGTAAAAAAACATATAATTTCCTAACGGAATTGACATCCTGCTATCAATCTTTGTTCACTTATTTATGATTTTATTATGGATTCATTATTATTGTATATGTTTACTCTGTTTATCAATTATTTATGATATATTTGTTTGAATTGCAATTGTTAATCATTTTCATTAATATTAAATGTACAACTTCCTCAAACCAGAACTTGTTCTGTCTGGAAGGTATTCACTTAATAAATAAATAATTGTGCAGAATTAGAAGAAAATATCATTTTTAATTCTAATTGATCTTCCTCCAGAAGATGGTCACTTGGTGACTGAAACTCCTGACAAGGTGTTAAAAATAAAACTCTATCAAATTTTAATGTCAACATTACCACATTTTCATGAATGGATTTCACATTCATGGTAGGAAAAATTTAAATTCTTACAAAGTGCTGCTTCTCTGAATTTGGAAATTTTCCTTGATCTTTTCCATTTTTCTGTGGTACTTCTCGAAGATTCCAACTTTTTGGTCCAGCTGATCACCCAGTTCTTTCCTTTGCTTCTCCAACTGTTCCTTGAGATCTAGTAATAAACATTTCCTTATGAAAATTCCTTGATTTATTTTGGAATAAATCTCTTCAGTTGAAAGAACAGACAATAATTATGTTCTCTGCTTTGTGTTTGTATCCAAATGTAATACCGCCATGTGATATAATATGTTTTTCCAGTATCGTATTCTTCAAAAAAAGTTTTCAATTTCGGGAAACTTATTTTTATCAACAGACTACAAAATAGATCGACAGTGCTCATAATCATAATAGCTTTAAATTCTTTTTTTTATATCTGCACCTCATTATTATTATCATAGTATTGAAAATCAATTACCATAAAGCCAATTTTTATAGGAATGATCAACAAAAATTAGTGAAATTGAAGGGTCATATTGTCAGACAAATTTTTGGCCGGAATTACGGTGGGGTAATTTTTATTGATTACCACATGTCGGACAAAAATAGGAAATGATGAAAAACTATTTCTTTTTAATAAAAATTGAGCTGTCTGACAAAAATATATCCGCGTATCGCCAGTCCTACAAGAAAATGATAAACTTTCAGGAGAACGATTATTTTTGTTTCTCTCTTAGCTATAAATGAAGTTGCAAATTTTCATGAACAAAGGACCCCGCACTTTTTATAGGTAAAATGGTTCTCTGTGAAATTGTCTGAATTTTCAGTATATTGTAGTATTCACTGTACTGATTGAACGTGCAGAATCGCAAAGTTCGTTGATGGATAGATTTTGAAATACAGGGCGTTCAAGCTAAAAATGAGTAATTTTTATATAATTATTTTCTCGGGATTTGAAAGTGCCAACTGAATTTTTTTTTCGTTCTTATCATCAACGTACCTTCATATTACTAAATATCATTCAGATTATATCATTATGTACAGAGTAAAATGTCTGATAATTCGTTGTAATAATGAAATATCGATAAAATCATTTTGGCATGCAATATACTATTCTTATTCCATCATTAACACAATTCATACATTTCGTACAGGGTGATTTGAAAAATTGGAGAAATATATGGCCGGTTCTTTCATACATACCCTGTATATTCAAGTGAATTATCATCCTCCGAAGATAGCTGATACCGTATAAACATGATTTCTTTGGGATATAAAGGGTGATCATGAAAATTTTAAATGATAAAAATTACAAAATATCAACGTTTCAGAAATCATTCTGTAATTCACGATTAACTCGGTGAAATTCCTTTATTATTATTTAATATATTTATCATTCTCTCCTCAACAATGTCCCAAAAATTAAGTATCTTGCTATGACTTGTTTCATAGTTATTAACTGAGAAACTTATTACCAATTGCATGACGAGTTGAAGGAACTTGTTCACGCGAACATTCTACTAGTGGCCAAGATTTTTCGCAAATAGAGGATGTGGCTATCAAAATAAATGTAAAAGAGGGTGAGGATTAGAGTTAACAATCACATCAGATGTATGAATAATGTAAGGTACAGATAGTTAAGTGAATTTTGTTGGATTAAGCCTTGTCAGAATAAAAAACAAACTATCTGGGAAAAGTGAAAATGATTGATAGATAAAACGCTTTCATTTCTAATAGAATTTGAATCTGAGCAGCGACGGTTTTTTCCAATGCGTGTATCACTCGGATAGAGGTTTCCATGATATTTATATTTGCTGGCTATCAATAGAAACATATAGACATCTATTATATTTAATCAATATAGGTAATTCAATACGTGAAGGTAATAATAATTATCACTGATGGAACTTCACTTCCGTCAACGACAGAATCAAAATGTACCAGATAGCTGATAGAGTTTTCTTGTTGTATGAGGACAGTAGCGCTGCTACGGGGGAGGTGGATTCGGTTAAGGCTGTTCCTTGATGTCACCTTCAGGGATAAGTGATTTCCTGTCTCATACACGATTGGGCGAGTTGAACTATTCAAGCATTAGGAATTTTATCTGGCTCATGCCTAAGTTGTAAGTTGTAACTATGTGTCGTATATTCAGTCGGTTCCTAAATGGTGGATGGAATTGGATACACCGTGATTAGTCATCACCCTGCATATAACGTTACATTTATTTTGATCTCCGCACTTTCACTTTTCACTTTTTGTGAAAAATCTTGCCCACTAGTAGAATGTACGAGTGAAAGTTCCTTCAACTCGTCATGCAAATGGTAATAAGTTTCTCAATTAATAACTATGAAACTAGTCATAGTAGGAAACTGAATTTTTGGGACAGTGTTGAGGAGAGAATGATGAATATATTAAATAATAATGAAGGAATGTCACCAAGTTAATCGTGAATTACAGGGTGATTTCTGAAACGTTGATATTTTGTCATTTTTATCATAAAAAATTTTCATAATCACCCTATATATCCCAACGAAATCATGTTTATACGGTATCAGCTATCTTCGGAGGATGATAATTCATTTGAATATACAGGATATGTACGAAAAAAACGGCCATATATTTCACAAATTTTTCAAATCACCCTGTACGAAATGTATGAATTGTGATTAACGATGGAATAAAAATCGTATTTTAAAGAGAAACATTCTCAATTGAAAACTGAATCAATACATGACTCCTCTGGAAATGGAAAAACCCTACGATGAAATTGAAGTTACTTTTTTGTAATATCTAACAGAAAACAACTACTTCCCCGGCAAAAGCCACGCTGGACATTGAACTACATCTGATAGATATTGAGAAAGACCCTATATAACTTGAAGAAAAAATCTGAAAGTGAAAATTTGCATTTTCATTCAGATAGTTGATTATTTATTAAATGTCCAGTTTCCATCGGAGATTCTTATCTATGAATGAGATAAGGGAGAACGTTATTCAGAAGTATCACTCACAGAAAATCGCTCATTTCATTGACGCGTGGATTGCATCACTTTCGCTAGGCCTCCAATACATTTTGGTCGACAAAAATCTATTTCACTCTTCTAAGATCATCAGGGAGGTCGGAAGAATTGGAAAACATACTCTTCAGAAGCAATTTCACACTGTAATGAGGAATTGCTGGACTATTTCTTGTGCGGTGAAACTTTGAAAATATTTTTCTGACATAAAACCTGTCATGGGTATGGCATGTTGATTTCATTGAAAATATGAACAGGATGTTCATAAAGTCAGTTGTGGAATCATCTGCGACTGAAAGTTGGAATTTAGTCGCTGTTTTCCATCGTACAAGATAACCTCTCTTGGAAGGGATTCATGTTTTAAAGAGAAACATTCTCAATTGAAAATTGAATCAATACATGACTCCTCTGGAAATGGAAAAACCTTACGATAAAATTGAAGTTACTTTTTTGTAATATCTAACAGAAAACAACTACTTCCCGGGCAAAAGCCACGCTGGACATTGAACTACATCTGATAGATATTGAGAAAGACCCATATAACTTGAAGAAAAAATCTGAAAGTGAAAATTTGCATTTTCATTCAGATAGTTGATTTTTTCTTCAAGTTATATAGGGACTTTCTCAATATCTATCAGATGTAGTTCAATGTCCAGCGTGGCTTTTGCCGGGGAAGTAGTTGTTTTCTGTTAGATATTACAAAAAAGTAACTTCAATTTCATCGTAGGGTTTTTCCATTTCCAGGGGAATCATGTATTGATTCAATTTTCAATTGAGAATGTTTCTCTTTAAAACTACATGAGAAGTTTGAACATGAAAATTGGAGCGAATTTTATAAAATGTACAATTCCGATGACTTGGCAGAATATTTGATAAAAAGAATTCAAACAATTACTGGTGAATGTACTAAGAAAGTCAGGATGAAAAATAAATTGAGAAAAAGAAAAGAGTGGATGACTTCAGCATTATTAATATCTGTAAATAGAAAAAATGCATTGTATAATCAACTGAAAGAGAATCCCAATAATGCACTAGTAAAACTAGATTATAATACTTATCAAAAACAGATAACAGATAGTAGTGATTCACTTGGAAATTTATGGAAATGTATAAAAAATATCTATATTGAACATAAAACCGTTAAGGAATAAAATCCATGAAATTGAGTGATAATTCAATAACAGACAATAAAGAGATTATTTCAGACCATCCCATCAATTATTACTCGGGAGTAGCAGAAAAAATTAATGAAAAAATTATTCGGTCTAAAAAACACCCATATTTGAACCAACCAGAACACTGAAAACATTTTATCTAGAAGACAAACCCGATTGAATTAGAACAAATAATAAAATCGTTGAAATTGAAAAAATCTTCAGGTATTGATAAAATCACTTCAGAAATACTAATATTCTTAAGTAAAATCATTTCAGAACCATTGACTCATCTGATGAATTTTATCTTGAATTTAGGTCAAATTCAAAAGTCATTCAAGGTGGGCATTATCAATCCAATACGAGGATGTTTTGATATCTAGTTAGCCTAGACCAGTTCCCTGCATAAATAAAATATTGCGATACCATAGCAACGAACAATAACTTATTAAAAGTGTCAGTGTAAAGTTTGACGGCAAAAAAGTAAACCAGAGTTACGCAATAAATTAAAAGAAGAAATATGTCCACCGAAATTGTGAAAATCGAAAAATTGGAGGATCGAGCCATCATCAATTGGACTGCAAGCTTCAAAAGAGGTCAATTTTTCATTGAAGATGATGACCGATCGGGAAGGCTAGTTTCTGTTTCAGTCCCCGAAAATATCGATGCAGTTCATGACATGATTTTAACAGACCGTAGAATTGGGCTAAGGGCCGGTATTATAAACATCTCTCGAAGTTAACTTTAATTTTAACAGTCAAGTTAACTTCAGTTCTAAAATGGCAGTTTTATAAAAGTCCCATTTCTGAAATAAAAAGAAGAAGAAGGCAAATATATACCCAGAATTTTTCGCAATTTCTCTTGTGTTATTTCTAATTTTCTAATGAATAATAAAACTGACAACAATAGATTTGAGAATCCTCCAAAATCTCCAACAACTACCAAGAATGGATGAAATCTGAGTGTAATTAACACTTGAATTACTGGCGATAGAAGATGATTTCTAAAATTGAAAATACCTATAATTCCACAGTAATTAGAACTAGAAATGTTGACTCTTGACTCATTAGTCGGTCTTTGCAAATTTGCCCCACTATGTGTCCCATTAACAAGCATATACAGACTTTCTGGATGATCTAAATCCGTTTTCATTTGTTTTCAAATTCTATTTCGTTCCACAAGATAAAATGGTTTAACCGATTTCTAAATATCCTTCGACGCTGAGGGCCTTCAATAATAATAACAGCATCTCCTTCATCGTCCTCGAAAATATTCAGGATATTGTTTGCTAACATTATTGCGGGAAAAAAAACATTCAAATTGAGGTTTTAAGCTAAATTATTGATAGAAGACCTGTCGAAAACCACCATTTTTTAGAAAGGTAACTTTAACTGATACCCGTTCCTACCAATAAAGTTAACTCCTACATTTTGAAGTTAACTGTAAGATGTGACGTCATTCCTCAAGTTAACTTCTAGTTGTCTGTCAAAATAGTTTTATAATACCGGCCCTAAAACGGATATCTGAAGCACTGAATATTTCATACGAACGCGTTCATCATATAGTTCACGTCAATAGTCCACTCTACGGGAAAAAATTAAAGAGAAAAGACGAGGAAAGCTATCCAAAGGTGTTTTGTTTTTGCAGGACAACGCCTCTGCACACAAATCTCATGTTGCCATGCAAAAAATTCGTGATTTATGGCCGTTTTCACCAACTGATTCCTAAAGTTGGGAAATACCTAAATCGAATTTAAAAACGCCCAAGTGCAATTTGCGTTTCACCAAGCTTTAAAGTAATGATTAAAAGTGATAGAAAATTCCAAACGTAGGTATTTCCTATCACTTTTAGCAGTGTTTATAGAGAGAAGATATTTAGCCAATCTTACGTACTTTTAGTTGGATTCAAATGGAGACCATCACTAGAGGTCGCTAGTCCACGAGATCAGTTCGTAAAATATGATTCATTGAATAATCCGATAGATGGCTATGAAATATAATTTTGACACGTGCATCCTATCCAGCGTTGTACTGGTGTAAACCACAGACCTCATGAGGTCTGTGGTGTAAACTCGAGATTCCATTCATTTCAGTTTCAGTGTTTCTATTTAACCTGGAACTTGATGTTATCAAGACCATTCCCAGTGAATTTTGTGTTTATTTGTTTTGTGCCGTTATCATTTGTGAAATTGTCACGTTACCCTTCGTGTATTTTTGATTATTATATTTGTTCAACACTTGCTATTAATATACAGGGTGTGGCACCGAAAACGAAACAGATCGAATATCTTCGAAACGCAATAAACGCATGTGTTGTGAATAAAATGCAGAAACACGTCGATTTTTAATCCAAGGGGGCATCTTTCTATCATATCCTCAACTGTCATACCTCTCCCCCCACCCCTTGGGCACTATCACCCAAACAATTTGAATAGGGAAAGTAGTAAGTGTGACACATCATTAGGAAGGTAATTTCATAAGGAATTCAGCCATTCAATTTTTGCCACCTAACTTTTCATTTTGGCGCCCTCTTGCGGGACAAACAACTGTTCTGTATTCCAAATTATGATACTGCATTTGCAAGCTATTCTGACATAAATAAGGTGACGATGCATTATGGAATTTTTCGAAATAAAAAAACAAAATGGCGGCTCAAAATGGCGGACATGATTTGCAATTATGATTTGTTTGTCAATACGAAAAAATAAGATGGTGGCTTCAAGATGGCGGACGAAATTTGTAATTCTGGTCTGATTCGAATCAAAATCAGTATGTGGGGATTTTCAGGGTGAAAGATTATGACGTTTTTGTCAATGCAAAAAAACAAGATGGTGGACGAAATTTGTAATTGTGGTTCGATTCGATTCAAAATTGGCATATGGGGGTTTTACAAGTTTTCAGTATGACTAAAATGAAATGATTAAATTGATAAAAAAAATTAAACAAATGCGCTAAAAAGGAAATTATAATTTTTTTCAGATGTGTGACTGAGGTTATTCTATACGTAACAGAATCAAAATTTTACCTCGCAAAAATACATATTTTGTACTCGCGGCAAGCTTTCGAATCTGTTACGCACAGAGTAACCTACGTCACACATCTAAAAAAAATATGAATACCTTTTCTCTCTTTTTCGTTTATTTGCCGTTATCTCCTTTTAGCGCATTTGTATAAAAGCTTTTGTTTATCAATTTAAATAATTCATTTTAATCATACTGAAAACCCCCATATGCTAATTTTGACTCTAATCGAACCACAATTACAAATTTCGCCCGCCATCTTGTTATTTGCACCGACAAAAATATCCAAATTTCTAACCCTGAAAATCCCCACATACTAACTTTGATTCGAATTGGACCAGAATTACAAATTCCATCCGCCATCTTGGACCACCATCTTGTTTTTTTGCATTGATAAACAAATCATAATTTCCGACCTTGCAAACCACCACATATCAATTTTGAATCGAATCGGACTATAATTGCAAATCATGTCCGCCATTTTGGAGCCGCCATTTTGTTTTTCTCTTAGAAATATTCCATAATGCATTGTCACCGAATTTATGTCAAAATAGCTTGCAAATGCAGTATCATAATTTGAAATACGGAACAGTTGTTTTTCCCGCAAGAGGGCGCCAAAATAAAAATTTAGGTGGCAAAAATTGACATGGCTGAATTCCTTATGAAATTACCTTTTCAATGATGTGTCACACTTACTACTTTCCCTATTCAAATTGTTTCGGTGATGATGCCCAAGGGGTAGGGGGAGAGGTATGACAGTTGAGGTTATGATAGGAAGATTCCCCCCTTGTATTAAAAATCGACGTGTTTTTGCATTTTATTCCCAACACATGCGTTTTGAAGATATTCGATCTGTTTCGTTTTCGGTGCCCCACCCTGTATATATTATTGTACTCAGTATAGGTAACAATTTAGTTGGTAAACACATTCAATCTCTTCATTCAATAATCGTTGTCTTTATAACACTTCGAACCTGTTCTGATTTCTGACAGCATATATGGGAGCCCCATTTCGAAGAAATAAATTCAGTTTGAGTAAATGAGCACAGGTGTAAAATGTACACACTAGTTAAGTGATATCTTCAAGGTGAATACAGAGACTAAATAAACTGATGATTACAAACATACTATTTGTTCCATTGTGTCACCACCTTTTCACTAGTGAAGTGTGCGACACAAATGTCACCCACGTACTGGTTAAAATGAGTCGCCCAGTGATTGAAATTAAATAACAAACAATAACAAACACAAAGCAGTTTGCCCCGAAAATAATAAGGCAAAGGTGCTGTTCACCGGTAGTCTATTATGAGCTTCGTCCCAGTGATTTTGGCTTAAAAAATACACTGGACACCACATGTAGGTGAAAAGATATATTTCACTGAAATTCCACACTCATTTTTCAATTGAACCATGCCACAGTATTGTTCATGATGATTGAAGTCAAAATGACAAAACTGATATTAAGTTCACGTTCACTTTATTACTTTTATGAATAGTTCATTCAATTTATATCAAATAATAAACAAAAAAGTATGCACTTCATTTTTATTGAATGACATGAATTTGTGAATAAAATATGCTATTCTGTTAAAAACTATCATTAGAAAATTTCAAGTACGTCCCTGTCAGGGCGAACGATTCACTACTAGGATTCCTTGACGAAAATAAAAATCCTCAAGTATACCTCAAAAAATGCAAGTTGATTGTAGGGGGCGCATTCGTACGGGTGTATTTTCTGCCTCGGTTCGTCGTTATCGGGCTAGATGTCGCGCGCGATTGTATCAAACGCGATTTCCACAGGCATTGACTATCTTCTTTCTCTATAAACAATGCTTTTAGGCATTACTTAACGTGTGGTGAAACGCAAATTGCACTTGGGCGTTCCTAAATTCGATTTAGGTATTTCGTAACTTTAGGAATCAGTTGGTGAAAACGGCCATTAGGGTTTGAATTACTAGAACACCCCCCTTATTCACCAGATTCGGCTCCGTCCGACTATCATCTCTTTCCTCGACTGACAAAAAGTTTAAAAGGTCGTAAATTTTCTTCCAACGAGGAGGTAATAAAAGCTGTGGAGGTCTGGTTTGCAGAGCAAGATGAAACATTTTTTTTAAAGGTTTGCAGGTTCGCTATAATGAATGTATCCAATTAAGAGGAGAATATGTTAAGTAATAAAATATTTTGACATTGAAATTTTGTTTGATTCTATAGTAGGCTAAGCATTTTTCAATATATCATCGTATATAAATGTGGTGATAGATTTGAAGCTAAAAATTATAGGCCTGTTTCACTAAATTCAAGTTTAGCAAAAGTTTTTGAAACATTTTTTAAATATAGAATTGAAAATTTCTTGAAAAAAAAATCATCTGATTTCAGGAAAACAATTCGGATTTAGAAAAAACGTTTCAACCCAGGATGCTATCTGTCATCTGACTAATAACATACATCAACATCTTGATAATCAAAATTCAACTAAGGCTATTTTTTGGATGTAGCTAAAGCTTTAGATAAAGTCGACCATAAACGACTATTAATGAAATTAGAGAATATTGGAATGCGCGGCAAAGTTTATGATCTTCTCAAAAATTACTAAAAAAATAGAACTCAATATGTTGAAATTGATGAAGCTAGGAGTGAACAAAAAATCTTTCAATTTGGTGTGCCACAGGGGACAGTTTTGGGACCACTGCTATTTTCTATCTATCTGAATGACCTTTTTTTATATTAATACTATAGGTGAAATTCATAGTCTTGCAGATGCTACAGTTATATTATATGCAGGAAAAAACTGGAATGAATTACAGACTAAGACCACATTAGATTTAAAAATATTTAAAATTGGTTTGATTATAACCTACTCACAATAAACTTTGGAAAAACGAAATATATGCCATTCACATTTTATAATAATACTCTCCCAGACCACTAATAATTGATAATAATGCTAGAATAGGAGAAACAGATAGTATCAAGTACTTAGGGATTATGCTTGACAGGCATCTTAAATGGGACAAACAAATAGAATTCCTTTTGAGGAAATTGCGAAGTTTATTATCAAAATTCAAGTATCTCAAAACATTCATGGGCATAAAAACACTTGACATTCTTTATTTTTCATTAATACACTCTCAATTGAATTATGAGATTTTGGCTTGGGAAGGAGTCATGAAATCCCACCACTCAAATCTTCAGAAATGGTTTTTGAAAATCATATATAGAAAAAGTTATTTATATCCAAGTGACAAACTGTACAAAGAATCAAAGAAGATGGATATAAGACAATTATTTGGATCCAACACAATGATTGATATCTACAAACATAAAACGAATATAAACTTCAATGATCATGTTTATAATACAAGAAATAAAAATATTGTCATAGTGAAAAATAAATAATAATAAATAATAATAATAATAAATAATAAATTTCAAATATGTATTACCATTTTACTATGATTTAATTCCAAATCATATAAAAGAGATCAAGTCATTATTCTCATTAAAAAAAAATTAAAAACAGTCTCAACAGTCTCATCGAAATTTATTTCATGATATCTTTCACTTCAATTAACTCAGGTAGTTTATTTTTGTTATCATTTTGTTGAATTTTTAAAGTTTACAAAATATATACCTACATGTAATTCTTGCCTAAAATTTCTTGCAACAAGTTTTTTAACTTCGCATGTATAATTGAACCGTTTATTCACCTTTATATACAAATTGATGCAATGCTTTTTCATTGAATTCTGAATAAACTTTATTATTATTATTATAGGATATGAGGAAGTGGTTCTAATTACTGAATTGATGAAAAAACTGAGGAAAATACTATATAAATTTAGATTATTGAGAAACATTGTCAGTCGTAAATTAATTATAAGTTTTTATTATAGTCTCTTTCAGTCTATCTTGACCTATCCTATGGTAT
This sequence comes from Chrysolina oricalcia, assembly GCA_944452925.2. Taxonomy (NCBI): domain Eukaryota; kingdom Metazoa; phylum Arthropoda; class Insecta; order Coleoptera; family Chrysomelidae; genus Chrysolina; species Chrysolina oricalcia. The sequence continues at coordinate 54,569,751 of OX101817.2, read as the reverse complement.
AATAGGTTGGAGATGCATTTACAAACAAGTTTTGAAACCACTTACTTCAATTCAAAAGTATACCTTGAATATCATTTTTAAAAAACCCTTTGATTATTCTTGTAAAATTCTCTTTGAACAATCTAAAATTTTATCAGTCAAACAATTATTTTATAAAGCATCGACAGTTTACATAAGAAAAAATTTTCAAATTGATAATCATAAACAACATAAAAATGAAACAGAATAAAATGGATGGTTGGATATCAACTGAAAAGTTCTCTACAACTTTGATGCAACAACATGCCATTTATATTGGTAAAAAGGTTTATAATAATTTGCCAGTTTCTTTAAAAATAGCTAGTCTTTGGGGATTTAAAAATAAAATCAATTTCTGGTTGATTGAGAATTCTGAAAAATTGTAAAATTATTTGTATGTAAAATAATTTCGAATTTTGATGCTTTAATTAGTACCAACTTAGTTCTTTGTTATCGTTTTTATTTATACAAAATGTGACCAATGTTATTTAAGTATACATTCAAGTTCATTTTGCTCATATTTTTTCCCATTTTTGCCCATTCTTCCCATATCCAGCACGTAAACTATTTAACTATATAAATTATGTAAGTTACTATCTGTTACTATTAGTTGAACTGGCACTTAACAATAAACATATCGCGTTAACAAATTTCGTTAATGATTTCAATATTGCTGTAATTTGGATAACTCTAATTTAACGTGTCTCCTCAACGCTGTTATTGAAATATTCATTTCTGCGGCTGTCCGCATAGTTCTGTAATGTACCGTTGCTTTGAAAACATTTAAAATGTGAATGTACCATGAATTGTAAATACAGTTCTCACGAATTCCTGAAGATACTTCATTTTTTCAATAGGAAATATACCAATGGACCTTTACATTTATGAAAAATAAATTGCAAAACTCTTTTAAATCAACAGATTCTAGTCTGAAACGTCCATTTAACAAAGAGTTCCACTATATTTTTTTCATTTTGAAAGAATATCTCATTTGAAAGTGTGCCGCTAACGTCACGTTCATCGGAAACAACCCCCACCATAATCCATGTTCCGAAACATTCAATACCGTTCTCCTCAAAAATATAGATTCTAGCTTGGTAAGCCATTGAGAAGTAATTGAAACTTCGTCACTTGATCAACTCATAGAAAAAATCCACATATTAGCTACTTTTTATTGTATTTGTAACTTTCAAATTACCTGAACAGACCATCCTTTCAATTTGAGGTTAATGTTTGTTTTTTTTTATATTCGACATTTAACTTATACATTCACTAATACTGTCGCGAGGTGTTATTACGATCTGGTGTGAATTTATTCGTGTATTGAAATATGGAAAAGCTTCGTGGAGGGAAGTTTGGATAATTTACCGAGGGTAGATTTTGAGATGATTAACTCTTTCTATTTAACAAATATGAATATATTTTTTGCAATGACTGAAATTTAAAATCGTTCCTTGAACGCTGCTTGAATAATATTCAGTTGGAAATGTTCTTCACAAAAATATAATTATATTTCCGCTTTTTACACAATGTTTAGTCATTGCTTTGAACCACATTTTGCAATGCGCTTCATAGGTATTTAGGAGCATAAAAAATTGTTTATTAGAATATTCACTGGTGCTCAGACAACCACGTACGAAGCACCTTTTCGACATGTTACATGTTCACAGTTATTGCAGGGATACAGATACAGGAATTAGGAAAACAATTTAGAGCACAAACAAAAACATTTCAAAACTTTGAAAACAGCGTTAACCTCAAAAAATAAATCAAGTAGGGCCTGTTCGTTTGCAGCATACATATTTGAGGGAACTGCTCTACTTGTATTAAATATTAAAGTAGGCAAACGAGTTAAACAGAGACAAACGATTCTTATTGATGCTCCGTGAAACAGACGAACGAACCCATCTGGTATCAAATGACAACTGTCATACGACACATTATATTCAAATGAGAATATGAGATTCCACGGTGCACAGTTATTGCAGGGATACAGGTACAGGAATTAGGAAAACAATTTAGAGCACAAACAAAAACATTTCAAAACTTTGAAAACCGCGTTAACCTCAAAAAAGAAATCAAGTAGGGCCTGTTCGTTTGCAGCATACATATTTGATGGAACTGCTCTACTTGTATTAAATATTGAAGTAGGCAAACGAGTTGAACAGAGACAAACGATTCTCATTGATGCTCTGTGAAACAGACGAACGAACCCATCTGGTATAATAATGATAATAATAATAAAGGTCTTTATTATTCATAAAAATACAATTGTTATTATGCTAATTTGATGCGTGGGGCGAGGTTCAGTACATTCTGGATTCCAGAAAGGACCAGAATGTCTGTTCTTCCACCTAACCCCAAATGACAACTGTCATACGACACATTATATTCAAATGAGAATTTTAGATTTCACGGTGCACAACTTTTACAACGTTGCCAAGTCTAGTTTTGATGAACGTGACGTCACGAAACCACTTTTCTTCTGATTATAGAGAAACTAGCGGTAAGAAAAAATAAATAAAAATTCCTGAGTGATAACAAACATGTGTCGATGTGATAATTTAGGGTATGGGCATTTCATCACGATATTCTGAGGCGGACCAAAATTTCCAGAAGGTTGGAATTTCAAACACGGTCTTTGTAAACCGGTCGTGGACGGTCGAGAATGATCGAGCAGTGTGAGTTGTGCGATAAGAATATACGAGTTGGATATTTTGGTCGTAGGTGGACGATCGCGGACGGTCGATCGTGGTCAATCAGTGTGCTCCCTACCTTAACGTTCTTTACCCTCATAAATAAGAAACGTATAATATCGCCAGATAGCAGTTCGTGTTCTCCCGATAGAATAAATACAAACTCCTCCTCACTTCTAACTTGGCCATTTTCGTAAGATACAGGTCCGAATTAGATAATTCGGTGCTCGTTCTTACAAATTACAAATCTACATTAAAACCTGTTTGTTTGCGTGGTAATCTGAAAGTTTGCCCGAAAATTTCAACTGAATAAATATAATGGAATCAAGTCACATGATGTATCAAGAATTGAAAAAATATTTTTGCAAAATCTGTTTGAACTATCTCGGAAATATTTTGAATGTGAATTTTAGGAAGGAGTATACCGTAAAAAGAAATAGATAATGACGTCTGAAATATCAGATAAAAGGTAATCTCAAATAAAACATGACATGCATACGGCACAAAATATAAACATACAACGCTGACGTAAACAGTCTATTCTAATGTTTTTTAAAAATGTATTGGACCAGAATTACTCTTATGGGATACTTGTTTTTCTTATTACACGTTTCATACTGATTTGACCTGTATGATACATTAAGTAGGTATGTAATGGAATCGTTGAACAAAATTTTCACTTGTATACGTCCGAATCAATTGATATTTGATAGGTGTTTACTGTTCATAATTCCAGTAGCAGGTGGGTACACCATTATAAATGTTTTTGAAGAAAAAACAAAAAAGCGAGATTTGCGATTTGGTTTCTGATTCGATACAAAATGGGTGTGTGCAGGTTTTCGGGGTCGCAGATTATGAATCTTTCGTCAAAATTAATAATTTCAAAATGACGGACGAGATTTGTGATTATGGTCCGAATCGATTCAAAATTTTGTCAGAATTGATGAATTCAACATGGCGGACGAGTTTTATGATTATGTCCGATTCGATTCAAAATCGGTTTTTGGGTTAAGAGATCCTGGTGATTTCTGTTAAAATTCGTGAAATGTAAAATAAAGAAAGTTTTGTTATTTCTGGACGGGTTCTAAGGTTATAACCTATGTAGTAGTTTTAGAGTTCGAAGATAATGATTTTTTTTTGGTCAAAATCCAGGAATTCAATATGGCAGACGAGTTTTGTGATTTATGGTCAAATTCTATATAAGAATGGTATTTTGTGGTTGGAGATAATTGATTTTTCATCAAATTCATATCATTCAAAATGGCAGCTGCAAGATGGATTTGGTTTATTTTGTGAGTTTGGTCGTATTCTGTTTGAAATTACTATTTAGGTGTATATGAATGCATTAATTTGAATCGATTCGATGATATAAAATCAGATGTGGATTCATGAATGAAAAATTCAAAAATCAGTTATCAGATTTTGACTTTCAAGTTAGTTATTGAAATTAGTGACCAATAAGATATGATCGCAATTTTCTTGAAAACTATTTTCTTGATTCGAATGTAATTTTTTGCCGGAAAGGTCGGTAGTTTAGGTACATATGTCTTATTCCATATAAATGGTGGATCAATCTAAGAGTCTATCACCCGTGAAACATTCAATTCAACCGATGTGAATTAATGCAACTGTTAAAAATGAATTGAACAATGTTTTAGCAAAATTTCTCATTCTAATATACCTGTATATTGAAAAAAAATAGCAATATCTTAATTTTTTTACATTTCTCTCTATCATTAACAAGAATAGAAGCATATATCCGTAATTCTCATTCCTCTAGGAGATGCCCTTCCAGAATTTCAGGTAAAAATGCAATTTACATAAAATGCTTTCAGCTTTGAAAGCATTATTGATTCCCAGACACAAAAAACGTCTCAGTGTATTCTTTTTACATTGAAATCATTTCGCGTATATACAGTGCGGCTTTTTTTAGCCCCCCCCCTGTTAACTTTTGAACGGTTCGACGAACAAACATGAATAAAAAATCGTTTAGAGGGTTTCACTGATACTACTTTTTGAAATAAAAAATATGGTGATTGCTCGACAGGGGGCGCGGGGAGGGCACATCAATTCAACATTTTTAAATGGCATGGGGGGTCGTGTGTCACATCGTTGAAAAGAGAATTCAATTCTCTTTACAACCATCTAATTTTTTTTGAATTTCGGTAATATTTTTTGTGCAATTCAAATTCGAAATATCAAATATAAATGTGGATCTGAAAACTAGTCATACCTTGATAAATTTGAACGGTTTGTTGTGGAATAATGAAACCAAAAACATTTTGAACGGTATTACCGATATTACTTTTTGAGAGATGAAACATTGCAATTACTCGAGAGATGGCGCTGGGGGCACATCAACTAGAAAATTTCGATAGACATAAATATCGAAATTGGGAAAAAATTCCTCAACCAAATTCAAATATATTTAGATGGTTGTAAAGATAATTGAATTCGCTTTTCAACGATGTGACACTCGACTCCCCATGCCATTTAAAAAGTTTGAGTTGATGTGTTCCCCCACGCCCCCTGTGGAGCAATCGCCATATTTTTGTTTCAAAAAGTAGTATTAGCGAAACCCTCCAAATTTTTTTTTTTCATGTTTGTACGTCGAACCGTTCAAAAGTGTTAACGGGGGGGACTAAAAAAAGCCGCACTGTATAACTAAATCTTAATATTTTCTTCTGGTTATATCGAGTTTTCTTTCAATTTGATAAAAATAATTGTGATTCTTCTTCAACATAGAATCATTATTGAAAATAAAAAAATGGAGTGAATAAATTCCAATGATTACGATTCTCGATATAAATGCCGCAAAAGAAAAATACGAAGCAGTAACAATCACCTGCTATTAAGTCAATGTTTCGTTTGTTTACCTTGCCGCGCGCTGCCCCATTATAACATTCAAGAAAAGTCCGCTGTATCTTTTCAACTCCAAAGGAACATCAAAAACGCCGTGCCGCCCAAATAAACCGTTGTATTGGAAACCAATGTAGAACGAAGTTTCCGATATGGGAGTCACAAGTTATTTAGTAATATGCGTGAAAATATGCCACTAACTCCGAAGTTTTCGCTAAATAGCCCTGTCGAAGTGGAGAGTGTATTTCCTGATGAACATAAATGAAAAAATGTTTTAAGACAAGAATTCATTCAAATGCACTGATAACGAATATTTTCTTTAGATCATTCGTAAAATATGTCATATTGAACTATTTAGTCTTGAAAAGTGCATCTCCTATTCCAAGAACTCCTAGATACAAATTTTGAATAGAATCTGACCTTAAATCTAGCCATCTTGAATTTTTTTATTGAGACCCCTACATTCTAATTTCGAACGGAATAGGACAATAATTATTCTTACATCGTTTTGTAGCTGTCATTTCGAATTATTAAACATTGACAAAAAAATCATGATCTATTACCACAAAAATCCCTAATTCTGTACCAACTCAAAATAGAATCAGACCAAGAATCAGAAATTTCGTTCACTATTTTGGAAGCTTCTATATTCCAATTTTGAATGGAATCGTATCAGAAATCACGAAACTCGTACAACATTCTGGAGCCGCCTCTTGGTTTTTCCAAATATAAAGATATTTTGGAGTATTGTCCCTCAAGTGATGAACACATGTTATTGGAACAAGCTATCAATTGTAAAAGTATTAAAATTCCATAGTTTCGATCGACCCGAATGAGTTTTATTTTTCCCATTTCCGATCCTACCCTGTGCCAGATGTCATACTGGCTATATGATACTCCCTCTTTTCCTCACCAGTCGTGTAGGAGGAGCAACCTGAGAGGCGTGTCATTTAAAAGAAATCCAGTTCCATTTCTGAATCCAGAATTATAAGTAATGATTAGTTTTCACTGGTCGATGGCTGAACCAAACCTTCATTAGTTGACTTTGATGAAGCTGGATTTCTCTCATTTCAATTGAAATAAACCAAGAAAACCCACTTCGCGAAAACAACAAATTTTTGTAAAATTATTCACATAAAAAAGGAAACCTCTAGGAGAAAAATGAGAAAGTCGTTTAACTAAGTGAATGATAGACTTCGATACTGAAATGAAACAATATAGAAATATTGGTTCGTTTTGATGGTGGAACTGAACGAAAATAACCAAAAAATAATGAAAAATATCCTTTTCATTCAATTAGAACTCAAAGAATATTTTTATCTTTATACAATCATACAACCCTTCACCACTCAGAAAAAATAATAGTTTTTGACCTAGTTCAATCATCATTAACCGTTGCTGGAACATATATACCTTCAATAACAGCAGCGAGTATATCATTGGACTTGTAAGCTCGCCGTAGTTCCTTCTGCATCGCGTCTTCCTTCATTCCGCAGACGTAAAGCTTGTTTTTGACGACTGCCTTCAAATCTTGGAGGGCTTTTATGAGGGTCATCAGGTTCCTGTCAAGTTTTGGATTCTTAGCTTGCTCAATAACTGCTCGAAGGCATTTGTTATAAAACAATATGTCCACCAATTGGAATATTTGTGGATCTGCCATTCCGTCTATGAAAGATCTTATGGTAGATGAAGTACGTCCCAGAGATTTGTTGTACTAAAACACAAAAATAGGGTTAAGTTTTTCAAATCTCAATCTCCATTTTCAAATGTTTTATCGGGAATCATTCTATACAGTTAATAATGGTAATGGGTGGGGGAAGCAAGCGCCAGCGACTAGGCCCTAGCGGGCCCTTTTCGCAAACCCTGGCAATCTCACTCATCCTATGGCGGATACCTGCTCGAACCTCTTCGACCTTCTTATGAAAGTCGAAATATCCTTCCATTGCAATGAGTGAAATTCCTCCTCATTGATAGCGGCAGCTCCGAAGATATTTTGTCTGAGCCTGCCATAAATACCACATTCGCACAAAAAGTTGAAGGAGGCTGGCTGCCTCTAGGATGACATACACCTCTGTTTGGAGAACTGTTGTCAGAGAAGTCGCAGTTTGAATTTTTTTTTCTTAAAGTTGGAACCTCAACATTTTCCACCTGGTCCTTGCCTGTCAAAAATACATAACAGGTGGAATAAATATAAACGTTATAAAAATACAATAAATATTAAATAAATATCAGAGTAAACTTCTATAATATAGTAAGAAGATATAGTAGATATAGTAAGAACAAATCTAGCAGTAGGCAGGAATAGTTTATTCTTTAAAGGATTAAATGAATATAACAATTTATACGGTTTTATTATTATAATTATATTTACCTACTTGGTTTTTTAGTAATATCAACAGAATATTAACAGAACAGAATTTACAGGAAAATTTTGAGTTACTTGATATATATGCATACATTTATTTTTAGCCACTTTACAGCATTTTATATTCTCATCTTTTAGTACTTGTATGTTTATTTCATGTATACATTTTTATTATTGTGTAATTGTGTTTGTAAATTAAGTTCTTCTACAGAATAAAGATATTCTACTACTACTACTACTACCAAATTTACAGCAATTTTTATTTCATTCATACCTTTTGATATATGTTTCATAGTCGATAACGAATGAATTTTATAAAAACTTAAGATGTTTAAAACCATAAAAACGAATGTTCTGCTTTGAATAAAAAAATGGCGTCTTTCACAAACTCTGTTAATAGTGTTGATAGGGATTTTTTATAATAAACTGCAAACACGAAATTTGCTGATCTTATTTAGACTCAATCTGTAGATGAGATTATGATATCTGAGATGTTTTTAATCACTTTATGCACTAGCGGGCGGTAAAGTACACTTTACCGCACGGTTCGCCGGGCGTTAAGTGGCACTTTACCGCCCGTGGGCGCATTATGGCCCGGCGGGCCGTAAAGTATACAAAATTCTCAAATTGTCTATACTCACACATCATTTCATGCAATTCCTAACACGAATTAGAATCATTTCAGTTCAATAGAGCAATACTCTTTCTAACATTTGTTCATAATCGTTGGCAATTTTTTCGGTGATGATCTATTTATTTGAAATAGATTCTCCAATATAGCACTCAGCTACTATAGTTTCACATTCCTCATATTACCCTTAATTATTGTATGCATAACGTATGAAACGTGTAGACCATTGCAATTCAATTCAGTATTTGTGATTCGCGCTATAAAACCGCTAGTGCATAAAATTTTGTATGTATCACGTGCGTAAAATGCGTTTAAGGCCTTCGGCCGCAGGCCATAAACGCCTACTTCACGCCCTTGATACATAAATAACTATTATACCTCTCGAAAAGTCAACTTCACTTTTTCACTCACCGTGTTATTTGTAAGTGGCTGATTGATCTTCAGGAGTTCTTCTGGATATGAAACCTCAGACGCCTCCGTTTCAAATTCTACTCCCCATTTCTGGAGGAGTTGTAGAATAAAAGCTGATTCGGAGTGTTTCAAATATCTACGCAATATTTCAGCATTGTTTTCCAGCAAAAAGGGCAAATGAGCCTGTATACAAAAAAAAAACTTTTGAACAACAAATTCTCAGGGAAGTTTATACTGTCAACTTTTGAACGGTTCGACGTACAAACATGTGGTAGACAACGTTTTGAATGGTATTTCCGATATTACTTTTTGAAATAAAAGACACTGTGATTGCTCGATATAGAGGGCAGAGGGCATATCAATCTGAATTTTTAAATGGCATGGAGGATCAAGTGACACATCGTTGAACAATGAATTCAATTATTTCTTCATCCATCTAATTTTTTTTGGATCTTGTTAATATTTTTTTACCAGATGAAGTACCAGAATAAGTGCGGATCTGAAGACAGATGGCGCTGGAGGCACATCAACTTGAAAATTTCGAAAGGCAAAGAGATCGAAATTGCTTAAATACGTATTAACGAAAGTCAAAATAATGTAGATTGTTGAAAAGAGAATCGAATTCTAGTTTACACAATGTGTGATATGAACCCCAATGCCATTTGAAATTTTCGAGTTGCTGTAGCTTCCCCTCCCACCCCATTTATCGGGCAATCACAATGTGTTCCAATTCAAAAAGTAGTATCGGTGATACCACTGCGACCTAGCTCTTGGAGATACTTTCACGGTTGCAGTGCTACCACTTCTACTTGTAACTAATATCAACTTTCAAATTTCAAAAGGAAGAAGAAGTACCCGTATTTGTAAGAGGATCATGCGGGTTATGCAAGAGGGGCCTCATCTCATTTTAGTGTCCTTGCTCGACATCACCTACCCTAATCGATGGATAGGACGTGCAGGACCTGAAAATTGGCCAGCTCGCAGACCTGATATGAATCCTCTAGATTTCTACTACGGGGTTCCACTGAAAGCGCTTGTTTATGAAACTCCTGTACTAGATGTGAATGATTTGAAGAATCGAATAATTTTTAATCAATCAATCAACTTTATTTCCCCAAGAAACATTACATGTTTATGGAAGGGGTAAAAAAATCTTTAAAAGAACATGAGTGCATAAGCATACAAAGATTTGATCAATAAATATAAAAAATAATAATAATAATCTGACAATACATTTGCTCAAAATACAAAATACAACGTGGTGAATATAAACACAATAATAAACATTGAAATATACATAATATCATCAGTTTTCAACTTATATCGAAACTAATTCAAAGTTCTAGTGGTCAAATTCATTAAATAAATTTCTTTTTTCAATTTGATTTTGAATTTCTTTAACGAATTATATGATTTCATTTCATCAGATGTCGAATTGTAATTGACTATTCAATTATGAAAAACAGATTTTTTTTTTTCAAAATTTTTTCTAAAATTACTAGCAGCTAACAATTTTGTTTGTCTGGTATTATGAATGTGAAAAGTATTCACTTCAGTAAAAACTAAATTTGAGGTTTTCACTTTTTTTCTAACTGAGTGGATGAAACAGCAAATTTTCAGCTTGTAGAGGGAGGTCAGATCTAGTTTGTATAAATTAATTGTTGGTTTCATATAAGATACATTTTATTGTTTTATTTTGAATTTTCCTCAAACAAAGTAAAAAGCAATTACTTAGTAGCCCATATAGAAACCAGGTATTGAAAATGTGAATAAATCAGAGCGAAATAGATATTTTTGAGAAATTTCACCGGGATGTAGTTTATTATTTTAAAAAGAATTCCGATCAGTGGTGCTATTTTATTTCTGATTTTATCTATATGCTCATTCCATGATAGTCTTTCATCTATATACGAGCCCAAAAATTTAATTGTTTGCTGATAATTTATAGTTTTGTCATTTAAATTAATTGGAAGAGTTAGAATATACACAACCTTTTTTGAAATATTCATAAAAGAAGATTTGCTAAAATTTAGTGTCAATTTATGTTTTTGTAACCAAATTAAAATATTACCAAAATCATTTTTTATTTTATTTGTTATTTCATTATGATTATTGGAAAAATAAATAATCGTTGTGTCATCTTCAAACAACGAAAGTACTCCTTCAAGAGTTAATATATATTAAAAATAAAACAGGGCCAATAATAGAACCTTGTGTTACACTACAATTTATATCTTTCAAAGAACTTCGATTGTTTCCTAAGTAAACATATTGTTTTCTATCACACAAATAGTTTTGAAACTATTTATGTAGACTTCCTCTAACACCTATACTATATAATTTTTTAAGTGATATATCGTAACCAACTGTGTCAAATGCCTTGCACAAATCCAAAGACAAAATGGTACATTTCTGATCTTTATCAAGTTGAATTTGTATATTCGAAACAACGTCCATCACTGCTGCCTCGGTGTCTTTAGATCTGCGGAAACCATATTGTCCACTATACAGGGTGGGTCACGGTCGATGGTACCATAGACGTTTACGAAGAACGGGAAATAGGATCATTCTGAAAATTTGGTTTCTCAAGTAGTTGCTCTTGTTCTATCGATCTGAAATATTTTCAGCAATGCAGCGTTGCCGCTTATACCAGAAAGTAGCAGCATCTTTGTTATTTCAAATGGGTCACCCTGTATATTACCGCATTTTTGAATTTGTCATTCCTTTCTGATTATTTTTGCTTAATACTCCCCTATACCTATCTCTAACGGTTTTTGAGATATTGGTTATTTTCCATATTTTTTAACCAAAACATAGCTCGAATTGAATGTTTATTTCTGCGGTATTTGGATTCTTAGGAAGTTGCAATTTTGTGTTTAGTTCATCAAGATCATGTTCATTGATTCTGTATAGAGGAGTTTGTTCTGCGTTATACAGGGTCGTTCAAAATTCATGATCTTACTGCTAGATACGAAATGGGTTGAAAGTGCGTTTTTTCAAATGGAACATCCTGTATATTATGAAATATTCCAAAAGATGACTAAATTCCCTTCGAATTGATTAATCATGTTCCTATACCTAAATAGCCAGAATTCCGAGATAATAGCAATTTTCACTTGTAATCTCCCAAGTGCTTGAATTATTGCCGGAAATTTTTCGAGTACATGAATTTTTATGAAAATTACCCTAGTTGCGAAGTGACGAGGGTAATTTTCTTTGAAAATTCATGTACGAGATAAATTTACGGCAATTAATTCAAGTACGAGGGGGTTCGGTAAAAAAAATTCACACCGAGAAATGAAAATCATCTAACAATTCATAAGAAATAACTAAATATGGTTTCACCTGAACTATTTATAACCACTGAAATATTGATATGTAAAATACTTAACAAAATTTTCATCAATAAATGTGTTTAAATTTGGAACAAAAAACATGCTAGATGCCAGTGAAATAAGGAGTGCTACAACTATATCTCCAAATACCCGGATTTTGAAATGTTTGGAACCCAATGGTCGGCATTTTGAAAATTTATTGTGGACGTTTTCTAATTGTTGACAGATAATTAATGAAATTATGTTGTAATCGTACAAACTTTTGTTCATTGGTTGTAAATCAGGGTACGTTTCATTGAATTTTCTACACGTTCTTGCTATAATTCCCCCACGTTTGAATAGTTATTTCCTTCCATTTCAATTATTTTTGAGTCACTTTCGTTAAGAAACACACAACGGTATTATTAATAGTGCACTAATTGTCAAATTTTCATAATGTCATGTACCATCATGACATTTAATAGCCACCTTAGATGAATATGAGAAAAATAATTCGATTTTTTTTTAAAGATTCACACCTCACTTTTGTAGCCAAAATTCGTTCTTGTTTAGATACCATGGCAACCCTAAAAATTTCCGGAAATTTTATCCTTCTGGGTACCCTGGTCGAAATTAATAAGTGGAAATTTTTCTGTCAAACATTTGACATGTGACAAGTTGATATTTTGCTTCAATGTACAAATGGAGGTCTAGTTTTCATATGAAAGGAGATAATTATGTATTTACTAGATATGTGGAATGTGTCTGAAAATATTTTCTCCACGATTATTGCAGAAATTGTCAATTCTGAAATCATATTTCAGAAGAAGTTCAATACACCATTTGTCACAAGTTTTTATCATAAATCCCGTAGCTCAGCAGTAGTGTTGCGGCCTATGAGTCGCTAGGTCGATGGTTCAATAATACACGATTAGAACATAACTTTTTTATAGTTTTTTGTTCCAAATTTAAACACATTTATTGATGAAATTTTTTTAGTATTTTGTAAGTATTTTACATATCAATATTTCAGTGGTTATAAATAGTTCAGGTGAAACCATCGTTACTTATTTCTTATGAATTGTTGGATGATTTTCATTACTCGGTGTGATTTTTACCAAATCACCCTCATGCTTGAATTAATTGCCGTATATTTATCTCGTACATGAATTTTCAAAAAAATTCATGTACTCGAAAAATTTCCGGCAATAATTCAAGCACTTGGGAGATTACAAGTGAAAATTTCTATTATCTCGGAATTCCGGATATTTAGGTAAAGGAACATGATATATCAATTCGAAGGGAATTCAGTCATCTTTCAGGATATTTCATAATATACAGGATGTTCCATTTAAAAAAACGCACTTTCAACCCTTTTCGTATCCAGCAGTAAGATCATGATTTTTTAACGACCCTGTATAACGAAGAACAAACTTCTCTATACAGAATCAATGTACATGATCTTGATAAACTGAGCACAAAATTGCAACTGCCTAAGAATCCAAATACCGCAGAAATAAACATTCAATTCGAGCTATGTTTTGGATAAAAAATATGGAAAATAACCAATATCTCAAAAACTGTTAGAGATAGGTATAGGGGAGTATGAGGCAGAAATAATCAGAAAGAAATGACAAGTTCAAAAATGCGGTAATATACAGGGTGACCCATTTGAAATAACAGAGATGCTGCTACTTTCTGGTATAAGCGGCAACGCTGCATTGATAAAAATATTTTAGATCGATAGACGAAGAGCAACTACTTGAGAAACCAAATTTTCAGAACGATCCTATGTCCCGTTCTCCGTAAACGTCTAAGGTACCATCGACCGTGACCCACCCTGTATAGTAGGTTATTTTTTTCAAGAAAATCGAACAGTCTGAAATTGATCAATTTTTCCAAAATTTTTGAAATAATTGGAAGTATAGAAATGGGTCGATAGTTATTCAAATCTGTTATTTTTTTGTTATCTTTATAGATGGGAGATACTTTTGCAATTTTCATTTTTTTGGATATAATACCTGTTTCTGATGATATAATGAACAATAAAATATGTGAAATTTCGAATTTGACAACTTTTATAATCTTTACACTAATCCCATCAAAACCAGATGCAATGTCATAAAGACTACTCCAGGTATTTTTGAATCAGACAGTCAATGACAAATCTATTGCAATTGTGTTTTTTCATCTGAAGGTGGACATTCTGTTCATTGACTGTAAGGTCGAAATTGTTTATATTTTATGTTTGATTTTTATTTTATGTTGTCCATGGATTGTTTTTTGTTTTGAGTGAGTTAAAGTGTTTTTTTTTTGTTTTTTTTTTCTGAACACGAAGCTAGATATGAAGAAAATACAAGAGACCAAGAAGTTGTATTTGTAGTTGTATAGTTAAGTCTGAAAAAATTAAAAACTATGGAAAAAAATCAGCGCCTAAAACGAATAACAATCTGCAGTTTCGTACCATAGTTAAGAAGCACCCTGTGTACATATTCCATTGTTTAATCTCCACTATTTTGCATAGTATTTGTTATAGGAGAAATATGTTGAAATTTAACAAATTTTTCAATTTATGAAACAACTGATCGGCATTTATCAATTTTTAGTAATTACCAAATATTTATTTACTTCAGCAATGGCGCAAATTATACAATGGAAAACATAAAAGAATGGGAAATTGTTACTCATATTTGAAATTAATAGTAGTTTGCCGTGCATTTACCAAGTGACAAAGAATGAAAATGAATAGAACCTGAAGGTCATGTGTATCCATATAAGAAGATGGATTTTTTGTATAAAATAAGTATTTAGTTTCGGTGATTGTAATTTCAAAATATGAGTTGATTAGCTTCTGAAAAAATTGTCGACATAAAGATGGCAATTTGTTCGATTCTTTACTGAAAAATTCGTGGTTGAAACTTCCGTTACATTGAGCATCTGAATTTCCAAAAAAACTTTCGTGAAACGTATTTTGGGCTGCTTTGCAAAAAACCCAGTTGAAATGTTTGGCGGTCTCGTCTATTTTCGAAGACAGAGCCATTTTGTTGAGTATCTTCACCATTTCACAGATTTCTGGGGTCAACTTTCGTTTAGCTGAAATCAGTTATGGAAAAGCCGTTGCCATGGCAACCGTTGCTATGGTAACAAGAATACAGAAAACCGATTCCTATGGTGCGGAAATGCGTGGATGCCAAGTTGTCCCCTTAAGTTTAGCTGAAATCAGTTACAGAAAAAAGGTTACCATGGTAACAGTTGTTAGGGTAAAGAGTAAACAAAAATGCTGTTCCCGTTCTGCGGAAATGCATAGTTGCCAAGTTGGACCAGTTATAGTTTAGCTGAAATCAATTGTGGAAAAAGTCTTGCGATAACAACAGTTTCTTTGATTACAGGTAAACAAAAACCCAATTTCCCTGGTGAGGAAATGCGTGGTTGCCAAATTTTCTGCTTTATTTTAGCTCAAATCAGTTAAGAAAAACCCGATTTCCGTTTGGCGCGGTTGCCAAATTATCAACTTGAAATTAAATTGAAACTTGGAAGGAGAAACACTCTCAATAGAAAAAACCATGACTCACTCCACTGGAAATGGGAACAACATACGATAAAAATTAATCTATTTTTTTGTAATATGTAATTCTATTTTTTGTAATAATATGTAATATGTAACAGGAAACAATTATATCCCTGACTGAGGCCACGCTGGACATTGATCTACATCTGATAGATATTGTGAAAAGACCCTTCAACTTCAAAAAAAAATCAGAAACTGAAAATTCGTATTCTCATTCAGATAGTTCAAATTAAATGAAGCAATTTTTTCGTAATATCTAACAGAAAATAACTACTTTTTCGGCTAAAGCCACGCTGGACATGGAACTAAACTATCCTTATTGCTTCGGAAGAGGCAAATTCTCTGTTTGCACCAATTGTGGGTCGTTGATTTAGGCAAAGGCAAAGGCAAAGATGTATATTAAATTAAATTTACAATAAAAAGTGTATAACACATCACAACAGAGAAATAAATAAAAAGTTTAAAAACACACAGTAAAACTATCACTTTGCCACAGGGGGGAAAGGAGGGAATAGTACTGGGTTTTTGGAGTGGGGTATTGCCTGCCCTGCTGAGGCCTTCAGCGGGCGGGAGACACCGTGCTCATTCCTGCGTTGCAGGCCTACGATGTTTTGTAGGTTTTCCTCTGCCGTAAGTGTTAAGTCGATGGTCAGTGGAGCTTCCCCGTCTCCTCCAAGTTATACGGGGGGTTTTGTTTGATTATGTGTTAAGCATCAGACTATTGAATTTCATTATCGAGGGGGATTTTCAGTGGGTGGCTTCCCGGAAAAAAGTAGAAAAAACCGGGTTGAGACATTGTTGGCTTCATGTAGGAGCCTTGGCTCGTCTTTTTATTTGTGGTGGAGATAGGTCACTCGCCCTCTGGGCGCTCATGGAAAATATCTAATGCCTTGTAGATCGGCCCACCATGCCTTCTTGGCCTGTTATGGTGGGCTCGGACTGCAGTTATGTCCCTTGTCAATGGACTTCCAAGGATGAAGAAGCGGTAGAACTTGTCAGAAACTTGTCTGATATGTTCTTCGATTGATTGAATATCGGCTAGCTCTCGCAGAGATACTAACCGAATGTACCTGTCACTGTTAGTGACGATACGGAGCACTTTATTCTGCATCCTCTCCAGTTTTACCATCAGGTAATTGGGGAGGCTGCAGAAAACTGGACAAGCATAGGTCATCGCTGGCCTGATGACCTGTTTGTAAATAAGCATTTTATTCTCAAACGCCAACCCGGAGTTCCTCGCAATCAGCGGGTAAGTCCCTACCATTGCTGCACATGCCCTTTGGATTGCCAGGTTGACGTGATTCCTAAGTATGAGCTTTTTGTCCAGCTGTACTCCCAGGTACCGCACGGTATCGGACTCATCAATCTGGTTTCCCAGAACTCTAAATCCCTCAGGGATAGCTACACTTACGGCAGCGCGTTTCCTTGTGAAATTTATGAGTTCTGTTTTACCAGAGTTCATCACTATTTTGTTTTTCGCCATATACGGCACGACTGACTCCTCTACATGGTTCTCCACCCAGTATGCGGCTGACGAGCTATAGTTTGACTGAGCATATATAGCCGTGTCATCCGCATATATGGCCGTGTTCGTGAACTCATTAGTGGGAAAGTCGTGAGTATATAGCGAGTACAAAAGTGGGGATAAGCTCGATCCCTGCGGCACTTCTGCTCCAGCCCGCATCTCTGAAGAGCTGGTACCGCCTACTCTAGCCTTGAAAGTTCTGTCGACAAGGTATGAGTCTAGAATCTTCACCATGCAATCAGGCATGCCTGCCCGTAGCATCTTCATGATAAACCCCTCTATCCAGACGGTGTCGAATGCTTTTTGAATATCCAGCAGGACCATAACTGTGTTGAGTCCTAGGTGGAAGCCCTCCTTCACATCGTGGACAATCCGGGCTACCTGTGAGGACGTGGAATGTCCTTTTCGGAACCCGAATTGTTCCGCCGGTATGAGTTTGAGCTTCTCCTCTAGGCTCACGAATCTTTTCAGGAGGATTCTATCTACCAGCTTGGCTATGGCGCTTAGCAGTGATACGGGGCGGTAGCTTTCTACCCTGTTGTCTGGCTTGCCCTTCTTCAGGATTGGGATAATCTTCGCCAGTTTAAGCGTTGGTGGGTAGGTCTGCCATTTTATAATGGCGTTGATGATATGTACTAGCTGTACTAGAGACTTCCTCGGCAGATTCCTGAGCAGAACCGTGTCTATTTTATCGGCGCCAGCAGCTTTGCTTCTAGGGAGCCGTTTTATTGCCTCCAGGACCTCCTCGTAGTTGGTGATCAACTTCGTGAGGTCCCTCGTGCAGATCTTGGTGCTTGGCCTTGTTCTAAATTCGTTGGCTTCCCTAGAAACAGCCTCCTGCTCCGGGGTGGAATCGGCACTCGTCTGGAACACGCTCTGGTAATATTCAGCGAATAGCTTCGCCTTTCCCTGTTCGGCCGTTTCCAGAGTCCGACCATTCCCTACGGCTGGAATCTCTTTGTGTCTCTTTCGAAGACGTTTAGACATTCGCCATAGGGAATTGTCGGACGCTTTCAGACTTTCGAGTTTCCTCTTCCAGACCTCGTTTCTATGTTTTTTAATAAGTTCTTTTATTTCACTTCCTAGGCTCATCATATTTTCACGATGGACAGGCCTTCGAGTGTTCTGCCACTTACGCCTTTCCGTGTGATTCAATTTGATGAGCCCTAGGATAAAGTCTGGAAGAAGATCTCTATCTTCTCTCACGGCCCTCTTTTTGGTGGTGACGTCCCTGGCTTCTCGGATGTTCTCTATCAGCCTCCGAGTTTCGGTGTCCACATTATCGCGCTCGATTTGTGGCGTTATGTTTGTTTTTGCATTTAGCACTCGCCTGTACTCCTTCCAATCAGTTGTGGAGTAGTCATACATGACTCTCACCCCCTTAGGGGGTGCTCCACCCTTGACTGAGAAGAGCACAGGGTCGTGATCC
This sequence comes from Chrysolina oricalcia, assembly GCA_944452925.2. Classification (NCBI taxonomy): domain Eukaryota; kingdom Metazoa; phylum Arthropoda; class Insecta; order Coleoptera; family Chrysomelidae; genus Chrysolina; species Chrysolina oricalcia. Next base: position 54,550,935 of record OX101817.2, on the reverse strand, counting down.
GAAATGAGCTCGGGGGCCGTTTTGAGTCTAGAGATGCCGAAGACGTTCTTGTATACCACCAAATCGAGGGTCGAGGGAGACTTACCGTTCCAAGGAAAGTGCGTATGCTCGCTAGGATAATCAATGATGACATTGTTATCCTGTGAATATTCCCAGAGCGTCTTTCCATTCGCGTTGGGCCATGCGGCACAGTTCCACTCAGGTCTTCTAGCGTTGAAGTCCCCCGCCAGCAGCACTTTGTGCCCGCTTTGGAGGAGATTATCCAAATCCATCGCCTCGAACACGTTTTGTGGAGGGTTGTATACCACATATATCCTTGTCCCACAGGCAAGCTCTATGCCTGTGAGTTCGATCGAGCTTTGCCTCTGCGGCAAGGGTACATGTGGTACACCTGCCTTCACGAGTATAGCGACGCCGCCCCCTCTCACCGCATTGGGCCTTTCCCTCCTGATGGCAGTGAATCCCCTGATTTGCAGCTTATGCTCCTGCCGAAGCTTTGTCTCGGATAGAAGCATTATATCAATCTTATGCCTATGGATGAACTCAGCAACAAGTTCATACTTGTTGCTGATTCCATCCACATTGAGCATGCACACCTTTATGGGCATTTATGGGCCGTAGCCTTGAATATTTTCCATGACCCTCCAGAAGGCCAGGAATTTCTCGTTACCGTTTTGGGCCCTACTGAGGCCCTCGATAATGTCATCCATTGCCTGCAATAGGCCTTGGGTGTTCACCAGGCTCTTTATAGTCTGATGCTTCTCCATGTAACTACTTACGGCATTGGATAGACCTGGCTGATCTGCCCTCTGCGGTATTTGGGATGGGGGTAGGGATTGTTGATTTAGGAATAGATGAAGAATTCATTCACTGTCAAATAACAGATTAATTCAAAATATCATATTCAGAACAGATCAAACGCGAGCGAAGCGAGCGCGTCCGTCCAACATTTCGCAAATTCGCGCGCGCGGATTTGCGAAATGTTGGCCGGACGCACTTGCCTTCAAGTTACTACTTTGTCCATTTTCTTAAATTTATGAAAAAGCTCATGATCATTTATAGTGTGTGGCCTGTGGGGCAAGCGCTTGCTTTGCTCATTTATGAACAAAGTAAGATTGAAAAATTTAAATACTTATATAAATAATCTTTTTGAAGGATGCGCCTTCAGATGAATAAGTATTCATTTTGATATTATTTAACAGTAACAGCAATAATTTGGCAACCATGCATTTCCGCAAAATAGAAATTGGGGTTTTCTGTAATCGTGATCATAGCAATGGTTGTCACACTTTTTCCATAACCAATTGCTGCTAAACCATAACCTGCCCAACTTGGCAATCTCATTTCCGCTGAACAGGAATGGCATTTTCACCATAACGACTATCATCATTTTTTGCATAACAAATTTCAGCTGAAGAAAAGCAGACAATTTGGCAACCATGTGATTCCGCACCATGAGATTCGGGTTTTTGTTTACTTGTGGTCATAGCAACGGTTTCTATGGCAACAGTTTTTCCATAAATGATTTCAGTTAAACTATAACTGGTCCAACTTGGCAACTATGCATTTCCGCAGAACGGGAATAGCATTTTTGTTCACTCTTCACCCTAACAACGGTTAACATGGTAACCTTTTTTTCATAACTGATTTCAGCTAAACTAAAGTGGACAACTTGGCAACCACGCATTTCCGCACTATTGGAATCGGGTTTTTGTATTGTCGTTACCCTAGCAACGGTTGCCATGGCAACAGTTTTTCTGTAACTGATTTCAGCTAAACGAAAGTTATTGAAAACACAAAATTTGTCCTTCTTCTGATTTAAACATGACAGACACTCTTATTTATTGGTTTTCATCACTTTTTAGCTAAAACAACTATTATTTTTTCAAGAAATTCATCCTTCTTCAAATCGTAACAATTTCTAGCTATTCATTTATTTGTTCAACACATCTGGTATTTTTCAGTTTTATAACGGTGGTGACGTGACTTTTATTCTTCGTGTTAAATATACCAATTCTTATTAAAACATTTGCTAAATGCATTTTTATTGTGTTTCAATTAATAAATAATTGAAAAACAATTGTAAAATCTTCAAGAAGAGGCGAAAGCCAACGAAACACGAAGATATAAAAATAAAAAATACCAGATATTTAGTGTTGACCAATGAAATAGCTAGAAATTGTTACGATTTGAAGAAGGATGAATTTCTTGAAGAAATAATAGTTTTTTCAGTTAACATGTGATGAAAACCAATAAATAAGAGTGTGTAATGTATAGATCAAAAGAAGGACAAATTTCATGTGTTTTCAATAACAGAAATTCGATCTGTCAAATGGTGAAGTATCTCAACAAAATGGCCCTATATCTTTGAGAGTATACGAGACCGCCAGATATTTCATTTGGATTTTTATTCAGAGTAGCCCAATATACGTAAGTTCCACAAATTTTTTTTTGGAAATTCAGATGCTCAATATAACGGAACTTTCACCCCATTTTCTTGTACTAAGACGTTGAATTAAGGAAAGAATTACACTTCGTCAGGTTGATTCAAATTTCCAAACTATCTAATAAGTTTGATTTCAATCGAAATATTGAATAATAGAGATTCTTACCATAGTACTGAGTTTCGCCATGCATCTGTTAATGACGTATATTACCCTGTCCGCTTGGATTTTCAAATTCATTTCCTCAGGGCTCATTTCTTTATCGTTATACTTTTCAAATACTTCCATAAACTGCTCGTCCATTTCGATATCCGCTAAAACTGACCGGGGCGTATATTTCGGCATTTTTAAATATTTTTATTGACGTTTTTCAATGACGTCTTCTCATTTATATTTAAAATAACTGTATCTGTTGCCTGGCAACAGCTGTTTGGTTCCTACGTTACGAGTCGTCTAATCATGAAGTAACAAACTTCGATTTGTCCTACGAGTTTTGTTTGCTGAATAGGTGAAAAAACACTATCAGAAATGGCTGGAAAAAAGAAGAAATCTTTGGCAAACAAACTTGCCAAAATGTCGGATGAAGATAGAGCAAGATATCTTCAGCATAGGTCAGACATAGAAGAGGAAGCGAAGAGGAGGAAAGAACAGTTGATTGCAACTTTCTTGAAGGTATGTAAAATCAATATTTTTGGGAAGATGGAAGACTAGTTTGTGTAGAAACACAGTGCAGTAGACTAAGTTATAGGTTTTATTGTAGGACTCATTTTGTCTGTGAATCTCGGATAAAAATTGAAACGATATTCAAAACTATAATAATTACACTCACGTAATTCAAGAATTTTGGAGTCCCACATACAAATAAATTTGTTCACAAAATTTTGTTCATAGCTCAGTTCTCTACCTGTAGCTATAATGTCGAAGAACTAATTACTAGGATAAGCTGTCTATAAAAATAATAGGCTCTTTTCACACAAAATAAAAGACGCAAATGGCCTATACTACTTTTCATAAGATGGTTCGTGCATGAAAACCCTGGTTTTCGCCACATCAAAATCGCTACGTGGAATGTTTTAAACAAGATATAGTGAAAAATTACAACTTTTTTGTTTTTTTTTGTGAATATCTCAGAAAGTATTGGAGGAATCGTTTTACAATCAGAAAAACTTTTGTAGAGAATTGTAAAACCTACAAAATGGTTTTTATACGACCAGATCGGGGCATTTTTCACTGAGAAAATCCGGGAAATCCTCAAGAAAGAGACCATTTTTTAAAAAATTATAATTTTTATAAATCTGGGTAAAATTCCGTTAACCGGGCGCTACAAGCTACAAAAAAAATAATTTTGGGACTTACGTAGTTTGACCTCCTGAACAAAAAGTCCAAATGAAATTTTTGGCGGTCTCAAGTAATTTCGGAGATACGCGCCTTTTTTTGAATGAAAATTGGCATTTTCTGGTACACGTTTCTTCTTCGAAAAACACACTCAAATGACTCCTTATTTTCACCAGCACAATATACACACCCTAATTCACTAGTTTTACACTTATTTTCATTGAAAACAGTTTTTTATCAACAAATTGAATATTTTTCTAGCAAATACAAAATCAAAAATTCATGATGTTTTGTTTACTGAATATCTATCATTTCTGTTGTCAGGTTGGTAACAATGGAATTGACGGAAAGGTGATTATAATTTTGCGACATTGCCAATGTGATTCCAGAAATATTCAATTCACATACAATATTTTAGTGAATGAGTATGAAAAATGAGTAACCCGACAGACCCGATCTTATGCAAACCTATCCGAGCTTACCCGACTATACGATACGGATAGGTTGCGTTTTTTCTATCTGTTTGCGCATGCGCATATACCAAAAATAAATGTTTGTGATCCGTTACGTTTATTTAGGTAATTATTTGTTCGCAAAAAATGCCTGCTACATGCTCTGTCCATTTAAAAATATCTTTTGTGAATTCAAAATATAAATACCAAGATTTTTTTTCCAATCCAGTTATTTGACAACGAAATGGCTTCTTTCATAACAAAGTAGCCAGTATCAATGTCTTCTACTGACTCAACAACAACAATGAGTCTTAATAACTTTATAAGAGTACAATGCGACGTTGTCAGATTCCCTAAAACTCCTGCATACTGAATACTCATGAATATGAAATGTTTGTAGTGAATAGTTTTCGGAAGTATTGGCGCTCTAGAGACTGACAATTTTTTCATCAATAATAATAATAGTTCCTAATAAACACTCGAAGAGTGAACCATTCTTAGTGAAGATATCCAGCAAGAAATATGCAAGCAAAACGAGCACGCGCATTCCTATTACTACTTTTGTAACTTATGTAACTTATTTCTTACTTCTTGGTGAAGATATCTGCAAGAAAGACGCGAGCGAAGCGAGCGCGCGCATTCCCATAACTACTTTGTCGATTTCAGTCAACTTTGAGTAGAAATTTTCATACCTTATTCGTTAGTGAACAAGACCAGAAATACGCGAGCGAAGCGAGCGCACGCGTTCCCATCACTACTTTGTTGATTTCAGTCAACTTTGAAGAGAATGCGCGTGCTCGCTTCGCTAGCGTAATTCTGGTCTTGTGCACTGACAAATAAGGGATGAAAATTTCTACTCAAAGTTGATAGAAATCGACAAAGTAGTGATGGGAATGCGCGCGCTCGCCCAACATTTGCGAAATGTCGAGCGAGCGCGCGCATTCCCATCACTACTCTGTCGATTTCTATCAACTTTGAGTAGAAATTTTCATCCCTTATTTGTCAGTGCAGACCAGAAATACGCTAGCGAAGCGAGCACGCGCATTCTCTTCAAAGTTGACTGAAATCGACAAAGTTGTGATGGGAATGCGCGCGCTCGCTTCGCTCGCGTATTTCTGGTCTTGTTCACTAACGAATAAGGTATGATAAGTTCTACTCAAAGTTGACTGAAATCGACAAAGTAGTGATGGGGATTGGCGCGCTCGCTTCGCTCGCGTTTTTCTGGTCTTGTTCACTAACGAATAAGGGATGAAAATTTATACTCAAAGTCGTCAGAAATCGATAAAGTAGTGATGGGAATGCGCGCGTTCGCTTCGCTCGCGTCTTTCTCGCAGATATCTACACCAAGAAGTAAGAAATACGTTACATAAGTTACAAAAGTAGTAATAGGAATGCGCGTGCTCGCTTTGCTTGCATATTTCTTGCTGAATATCTTCACTAAGAATGGTTCACTCTTCGAGTGTTTATTAGGAACTATTATTATTATTATTATTGATAAAAAAATTGTCAGTCTCTAGAGCGCCAAAAGAAGCGAAAAAAAATCTTGGTATTGATATTTTGAATGCACAAAAGATATTTTTAAATAGACAGAGCATGTAGCCGGATTTTTTGCGAACAAATTATTACCTAAATAAACGTAATGGATCGCAAACATTCATTTTTGGTATATGCGCATGCGCAGACAGATAGAAAAGACTCACCCTATCCGTATCGTATAGTCCGGTAAGCTCGGTTAGGTTTGCATAAGATCGGGTCTGTCGGGTTGATTTATAGTCATTAAAGTAGGTTATTTTATGTGAAAAGTGTTCTTAATTTTTTTGTGCCCATGTATATTCATATTTTTTTCGCACATTTCCATGATCTGACTCGTTCTTTTGAATTTTGCTAGTCATTTAGAAACATTATGAGTACCATTGTCTCCATTGTGCAGTCAGAGTGTTGATGGGAAAATGTTGTGGTTAAATCAACTCATTTTTCATACTCATTCACTAAAATATTCTATGTGATACGTGAATTGAATATTTCTGGAATCACATTGGCAATGTCGCAAAATTAGAATCGCCTTTCCGTAAATTCCATTGTTACCAACCTGACAACAGAAATGATAGATATTCAGTAAACAAAACATCATGAATTTTTTGATTTTGTATTTGCTAGAAAAATATTCAATTTGTTGATAAAAAACTGTTTTCTATGAAAAAAAAAAGTGTAAAACTGGTGAATTATGGTGTGTATATTGTGCTGGTGAAAATAAAGAGTAATTTGAGTGTGTTTTTCGAAGAAGAAACGTGTACCAGAAAATTTTCAAAAAAAGGCCCGTATCTCCGAAATTACTTGAAACACCTAAAAATTGCATTTGAATTTTTTGTTCAGGAGGTCAAACTACGTAAAATATTTTTTGTAGCTTGTAGCGCCCGGTTAACGGAATTTTACCTAAATCGGAAGCTGGACAAAGAATATTGCGGAAACTGATAGATAATAAAATGTGGTTCAACTGTGCGCAAGGTGTTTTCTGTCTGTCCTAAGTGTAGTTTTTGCACAATCGCGTTATAAACAATTCAATATCAATAATTATAATAATAATAATAAAGGGTCTTTATTTTTCCTGGCGGAGTTTAGCTGAGCTATTCTTCCACTAAACCAGGCAACAAAAATTTAATTGTACTAAATATCAAATCAAATTTGATTTTAAACTTAACTTAAATAGTGATTATGAGGTAATTAGTAATATTGTTATGAAAATCAGTAACGTAATTATAGTAATTATAAGGTAATCAAGGTAATCGCTGGTTATCTAGTAGTGATTGTTTGAGTTTAATCTTAAAAGTTTTCAGAGGTGCAGATTTCAAAGTTTCGCTAAGAGAGTTGTGAGAGGTCACGGCCTGACCAGTAAAGTATCGTTCAAAAAGGGTTGTTCCATGTAGAGGCATGGAGAGTTTATCTAAATTTCTAAGGTTCCTCACGTGAGCTTGATGTCGGTGCTCCAGTTTATTCAGTAGATAGAGGGGCGTTTGCTGTATAAAAAGTTTTTTTTTTAAGTTATCAAAGTGCAGTTCTCTTCTGATATGCATTTTAAGCCATTCAATTCGATTAGTGAAAGAGGTAAAGTGGTCCCTATATCTCAGTCCAAAAATAAACCCAACACATTCATTTTGTACTCTTTGTATTCGAGCTGATGTGAGAAAGTCAAGACATGGGCCATAAACAACATCATAGTAGCTGAAGATAGACAAGATCAAAGAGTCTCATAATATTTGTTTCACTGATTTGCTAAGAATGAGTCTATTTGTATAGAGATTTTTCATTATAAAATGAGCTCGCTGAACGAAACTGTTCACGTGATTTATAAATATCAGATCCTTATTAATCCATAAACCATAGCATTTGATTTTATCACTGTTCTTAATCTTATAATTCTCAATCTCAATTGAAATGTTGTCTATGGCCCTCTGTTGGTCTTTCTTCTCACCAAATATTATCAAGGACGATTTGGCGGAGTTAATGTTAAGACAGTGTTGTTTAGAAACTGTAACTAGATCATTTATTTCACTATTAATTGAGTTCATCTTGTTTTGTTATAGAAGATTGTCAAATGTGGCTGAGTAAAAATGATTGGTATCATCCGCATACGTGTGCATGTTCAAATTGTTCAGCACCCGATTGAAATCTGCAGTGTATATAATAAATAGCAACGGAGAGAGAACCGACCCTTGTGGTGCTCCGTGTGAGACATTCACGTACATAGAGATTTCATCTTTAACTTGTACACATTGAGTTCTGTCAGTTTAGAAAGATTTAATAAAATTTGTAGAGTTGTCAGACAAACCAAAAAAATGTAACTTAGACATTAGAAGCATGTTATTCATGGTATCGAACGCTTTGCTGTAGTCCGAAACAAAAAGATGGTAACTTTGCCTTCGTCAGTGGCACGTATGATTTCATCGGTCATTTTGAGAAAAGCACTCGTGGTACTGTGATTTTGTCGAAAGCCTGATTGATGTTTGGAATTCACATATTCATATATTTGTTCATAGGCTGCTTGTTCAACTACTTTCGATACAGCAGGTAAGATATTAATTATTTGTCTCAAGTCATTCAACGTTGTAGGATTTGATATTTTATTGATAGGAAATATAGCCTTTTTCCTGCTTTCTGGCTAATAACCTTCATTCAAGCATTCATTTACAATATAAGTTAGAATAGGTGTGAGGAAAGGGATGATATTTTTATCAATATTTGGTCTGTGCCCGTAGCGTTTGATTTAATTGAGCTAATAATACGTTCTGTAACAGTTTGTAATAGAATGAAATTCGAACTTATTATCAGGGGTAATATAATAAGTGGTATGATTATTACCGAAATTTTTTTGGAATATTAATGAATTGCAATCCCAAAGCTGAAAATACAATGAGTCCGCAGGACGAGTTGTATTTTCTTGCATTGGGATTGTCATTGAAATTATAGGTTATTAATCATACCACGAATTATATTTAGGACGACAATATATCGATTTGAAATAAAGAAAAATCGTGTCACCGTTTTAATTTGAAGTAATTCACAGAAATCAAAATCTAACAACGTGAACACTAAAAAGAAAAATTGGAGTCATATTACAGGCATAATCTTTCAAAATATCAGCCAGCTCCACAATTGTGGTATTCGCATTGACAATATAACCCCTGTTTGTGCAAAAATTGTTGAATTGCCTGGTAATTGATTCTTTATTTCTGGCCGCATTCAACGGAATACTCTTTTCCACTGCGTCATCTATGATACCAATAGCCATTTGTCCCCAACGATCGCTCATATTGATTAAGAAATATAACTAGTCAAAACACAAAGATTTGACGTTTATAATTTAAATCATTATTTTCACTTGACAGCTAGTAAAACAAAAACTAAGCAGGTTTATCACCGTGAAAATACAGCGACAAGCTATATTTTCACTGTAATTCCGATTCTATTGGCTGAATTTCAAAATTTGAAATAGACTGATTGGTTGTTAAGCAAGGAGATATATTGTAATCATGAATACACTTGGAGTATAAATAATACTTCACAGTTGTGTTAGAAGGATGAGAAATTAGTTTTTCCGCAAACGTCAAAAAAAGTAGACATTATTAACGTCAATTCATGATTTTGAAGTATGATTTCACAGACGCCACTTTTTTGTACGGCCGTGAGCGGACAAAAAAGTAAAAAAGTAGAATTTTTAACAGGGAAAATAATTATTATTTGAACTTTTAAACTTTATTAACGATAATAATTATTAATAGTAAAATTACAGTTATTTAAGGTTGCACCGCACATATTTAATGCACTACCTGATTTATTCACTTCCAATTCAAGCGAATTTTGTGCAGAGTTGAAAGAGTTCATCGACAAAATTTCCCGTGACTCCTTACTTGTTGTTGCTTCTGTTACATCAACGTCGACATAATTTCGCTCATGAGAAGCTGCATTCAGGTACAGTGAAGAAGAATTCGACATCAAGATTTTTTCTGCAGTTTGTTTTTTATTAGACAAAGAGTCTTCAATGTATCCTTCAGCGACAGTGCTCGACCTCCAACCTCCATGCCGTTTCAAACAAGTAATATCAGCTCCTCCATCCACAAGCAAAGTAGCTGAAGTTCTTCTTAACGCATGGCCGGTGTAATCTTTTGAATTCGGTAGTTTTAAATAAGTTGCTACTGTTTTGGGTACGTTACTAATTGTATGAATTCCCATGACCATGCGATAACATTTTCCCTTTTGAAATTTAAAAAAAAAGCGTCGGCTTTCCATAGCTTGTGGACGTAAAGAAGTATATTTTCTGTAAAGATTTATATATTTTTCTCCAATAATTGTGAACGATCGTGGCTTTTTAGATTTACTATCAGGAATCTTTATAACAATCTTTTATATCGTCTATTGTCATGTTCACCATTTCATCGCATCTACATGCTCCAGATACGCCCATTATTAGAACAACCTAAAAGTAGTATGTATTTAAAAACTTGATTGTATTTATGCAGGTTAGAATATTATAACTAACCTTAATTCCTAGATATTGCTCATTAGGTGCATTATTTAAAAAATCTTCAAACTGGTCTTTTGTGAATACCTTTGACTTTTTGGGAGTATACCCTTCATTCTGCTTCTTCAGATAAGCACGTAGTTTCATATATTTGCTTATATCTAATCCATGTTTAATATTCAGTAATGATTTTATCATGGAATACTGAGACCACATTGTTGAACTCTTCATTTATAATTTAGTTGTCATTTCAAAAAAATAAGCTAGTAGCACATTTTCCGAATAGTTTGAAATGTTTTTATCATTGCACCATGTGAGAAATCTTTCGTAAGCATGATTATAAACTCTACTTGACTTAGTTGGAATTAAATCATTCGTAGCTGCGTTAGCAATGTCAACAACGTCGGGCGGTGTACAGTTGGGTTCTGAATCCGACATAAAATAATCTAAAAGAAAATTTCAGTATACTTTACTACAACAAACGAAATTTTGATGCTGAAGTACTCACCAAAAATGCACAGTCCAGTTGTTGCTTTAAATCACTTACAATATTTCTGACATTATAAAATATTATTGAACTGTCAAATTTGTTTTTGACTTGGCAATCACAAAACCAGTCTCACGGAAATGTAGTGCGCAGTTTTATAATTATTATTCTCTGAATTTATCAACTTCGTTGCAATCGTTTTGAATTTTTATTTAAATATTAATTAGTTCTATAGTCTGGATGCCGTTTGCGGAAAAAATGGCATGTTTCATTCGGAGCAAAAGCACTTTTTGTGGCTCGTCTGAAATTGTCGGCCTCACTAACGTTCGGCCATCAAACATTCAGACTCGCCACAAAAAGTTATACTTTTACTCCTAATAAAACAATATACTATTGTTTGCCTCTGCAATGAAATGATTATTTATTTTATTTGGATTACTTAGACTTTCTGGAATGTCATTTCTCTATAAGAGCACATCCTTAAGGGAAATCGTCGTACTCAAATTTTGTAAACGGCATCTGGAAGTAGAGATTCTACAATTGGTATATTTTGGATTGGGAAATGTGTTGAAAATGTCACTGAAAGTTGATCAAAATGCTTCAAAGTGCGTCCAAAGTCTCTCGAAGTTACAATGAAGTTACAGTGGAGTTTGGGCAACTTCGGTTGCACTTTGAAGAATCTTTCAGGTTAAAATCCAAAATACACAAATTGTAGATATTGATATCTACTACCTAATGCCGTTTACTGAATTTGAATAGGATGATTTTCCCTAATTTGGCGTATTTAGAAAGATTTGCCCTTAAATTGTTTATAATTCGATTTTGCAAAAACTACACATTGGACAGAAAACATCATGTGCGCGTAATGTTTGATATTGAACAATATATTGATATCTATCAGTTTCCGCAGAATTGTTTGTCCAGATTCAGATTTATAAAGATTTTTTTGAAATGGTCTCTTTTTCGAGGTTTTCCCGGATTTTCTCAGTGGTAAATGAACCGATCTGGTAAAATGAAAATCTATTTTGTAGGTTTTATTAATCTCTACAGAAGTTCCATCGACTGTGAAACGATTCCTTGAATTATCTTTGAGATATTTCCAAAAAATTACAAAAAAGGATTTTCGAAATATCGGCTGTGCACGCTGGCAGTTTGATAAGATTGAACGGAGTAGTGATAGTGATGCGCGAATTGTCAAGTATGCATTTTCTTTATTTAACAATAATAGCCGTCCTCTACCCGTACAGGCTATGCTTTTTGATACACTCTTCAAGTGTTTACGAGAAAGCATTATTATGATTATTATTGATAAATAAATTGCCAGTGTCTAGGGCGCCGATTCTTATGAACATTTTTTTGTACTCTTATCGTTGATTCACAGAAAGACATTGATACTGGCTACTCTTTGTTATGAAAGATGCCATTTCGTTGTTGTGAGATAACTGGATTAAAAAAAAATGATATTAATATTTTGAGTGATAATAGATATTTTTTAATAAGACAGAGCATGTAGGAGGCATTTTTGGGAAGAAATAATCACTTAAAAAACGTGTCGGATCACAAACATTCATTTTTGGAGATGGAGAAAGGCGCAACCTGACCGTATGGTATAGCTCGGTTAGGTTTGCATAAGGTCGGGTCAGATTTTCTTCTGCGTTTGCATAAATTGTACATGTTAACGCGCACATGCGTGTGCGCATAAGTAAGCATATGTTTGCGCACGTTTCCGTGATCTGTCTCATACTGTAAATTATGTCAGTCATTGTAAGAACCATTGTTTTAAATTTGCAGATGAAGTGTTGATGGGAATTTGTAGTGGTTATATCAACTCATTTTTCATTACCCAATCACTAAAGTATTGCATGTGATACGTGAATTGAATATTTCTGGAATCACATTGGCAATGTCGCAAAATTAGCATCTTACGAGAAAGCTGCTATATCATTTGATTTTGAAAAGATGGCGGTGACTGATTTCCAAGTCACCAACGTGGCACGTATGATATTCACTAAACAAAACAGAGCGAATTTGTTGTTTATGTGATTGAAAAGAAGGGATAATTTTTTGATAAAATATCATCGAAAATGCTTTTAATGATGAAATGATGACGCACAAGTGGGATTTGAAGGAAAAAAAGTTATAAATCATTTCGTTGAGAATTCTGAAACTCTGAATAGTACATCAAATAAAAACGAGATGTTCACTCAGAAATTTTCGTGTATTTTGAAAAATAGAGGTGCTTTATTCTTGATAACTTTTCGAAAAAAAATATTAAGTTTTTTTTTACAAACCAAAAACTTAACATAACTTTTTGATCAGCCATTATGTGTTCCTCGATAAGCTCCAACTTTTACAATTCAAGAAATGCGACCCAATAACTCCAAAAAAGTTAGCACCTTCAGGAGTTAACTGAGTAATATTTCAGATAATTCAGTAATCTTTTAGCAAAGACAGTTAGCACCTTCAGGAGAAAGCGTTTAGCTTATTCATTAAGCTTTCAGCTCCTGAAAATGCTAACTTTGTAAGCAAAAAGCTCACTGAATTAGCTAATAGCTTACTCAGTAAGCTCCTGATGATGCCAACTTTGTTGGCGAAACGCGCGTCGAGTGTGATTTTTGAAGTTGTTTTGGTGTTGGGTAGTTTATATTTTTAGAATGGTATTGTTGTTAATTTTCAATTTTTCAACCAACTTCAACCATGAATAATTTTTTTTTCCGTTTGTTTCCTAGTTTTTGGGGCACGCTGTATGTACGAGTTCACGAATTATTTTTTTTTTTCACAAAGTTTATAGTTGATATCAAATAATGTTTAATTCCTCAAGAAGTTTTTACGAATTGGTTTGGTAGTAAATTCCTCATTAACTTTTATTCCACAGAAAAAAATCAAAAAAGAAGAAGCGTTCTCCAGATTGAATCTTGCCAAAATCAATCAGAATTGGCATCAGATTCTGCGTAAAGCAAAATGTCAAGAAATGAGGTACAATGTTGAGGTAAGAAAAAAAACTCATTTCACCATTCTTATTATTAATTATTGATATTTTAGCATTTGAAGGAGTGGATAGAAAGAATCATAGAATATAAAGACAACACCATTAAAAAATTACTGAATCAACTGGAAGAAGCCGAAGAAGATTATTTGACTAATTTTCGATCTCATTCTACTCATATTGACGATATTTTAGAACATCAAGGTAAATACGTGGAAAAGCTAAAGTTACAATATGACGAAGATCTTGAAGATTTGGTTGTTTGCGCTGGGAGAGAGAAGAAACTGATTGAGGAAAATGCCGACATGGAAGAAAAACATTTGAAAACTATTTTGTTCGGACATAGTTCAAAATCCACACGAATTTTAAGAATGGAATATGAAGACTACATGCTGAAATGCTATGAAGCTGAGTACAATGTGAGTAGAAGTATAATTTTAGTTTAACTGGTATGTATTGTGAAGGAAAATAACGGATGATGAATAAGATTTCATTTTCATACCAAGAAAATTTTAATAGATAACTCGAGAAATATACAGGGTGTCTAAGTGTTTTTGAGATATTGAATATTTTCCATATTTTTATCCAAAACATAGCTCTAATTGAATGTTTATTTCTGAGGTACTTGGATTCTTAGGAAGCTATAATTTTGTATTTGGTTCATCAAGATCATCTATATTGATTCAGTATAGAGAAGTTTGTTCTGCGTTATACAGGGTCGTTCAAAATTCAGGATCTTACTGCTGGAAACAAAAAGGGTTGAAAGTCCGTTTTTTTCAAATAGAACACCCTGTATATTATGAAATATCCTTAATGATGATTTCCTTCAAATTGATATATTATATTCCTATACCTAAATAGCCAGAATTTCAAGATAAGAGCAATTTTCTAAAAAAATTAAATATTTTTCTCATGTTCGTCTAAGTGGCTATTAAATCTCATGATGGTTCATGGCATTATGAAAATTTGACAATTAGTGCATTATTATTACCGAAGCCTATAACTTCAGATGAAGATAACATAATAAATGTTTTGGACTATTTCCATGCTGATCCCCATGATTCAGGCTTAGATCGTGCTTTTGTTCGAAGGATCTTTCATAATCATAACATGCACCCATACAAAATAGTTTACAAAAGTTCAATATCCAAAACCTGAAGATCATCAAAGTAGGGTACAGTTTTCCGAAACAATCCTTATTCGTAACCAAGAAGATCCTAACCTCTTTAAAGAAAGTATTTGGATCGACGAATAAAATATATCCTGAGGAGGAATTTTTAATAGAAGGAACGAGCCCAGAAATGCTGATCAAAATCCAAATGTTGTCAAGGGATTGTGATATCAGGAAAAGTTTAGTTTAGTATTTTGCCTTCTAAAGGATAACCGAATAAGTTTTCTTATTTACGATGAACCGTTGAATACTGAGAAATATCTTCGAACTCTAAGGTCAGTTCTGAACGTCTTCTTGGACAATATGTCATTAGAAGAGTATCGTAGCAGTTGGTTTCAGCTGGATGGAGCACCGGCTTATTGCACTAGGGAAGTAACAACGGAGTTGTTCGAAATGTTCTGGTTCAGACGTTTAGGTTCGTGAAATTGGCCCACGAGATCACCGATCTCCCGCCACTTGATTTTTTCTTGTGGGGTAATTTAAAGAGAAAATTATACATGACACCAGTTCACAGTAAACGAGACCTGCGCCAAAGAGTGATCAACTGCATTGAAGAGCTAGATGCCAGTGATTTGAGGAGGGCTATAACTGTATCTACAAATACCCGCATTTTGAAACGATTGGAAGCCAATGGTAGGCATTTTGAAAATTTAATGTGAACATTTTTTAGTTATTGACAGATTATTAATGAAATTATTTTGTAATCGTAAAAACTTCCT
Source organism: Chrysolina oricalcia (assembly GCA_944452925.2). Lineage (NCBI taxonomy): Eukaryota > Metazoa > Arthropoda > Insecta > Coleoptera > Chrysomelidae > Chrysolina > Chrysolina oricalcia. The sequence continues at coordinate 54,535,325 of OX101817.2, read as the reverse complement.
TTTGTTCATTGGTTGTAAATCAGGGTACGTTTCACTGAATTTTTTGCAAGTTCTTGCTATAATTCGCTATTTTCCTAAAACTCCAAAATCGAACTGAATATTATTTTCAGAAACCATTTTGTATTAGCTCCCAACCTCGTGAAAGATTCAACTAAACATTCAGTTTAAAAAAATTAGAGCCTTTGAAACATAGAAAAAGTTCGAATATGTATACTCTTGTGAAGTAGAATGTCTTCATTAGATTCTAGTGTTTTTTGTTGATCTAAGTTGATGGTGATGATATGAATCTAACAACAGTGGGACCGCTGACATTTGTTGACATTGTTTATCTTGTTTTTGTCAGTCGTGAAATTTTTATCAGTAGATTACTTTAACATCTTGTGGAAATGAAGGAAAACTTTTTTAAAGCTGGCAGTGAAAATTTGCCACCCGTAAATTATTTAATGATTCACGCATTTTTATCTCGCAATTGAAAAGTATTTCATTTCTTTATTCTTTCTAATTTGACAATTATAAAATTGCATTGAAAGTTGTCACATAACTAAAATTACAACAGTCACAAAAACTACAATTAAAAATTAAAATTTTTAACAGTTACACATTCACTTTCACTAAGATATGCAGGTACTAAGTAATCACATTTATCTATGAGAAATTCTAAGAAACAATTATAGAATTAGTTCAAAAGTTGTTACAAAACTAAAATTTAAATTGTTAAAAACACTTCAATTAAAACTCAAAATCGAATGGTTATCATCATTGAGATAGTCACTAACTGAGTAGTAACACTTTTCTATAAGAAACTGTTTTAAGTTTTTTTTTGAATACATATAAACTGTCATTCATTCTTATATGGGGTGGTAGATTATTGAACAACCTAGGGCCCATGTAATTCGGATATTGATTGCTCAACTTTAACCGGGCTAATTGAAAATGTATATCTTTCTTGTGTCTCGTATGATAATTATGCACATCATCATTGAGAGTAAATTTCCTTTTGTTGCGAAAAACATACAAACATGCTTCATATATGTAAACACATGGCATTGTCAATATTCCAAACTTTAAAACAATTTTTTGCATGAGTGAGTGTACGACACTCTTGCTATGCAACGAATAATCTTTTTTTGGGCTATGAACACTTCAGAAATCCTTGTCGACATACCCCACAATAAAATTCCGTATCTGATTTGCGAGTCAACGTATGCATAGTAAAGAGATATTAACTGAATTTTACTTAAAATATTCCGCAAGTTCCTGAATAAATAGTTCATATGGAGTGAAGCTTGGAGATAATATGACCACATTGTGCTTTCCAGTCAAGGTGTTCCTCAATATAAAGACCAAGAAATTTCATTGTCCCATTGATCGTTATTGTGTTACATGTATTTTGCCTATTGTGAAATCTATATAAAGTTGTTTTATCTACATTTAAGTAAAGGTCATTTTCATTGAAATAGCTAGTTATATTTTTTATAACGTCAGTGCCTGCCTTTTCAATTTCTGATGTTGTAGGAGCCGATATTTTCAAGGAGAAATCATCTGCATAGGCAGTATATTTGCCTGAGAGAATACTCTGATCAATGTCAGTCACATACAGTGTGAATATTATAGGGCCCAATATTGAGCCCTGGGGGACACCCCTCTCAATAGTTCTCAACTGTGAATAAAAAATCTGAGATATGTTCTTGATGTTTTGGGTAATGCTAACGTACTGTGTACGATTTTGTATGAAGGATGATATCCACACATTTGCTACTCCTCTAATACCAAATGTTTCCAATTTTGACAATAATCTTTCGTGATTCACGCAATCGAATGCCCTGCTTAGGTCACAAAAAACCGTGGCAGGACATTCACCACCTTCAATATCCACCGTATTATAAAAATAAACTAAACCCTTTATCGTAAATCTTGATTCTCGGAAACCATGTTGATTTTCATATATAATTTCAAATTTTTTGATAAAGTTCGTAAGACGATCTAGAAAAGAATATTCAAATATTTTTTAAAAACTGAATTGTATCATTACTGGACTATAATTTTGCAATATTTGCCGATTATTTTTTTTGTAAACAGGAGTCACTTTTCCGCTTTTTAGTCCTCTTGGAAAAGCTCCGGTTGTGAATGACAAATTCACCATAAAAGTGAGAGGAGTCATTATTGCTCTCATAACTTTCTTTATCAAGAAAGGAAAATATGAAGAACTCATTCTGGTGGCATGAATATCCCTTTACTTATAAGGTACATTTAAAGGGCTGCTAGGTCAGGCTATGGTGATGAAGCTGTGGGTCATATGCAGCTGAAAAGGGAGGGTTCTATTTGTATCAAGAGCACAAAGTACGTAGCAAACCAGATTTTGTTGTAGCTACTATTGACGAAAGTAATGATGAAATAAAAAAATCTTGCTGTGAATGTTGTGTAGCATCCCAAGGTAAGTTTCAGTATATTACCCTCTTATACAACATAGATTTTGGTATTTTTCGCCATCACTTTTTTTATACAGGCGAAAAACGAAACGTAAAAATCAAACAAATATACGTTTCGATATATTTGAGATATGAAGATTTCAGTGACATATATTTTGAAAATCAGAATTTCAGCGAATTTCCTCACATTTTCTACAAAGTATGAAAAATTTCATCAGAACCTCGTTTGAATAGTTATTTCCACCCATTTCAATTCTTTTTGAGTCACCTCCATTGAGAAACACACAAAGATATTTTCAATAATGCACTTATTGTCAAATTTTCATAATGCCATGTACCATCATGACATTTAATAGCCACCTTAGATGAGTATGATAAAAATAATTCGATTTTAGTCATCTTTCAGGATATTTGTGTTTTATTCGAAAAAACGCAATTTCAACAATTTTTGTATATAGCAGTATGATCATGAATTTTGAATGACCCTGTATACCGCAAAACAAACTCCTCTATACAGAAGCGATTTCCATAATCCTGATGAATTAAACACAAAATTTCAGCTTCCAAGTACCTACCGCAGAAATAAACATTCAATTAGAGATGTATATTTGATAAAAAATGAGGAAAATAATCAATATCTCAAAAACCGTCAGATAGGGATATAAGAATATGAAGGAAAAATATTCAGAAAGTAATAACAAGTTCAGAATGCGCTAATATACAGGGTGTCTCATTTAATATAGCAAAGATGCTGCTACTTTCTGGTATAAGCAGCAACGCTGCATTGCTGCTTCATTTCAGATCGATAGATCAAGAGCAATTACTCGAGTGACCAAATTTTCAGAACGATCCTATTTCCCGTTTCCCGTAAACGTCTGAGGTACCATCGACCATGACCCACCCTGTACTATGGTAGGAATAACTCGGGTAGAGAGTTGCATGCCTTGGGTTAATGAAATTGAGATTCTCACTCCGTCATCAGCTGTAATTGAAAAATCAATTGAAAATTAAATTACTGCAAGATGTCCATTAGGTGGAGTCAATGATTTTACTCCTTATTGATTATATCATTTTCAAATCTCATCAGAATTTTGTCGTATAGTTACATTGTAATTTAAATTACTTGTAGGTGAATATCAATGATTGAATTGTAGTAGTCACAATTTTTACTCCTTTACACTTTTTATACTTTTCATACTTTTCATTTTTGAACTTTGTATACTTATTTTACTGCTGTCAAACTTGTGAGGTTCTCACAAGTTGTTTCATAACAGAAACGTTTCTGAAACACTTATAAGTGGATATATGATGTCGGGGCGTGGCGCAGGGGTTAGAGCGTCCGACTTTGGATCGAAAGGTCCGGAGTTCGAGCCCCAGTTGCGGCTGGGATTTTTTAATTTAATTTTAACGATTAAGGGCCGGTCTTTTCACCTATAGATAAGTCTCAGATAACTCTATCTATCAGATAAGGATATGTAAACCTGTGAAGTTTATCCGATAGATAGTTATCAGAGACTTTAATTGTGAGGTGAAAAGACCGGCCCTTAATCATTCAAATCTCGTGGCTGGACTGGGGTGAGTCCTGCACGATTCACTGTTGCGTTCCAATTAACAGTGCTGCTCCTAAGGCGGCACATGGAGTTAGTAACAAGGCCTATCCAGAACACGTGGCTAATGACCATAGCAGTCGATGCCAAGACACCAAAGAAAAAAAAATGTATATATGTATTTACATTAGATATTGTGATGTTTCTTCAGCTTTCTGAATTTGTTCTCTCTTGGCTTTTAAAATGTACATAAACCTTCCACACGAAGGGAGCAGAAAAAGAAAAACTTTTTGAACATACTCTCACAACTCGGCAGAGGCACATAACCACAGGGTGATAGTAGGGACGTGGTCACTGAAGTATAATTATTTTATGGCTGAAATATTCTAAGACAATATAGTGAGTCCCTTATTTTTGAAAGAAATTCTGACAAAACACTTTATTTTAATGTTTCCAAATTAAATTTATTCCCTGATTCAAGAGATCGTTGCTTGAAATCTGGGTCACTCTGAAATAGATGTGATTTTTCAATAGCATGAAGCTCCTCCATTTAGATCTGTGAAAGACTGGCTGATTTAAATTTATCATATTCATCAAATAAAGTTCGTAAACAGGCTTTTCACTCAAAATAAAAGGCGCAAACGGTCCATACTATTTTTTATAAGATAGTTCGTTAATGAAAACCCCGGTTTTCGCCCCAACAAAATCACTTTGTTGAATTTTTTAAAATAGATTGAAAAAAATTACAATTTTTCTGTTATTTTGGGAATATCCCAAAAAGTATTGGAAACATGGTTTTACAGTCAAAAAAACTTTTGTGTAGAATTATAAAACCTACAGAATAGTTTTATTTTTTACTTGTTAACGGTTGCTATTAACAGACCCATAACGCCCGGGGAGTCATGGAGGGCATTATGAATCATAACGCCCGCTAAATGTTTTTTTCTGTAGTTCAATAAATCAATTACTCAAGATAGTTTTATTTATAACTGTACATAAAAAAGGGACTAATTATTTTCTCTCAAATGAAAATTACAACTTTCAAATATTCCTGAAAAAATAGTACCAAGTTTGAAGTTCTGTGATTTGACCGATGATGATCTCCTCAATGTGCATTCGGTTTCGTTCGGAACGTTAACATTTTCTTTTTTGGAAACGGAATGGGCTATCATTGTAGCAATTTTGTTCTTCGAGGAGATACTTTCTTCAATATAGCTCTCCGCAACCGTACTACTCTTCCATTTTCCTTGTAATTTTAGTGTTTCAAAGGAAGCACCACCTTGAACAAGAAGCGTTGACGACGTTCGGCGTAGACAATGTCCGGTGTGACCTTTCGGGTTTTCCAAATTAAGGTATTTCGCTATGATAGAAGGAACACTTCCTATAGTATTTTTACCTACAGGTAAGTCAATGTATTTATCATTTCTGTAGGTTAAACAAAACCTACGTTGTTTACATGTTTTGGTCCTAGTGCAATGTACTTTTTAACTAAGTTCAAGGCTCCTATTTCGCTTTCTTCAACAATGGTGAAACTTTTTGAGGTGCAGGTCTTGGTTTCTGGTACCTTGATCAGTTAAACGGCTCCTCTGTCTTTAATGTCATCATTTGTCATCTTGACCATTTCATCACGTCTTAAGCCTCCAAATACGCCCATTACCAGAACAACTTTATGTAGCAGAAAAGTATCATCTGGAGCTTTTCTTATGTAAAGTAATACTTGTCCACCTTCCAACACCTTTGATTTTTAAGGAATGTATCCTTTTGATTTAACTTTCAGAAAGGCCATCAGTTGACTGAATGCTGATATATCAATGTTTTCTTCAACAATCAATGATTTCAGCTGTGAGTATTTGGTCCATAGACTATTTGCACTCTATTTATCAGCCTGAAATAATGTAAAATAAATAAAAAATATTAACAATTTTCATGAGATAAACTCACCAGTTCCAGTTCCTGGAAGTATGCCATTAAGATAGTTTCATTTACGGTATTCACTCTGTTTTCATCTTTCCATTTCAAAAAATGGCCATACTCTTTCTCGTATAAGTATTTGGATTGAACAGGCAGTAAATTTCCTAACGCTTTTTCAGCTTTGAGCGTCACATTATGTGGGATCTCCATAATTATTATGAACACAACCGTTTTTAGTTTCCAACACTAACAAGCTTGACAATTCCTACAAAAATGCAGCGACATTTTATTGAATAAACAACCCTTAGCAACCTCTTCAATGTTTCCATGGTAATTGCATAGAAGCTCACTTGTGCTCAGTTGCCGACCAGAACGCAGTTAATAATGTGAGAAGAAAGGACCCCGCACTTTTTAAAGGTAAAATGGTTCTCGGTGAAATTGTCTGAATTTTTAGTATATTATAGTATTCGATGTACTGATTGAACGTGCAGAATCGCAAAGTTCGTTAATGATAGCTTTTGAAATAAGTTTAAAAAAAATCAGTAATTTTTATTTAATTATTTTCTCGGGATTTGAAAGTGAAATCTGCATTTCTTTTCGTTTTTATCATCAACGTACCTTCATATTACTAAATATCATCCAGATGGTGCAGATTATATCATTATGAGAGTGAAAAATAAAAAACATTTTAGTAGTGTCTGAAAATTCGATGTAATAATGAAATATAGATAAAATTATTTTGGCATGCAATATACTTCACTTATTCCATTATTAATCACAATTTATACATTTCGTACAGGGTGATTTAAAAAATTGGTGAAATATATGGCCGGTTATTTGGTACATTTCCTGTATATTCAAGTGATTTATCATCCTCCGAAGATAGCTTATACCGTATAAACATGATTCCGTTGGGATATAAAGGGTGATCATGAAAATTTTCGATGATAAAAATGACAAAATATCAACGTTTCAGAAATCACCCTGTAATTCACGATTAACTTGGTGAAATTCCATTATTATTATTCAATATATTCATCATTCTCTCCTCAACACTTTCTCAAAAATTCAGTTTCCTACTATTTCTAGGTTCATAGTTATCAATTGAGAAACGTATTACCATTTGCATGACGAGTTGAAGGAACTTGTTCACACGTACATTCTACTAGTGGCCAAGATTTTTCACAAATAGTGAAACGTGGGAATGTGGAGATCAAAATAAATATAATATTATATGCAGGGTGATGACCAATGACGGTCCATCCAATTCCATCCACCATTTAGGAACTGACTGAATATACGACACATAGTTACGACTTACAACTCAGGCATGAGCCAGATAAAATTCCTAATGCGTGGATAGTTTGACTCGCCCAATCGTGTATGAGGCCCCGGTGCGGGAAATCACTTATCACTGAAGGTGACTAGGAACAGCCTTAACCGAATTCACCTCCCCCGTAGCAGCGCTACGGTCCCCATACAACAAGAAACCCCTATCGGCTATCGGGTACATTTTGATTCTGTCGTTGACGGAAAGTGAATGAAAAAGAAAAATCAATTAGTTCCATCAGTGATAATTATTATTACCTTTACATATTGAATGACCTATATTGATGAAATATAATAGATGTCTATATGTTTCTATTGATAGCCAGCAAATATAAAAATCATGGAAACCTCTATCCGAGTGGAACTCGCATTGGAAAAAACCGTGGCTGCCCAGATTCAAATTCTCCTATTAGTAATAAAAGCGTTCTATCAATCATTTTCACTTTTCCCATATTGTTTGTTTTTTATTCCGTTAAAGCTTGAACCAACAAAATTCACTTAACTATTTGTACCTTACATTCTTAAATTCATATATCTGATGTGATTGTTATCTTTAATCTTCACCCTCTTTTACATTTATTTTGATCTCCACATTCTCACCTTTCATTATTTTTTAAATATCTTGGCCTCTAGTAGTATGTTCCTTCAACTCGTAATGCAATTGGTAATAAGTTTCTCAATTAATAACTATGAAACTAGTCATAGTAGGATACTTAATTTTTGGTACAGTGTTGAGGAGAGAATGATGAGTATATTGAATAATAATAAAGGAATTTCACCGAGGTAATCGTGAATTACAGGGTGATTTCTGAAACGTTGATATTTTGTAATTTTTATCATCAAAAATTTTCATGATCACCCTATATATCAATCAATCAAAATATGCTTTAATATCGGAAGAAATACAATTCTCGTTGACAAAGCTTAAGAATATAACCTTGATAACACTACAATGGGTAATTTGAAGAACATATACAATACAAAAAAGAATAAAAATAAGTTGCCAAATCTAACAAAAATACTAGATGTGGACTTAATTACAGCAAAGGCTGAGTCAATTGAACATTACAAATAAATAAATAAGTTTATGTGGATATTTATAAAAACGATCCGTCAACGAATAACAATGATATCTAAATATACCAGAAAATTATTATTAAAGAGTTCACAGTTATTCATTATGATAAGGGCTTATAGATAAATATATATCAAAACTGTAGATGTCATTAGTAACCTTTTGTTATTTATACATATATATATATATATATATATATATGTACATTACTAAGTTCATGGGTTGAACCGCGTTGAGAGTTTATAACTCGACGTTTCGGCTCCTGCTTTGGAGCCATTTTCAAGAGTGTGACTGCGAGGCCTCTATCTGCCTACTCCTCGAGTCGTGGTCTTGAGAGATATCAAGGTCTCAACCTGCCTACTCCTTGATCTCAAAAGACGATCCGATGTTGGTTGCACTGTAGTATTTATAGGTGGTTGGCTACCTGGAGGTGGGCGGGTCTTACGGGTTTTCTCGTTTGTCTTGTCTGCTGGTGCCTGCTGTGTAGTTGGAGTTAATGGGATAATAATTGATTGCGGATAAGTTTCACGTGGCCTGGTACTTACGGTTGGAAGTAAGTTGTAAGTACCAGGCCACGTGAAACTTATCCGCAATCAATTATTATCCCATTAACTCCAACTACACAGCAGGCACCAGCAGACAAGACAAACGAGAAAACCCGTAAGACCCGCCCACCTCCAGGTAGCCAACCACCTATAAATACTACAGTGCAACCAACATCGGATCGTCTTTTGAGATCAAGGAGTAGGCAGGTTGAGACCTTGATATCTCTCAAGACCACGACTCGAGGAGTAGGCAGATAGAGGCCTCGCAGTCACACTCTTGAAAATGGCTCCAAAGCAGGAGCCGAAACGTCGAGTTATAAACTCTCAACGCGGTTCAACCCATGAACTTAGTAATGTACATATTTCTGACCGCGGAAACCTTTCCGAACATATATATATATATATATATATATATATATATATATACACCACCAAAATATATACGCTCTGGAACAACACGCCTCAAAAATCGGAGGCACATTCGAAAAATCGGAGGCCAATACGAACCCATGTGTATATCATGTTCATTCTTCATAAAACTTCATAAAACGTCATTAGACAAATTTTTTAAGGAGGCATTTTTGTCAGGTATATATCTACAGTTACACGATGTAGTGTACTGTTCTCTCCCTATGGGGTGCCACCGTTTAATATGCATATACACTAAAAATAATGGCCCTGCAGACGAAGCATCCGTATAGTATCCACTCCAATAGGCCTCTGAAATATGGCAACGCTGTGTGGAGGTGAATTAGAGCGATGGAGTTATAAATGTATTTATTACTTGAAATTCACGTTTTTCGCAGCTTCGCAAAGGTTGCTATTCGGACTCCAAATATGTAAGTGTATATAATCGGCAATGGTCGTCTAGCCATTTCGCGATTGCAGTCCAATAGTTTACGAATCATACATTTTTGAACATTTCGAAAGAGGTATTAGAAATGAACGGAATTGTCAATGTTGGTGAGAAAATTACTGTGGTAGTTTTCAGGGATATCGTAAAAGCAAACGAAAGATAGGTAGAAATTGGTGTTCTTCTTGAATTTCGTTGTATGTCTTGAAAACCCATTCCTACTCGAATAATTTGAAAGCTTTGCCGTTGAATAAATAAAAGTGTCCTGTTTGGACAAGTATCTATCACAATAAGAACTGCTTGGCAGTCATGCAGGAACGGGATACTGGATACTGACAAAAATGTAGGTATCCCAATAGTTTTTTTGAATAAGCAGATCCATATTATTTCTGACTGTCAGGCTGCACTGGAGGCTTTGATGTGCCAAAAAATTACCAGACTAGTTTGAAACCCCTTGAAAATCAGAAGAATATATCAGAACAGCCTGGTAGCAGATCATAAACTCCAGCGAAGAAGAAGCCTGACGAACTTGCTAAGTGGGAATTGGCCACCTCATTTCTGGGCCAAAATCTGAAGTGTGGACGTTATTGAACAAATGGCTCCAGATGAAGTAACAGAAACTCTGGAAAATGTACCAGGACAAGAGCACGGTGAGGTTTCATTGCTGAACAGAGCGAAAAATCAACTCAACAGTTGTTCACTCTAAGTAAGATTAATTTGAAGATCATTGTAGTGTATCAGAATGTGCACACTCCCTTGAGAGAAACACCTGTTAAATATGGGATTGACTGGAGACAACTCGCACTGCAGACCTTTTTGAAAAATATTAGAGGCAGGATACTATACAATGTACGAATGAAAGGCTCAGGATCATAGCAGATAGTGAGACTTCTTGAAGGTAGTGCCTCACAAGTTGCAACATAGGACGGGCCCTCTGGAAAATAGTATCTGAAGTGATGACAAACAAGTGTGAATGTGAAGGCTGAACTCTCTCGATAACTATCTTGGAACTATTGGGTACTGGTACATTATATCAATGAATACCATTTATTACCTCTCGTCACATCAACTTCTGCTGGTTCATCGTCTAGTTCACGTAACAGTAGATCAACAAGCTGCGATGAAGTTAATGAAATAACGTTAGGAATCAAACTGCAAAAGGGGAGTTGCTGGTAGAATTTGAAAAAAAAATTAAAAAATTCAAAATGAACACAGGACATTGTTACTAAAAACTGTATCACAATATTTTGAAGATGAAGGTTTTCAAATGTCTTTGTCAAAGAGCTATCGACGTGACAGATTTTGGCAAGATTTCCTACCGAAAAGTTGGTACGAATGGAATAAGATGAAGAAATGATATTTGATAAATAATAAAATCATTTAAGTTTCTTATAGGAATATTATCGAAGAATTGAACGAGGAAAATTTTATAACAAGTGCTTGAAGAGAATATTCAAAACTGCTGTGTGACATCATTTTAGGATGAAGGCTCAGAAGGGACCACAAACTAAAATTAGTCGTTGTGAAATACAATCAGGTAATATCTTGAATAACTATGATATGAACATATTAGATACTGAAAAGGGAAACATTTTCAATTGAAAATTGAAACAAAACATGACTCCTTTGGAAATGGAAAAAAAACTACGAATTGAAGTTATATTTTTGTAATATCTAACAGAAAACAACTACTTCCCCAGCTAAAGCCACGCTGAACATTGAACTACATATTTTAGACGTTCTGAAAAGACCCTATATAACTTGAGAGAAGAAATTTGAAAGTGAAAGTTTGCATTTTCTCTTCACGATATCTATCAGATGTAGTTCAATGACCAGGGTGGCTTTATCCTGGGAAGTAGTTATTTTCTGTTAGATATTACAAAAATAGCTTCTTTTCATTTCAACTATCTGAACGAAAATGCAAATTTTCACTCTCAGATTTTTTCTCTCAAGTTGTGTAGGTTCTGTCCACAATATCTATAAGATGTAGTTCAATGTACAGCGTGGCTTCAACCAGGGAAGTAGCTGTTTGCTGTTAGATATTACAAACAGGTAACTTATCGTAGGTTTTTTCAATTCCAGAGTCATATTTTGTTTCAATTTACATTTGAGAATGTTTCCCTTTTCAACATGAATCCCTTCCAAGAGAGGTTATCTTGAACGATGGAGAATAGCGACTAAAGTGTGTCTTTACTGACAGATGATTCCACAACTGACCTTATAGACATCCTGTTCATATTTTCAATAAAATCAATAGTAGGTACTGACTGTTACACGTTTTTTCAGATCCAGACCCCAATGCTGTAGGAAGTAGGAAATACTTCAAAATATGATTTGATTTCAGGAGTACATGATATATATCAGAAATCTTGTAGCAAGTATAAACTTCAACTAATCCTAATAAGAAAAGAAGCAGACTTATTTAAGAACTGACTTCCACACAAACGACCCTGTGGATTTCGTTTAGTAAGCTATAAGAATACCTATACCTAACCAGGGCTTTGAGTTTTCTTATTTTCATTATTTTATAAGATCGATATGGATTTTAACGTTTTATATGGCAATTCAAATGGACTGCTGGATAATTAGGAACCTTCTATGAAAAAACTTGAATTTTTTTTCAAAGTGTGAAAACATTGCTGCATAGTCTGAGCAAGCCAGATATGAGTGAAAGTAAGTTTTTATTATATAGGTATCAATATCGTAAACCATTAGGTTTCATTACTTGAAAATTGTAACCAGTTTTAATTTCAACCATCAGCAATTCAGCTAGTTTCTCAAGTGGTTGACCGAGCGGCTTATGCACCGGTCGCCTAAATTTCAACTAGCATCGGATGATTGAATGTTTGTTTTTTGAATAATCAAAATATTGGATTTGGATTTGTACTCCTAATATATTCCCTTCGGTTCAATATAATTCTGTTGGTAGTTTGGAAATAATAATAGGATTTGTATTCAATATACTTTTTCCTACTGTGTTGTACTTTCTAGTTTAGATATAAATTAATGTTTTCATGAATTTGTTTCACATAGTACATAGTACATAGTGTGGAAACGATGAATTTGTTGTTTTCGGAAATAAATCTGGGCTGTTATCAACTAAAGTATTTGATGCATTGAACAATTTTTTATTAGAGCAAACATGTATCTACCAGAGAAAAATTTGGAGATGCATCAATTATTCTCCAAGAAAATGAAAATATTGCAAATGTCAAATACATATCATAGCTGTTATTTTTTAGTAGCGGAATACAGATTTTTCCCTTTTTTTTTCGACAAATTCCGAAAAGTCGACCTCATTGTCAACTGAAAAGTTTCACCGATAAAGTTCTTCTTTTGAAGCTAGCCAGCCGCCAGTTTTTTCGTTGAAGCGTCTCCTTTCAGATTATGTAATAAAAGAGTAGCACTACTGTGGAATTTTTTTCCACAAAACAATTTTTTTAATTTTTTTCTATACTCATATATATTTATTAAAATTATTAAAATTGAATGTTGAAACCTCTCGAGAATATTAATTTCATGTTACCTTAATAGGTACAAAAAATAAACAAGGACATAATAAGGATTTGATTATGATAGAAGGGAGAATGAACTTTTGGTGGTAAAAATTATTTCTCAAGATTTGCAGCAAAATTTAACCTCCTCCAAAAAAAATATAGGAAAAAAAGCTTTCGGCAATAAAAAGATCCACAACTTTTGTATTAAGTATTTCTCCACATAACCTCAAATTTTCAAAAATCAGGTTTTCTCTATTTTGATGGTCAATTTGATTTTTGCCCGCTTTTATATATTTTGTCGTCCATCTAATTCATGAGTTCAATAATCACTATTCATTGAATTGATCTAAAATATTCATCGTACTAATGAACGAGTGCACTATATCAATGATATAGCATTTATTCCAAGACAGAACAACAATAATCAATACGATGCAGAGGAATCATCAATCCAATGTTTTTTTTTTCATTCGTTTGATAATGAGATTCGTTAAAATAACGCACCCATCTAATGTACTTGATCATAAAATTAACGAAATCATTCATTGATATTATGGACGTCCGTATTCATAGTATCGATAACCAGTGATGAATTAACAAAATGAATGCGTTCATTGGACCAATATAGTCACTACTTTAGCATTTTATTTTGATACCGATTTTTTTCTGTGTATTTTAGAGACAGTAGAAAATCAGACATGTGAGATTTATCCTTTTTTTCTGGATATAATCTTAGATCTTCAGAATAGTAGGTGCTGCACTTCATATATGGAAACAGTACTCGAGACCTGTCCTTAAGATATAAGTATTATGATAAAAAACTTTTTAAGAAAAGTCGAATTTTGACAAAATTATGAAAAAGGTCGATTTTATTTTTAATTTTTGAATGTATGACGTAATGGATTGTTACAAGCATTTTCATTACTTGCTTGGTTCGTATATCTCTGTCTGTCTTTTGGGTTCCAAAATTTGCAGTAGAATTTTCAAATAATTGCTGGTGTCCAATTGAGCTGAAATTCTACAGACCTAAGAAACGATGACGATATAATAATAAAAAAAGTACAACTCTTTCTCCCTGAAAAAAGCATGTCTGTTGGGGTGCTCAGACCCTCTACTTCTCGAAAGAAATTGCGAAAACTCACGAAAATAAAATCCGTCCAATGATGAAATGCATTGCACCGTCAAAAAATTTGATATCAAATTCCACCCCCACCACTTGAAAGCTAGTAAGATAATTTGTAGGATTTCGTGAACATTCACGACGAATTGGAACGTCGAAAGGAAGAAAAACGTTGTCAACAAATTTTGCGAACACTCACTATAATAAAATTAGAAAAACCCGTAAATATAGTGATAAACTTCGGGCCGTCGAATAATTTTCATAACTTGATCTGTTTGTATTCATATATACAAACAAAACGTCTTATACACCTCCAAACTTTATACGTTCTAGAACAACACGCCTCAAAAATCGGAGGCGAATTCGAAAAATCGGATGCCAATATGAACGCATGAGTATATTGTGTTCATTCTTCTAGTTATTTTATCAAAAGTCATAACAAACATTTTTCTGAGGAAGCTTTTTGTTGGGGACGTGAACACTACCACTGAAATTGATTGCTTTACCCACCGTTATTCACTACATGGATCCTCTCTCTTTCCAATTATTCTTATTGCAGATAGGGGGGTAAAATTTTTCAAAACTATATTATTCGATGGTTAGATATTTTTCACTATTTTTGCAGATTTTTCCGATTTTGTTTAATCAAGTTTTCGCAAGAGGAGAGGGATTGAGCACACAAGCAGATATATTTTTTGTCGTAATTTTCCATGTGTGAAACAGTTGAAAATTTTTCCGAATTTCTAAACGTTCTATATCTAGCTTTCGAGGAGAGAAGAGGAGTGAATTTTTTTGAAACCGTATTATTCAATGGTCAGATAATTTTCACTATTTTTACGGACTTTTTCGATTTCTATTTCGCGAGTTTTCACAGTATTTTTTTGAGACAGGACAGGGGGCGAGCCCCCTGATCGATTTTTTAAAAAATTATTTCCTATGTCTATGTCCTTTGCGTTCTCTATCTAGCTATTGAGGGGGGACAGGAGAGGTGATTTTTTTAAACTATAGTATTTGACGGTCAGATATTTTTCACTATTTTTACCGATTTTTCCGATTTCAATTAAGCGAGATTTCTTAAATTTTTTCGAGGAAAGGGGGGCATGCCCTCCTACCAAATTTTATTATTTGCTTCAATTTTTGATGTTCAAATCCGTCAAGAAAACATCCGAAACCCTACGGGTTCTTTATCAAGCTCTCGGGGGGCACAGGAGGAAAATTCCTTCCACATTAATGTATTGTCATCGGAACTGAACAAACAAGTGAAATTACAATTCCATAGGATGAGAGAAAGGGGTTCTAAATTCAGTTTAAAAGATTTATACCCATTTAACAAACTCACACACAGAACAATTTATATAAAAGCTATTCAAAATGAAAATCGACCTTTTGGAATTTTTCTCAAAGTTGCCTATTCGCGAAAAAATGTTTTTTTTTCCATAATTTTGCCCTCACTGTATGTGCAACAATGAAGATCATCTTCAGAAACGAACAATTATTTCAACAAACTTTGATAACATATTTCATCTACTTCATTGTTCAAATAATACCTACACCATACGATCATCAAAAACACGAACCTTCCAAAAGATAAGGAATTGGTTCGTAGCCAAATATGAAAATAGCGCTCCCCCCACCAGCAGAAAAATCCTTTTTGAAGGTCAAATGAGTTTGGCAACACTGTCGGAGGCGTTTTGGTAAAAATTCGTGTAGAAATATACACAGAAGAGGCCATTTCGCCACCTTCTATTCGGAGGAGAGCATTGAAACTTATGTCAAAAATCTGTATATTTTGTAAAGCATTTTTCTCTTCCCCTCTCTTGGTGCTCGCATAGACGACATAAATTATGTACTATTTGTATACAATATACACCTATGATGGTATTCCTTAGATAGGAGGCGTGGGTGCCTGTCCGGCGTATGGATGGACTCAAGATAGCCGTGCACGTATATATATATATATATATATATATATATATATATATATATATATATATATATATATATATATATATAAATATATATATACATTTCTAGTTTGAGATCAGGTAAATGGGTCCTAATAGAATTCATCCAACGTATAATAGGCCTTCACAAGCAAGAGATTTTTTACTTTTTTTCTGAAGTGAGTACCATTTTGTATTTCTTTTATGGTGCTAGGAAGATAATTTTCTGCTTCTGTAGATTATTGAATTTTGTGTTAGGGAGGATATAGGCGTTGGAAGTGGGATATGTAGTGATAATCGTGTTTTATGTATTGCGTTAGATTTTACTTTGTCTTTATACTTTTTGTGTATGAGACATACTGTCTCTAGAATGAGAAGACATGACAGTGTTAAAATTCTCTGTTCCAAAAATAATGCACGGCACGAGTCACGATATATATATATATATATATATATATATATATATATATATATATATAAATATATATATATATATATATAGCCCTTTTCTGCAAAATGAAGACCCTATCAAAGAGATATTGTGAACACATTCCCCAAAGGCAAATACCATATCTCAGATGGGCTTCAACCAATGAATAGTAAACCTTTCTAGCATTAGCAATATCTAGCTCGTTAGAGACAACTCGTACAGCATAGCAGCCTGAAGCCAGCCGTTTGCACAATTGATTTATATGGCTTTCAAATCTTAATTTTTCGTCAATATGCAACCCTAAAAACTTGTTCTCTGAAACATTTGTAATTGTGCCATTCTCCAAAGGGATTTCATTGATATCACATTTGAATGAGACAATGTTCGTTTTGCTTATATTGAAAGAAAGGAGATTGGCATCACACCACTTCTTCACCTTGTTTAGGTCCACACTGATGTGGTCATGCAGATCAGTAATGTTTTTGTTGTGCCAGAGGATTGTGGTGTCATCCGCAAAAATAGTGAATTTGCCCTGGATATCCACTTTGGCCAAATCATTGACATATAACAGAAATAGGACAGGTCCTAGAACTGAGCCTTGTGGCACACCACAGTTGATTTTACATTCTTTGGATTCCACCTTATTGAGTAAGACGCTTTGGCGACGTTCTGATAGATATGATTGGAACCAATTAAGTGCCGAGCCTCTGAATCCATAGACTTCAAGCTTCTGTAGCAGTATTTCGTGACTCACACAATCAAAAGCCTTGGAGAGATCACAAAACACCGCCGCAGCTGCTTGTCTTTCATTTAGGTTGAGGTGAAGGTTTTCTAGGAATTCAAAGATGGCATCCTGGGTATTTTTTGAGTCCTGAAATCGACAATGTTGTGAACTCAGTATATTAAACTTCTTAAGGAAGGAAGTTACTCTTTTTTTCACTAGTTTTTCTATGATTTTTGAGAGGATCGGTAGCAAGGAAATTGGTCTGAAATTAGCAGGAGTGTTATGGTCCCATCCCAACGAAATCATGTTTATACGGTAACAGCTATCTTTGGAGGATGATAATTCACTTGAATATACAGAATATGTACGACAGAACCGGCCATATATTTCACCAATTTTTCAAATCACCCTGTACGAAATGTATAAATTGTGATTAATGATGGAATAAGAATAGTATATTGCATGCCAGAATAATTGTATCAATATTTCATTATTACATCGAATTTTCAGACACTACTAAAATGTTTTTATTTTTCACTCTGTACATAATGATATAATGTGCACCATCTGAATGATTTTAGTAATATGAAGGTACGTTGATGATAAGAACGAAAAAAATGCAGTTGTCACTTTCAAATCCCGAGAAAATAATGAAATAAAAATTACTGATTTTTAACTTGAACGCCCTGTATTTCAAAATCTATCCATCAACGAACTTTGCGATTCTACACGTTCAATCAGTACACTGAATACTACAATATACTGAAATTTCAGACAATTTCACCGAGAACCATGTTACCTATAAAAAGTGCGGGGTCCTTTATGAAGTAAACAACGTCGTTTAAGATAATTTTTTCGTGAAAAATGAAATCTTGTATGCACCTCGAGCGTTACTAGATCCTAACGCCCATCGGGCAACATTCATCCCTCGGGCCAAAGGCCCTCGGGTGAATGTTACCCTACGGGCGTTAGTTTCTATATAACGCACTTGGTACATAAATAGCTTTTTTATACGACCAGATCGGTGCATTTTTCACTGAGAAAATCCAGGATAACCTCGAAAAAAAAAAACAATTTTTATAAATCTGAAGCTGGACAAACAATATTGCGGAAACTGATAGATAATAACATTGTTTAAATAGAACATAGTTAGTCAATGCCTGTGCACAAGAAGGTTTCTGTCCGATGTGTAGTTTTTGCACAATCGCGTTATAAAAAATTTAAGGGCAAAGCTTGCTGAATGCGCCGATTTAAGGTATATCATCTTATTCAAATTATGTAAACGGCATTTGAAAGTAGAGATGGATATATACAATTTTTATATTTTGAATTTTCAGCTGAGAGGTGGGAAATGTGTTGAAAAAAACTACACATCGGACAGAAAACACCTTGCGCACAGTTGAACCTTATATTATTATTTATATTTATATTTATTATAGTTTCCGCAATATTGCAATCCGCAATATTGTTTGTCCAGCTGCAGATTTATAAAAATTAAAAATATGGTCCCTATTTCGAGGTTTTCCCGGATTTTCTCAGTGGAAAATGCTCCTATCCGGTCGTGTGAAAATCCATTTTGTAGGTTATGAGTTTCTACAAAAGTTCCAAAAAAGTTTTTTAGGCCATTTGCGCCTTTTATTTTTTCATGGAAAAAACCTCTATGGCTTGGTCTCTTTGGTTCAATAACACTATTAAGGTGGCCGGAGGTTCAGCGGTCTAAGGCGTAGGCCATTGAAACTTCTGCTAGCGTTTGCCGGTCCAAATCCGTAGTATGAGATATTTTTTTTCAATTCTACCGGAATCGATAGGTTACTGCAAAAGCAAGTGAGTTGTGAGTTGCCTAGATGAAAATCCTGAAATCTAGTACTATCCTGGAGAGCACTTCAACCACCTAGATTTTCCTACAACTGAAAAAGCGAATACGTCTCTAAAAATCAGTAAGTCCTCTACTCGCACAGGCTATGCCTTCAGGTACATTCTACGAGTGTTGATGATGGAGTTTTATTAGCATTATTATTGCATTCGTGTACGAAGAACTCTTGTGTGTAGCTAATTTCATATATAATTTCCTACTTTTGTAATTATTGAATTATCTTTCCTATTACCATAATTTAACATCGATTGCAGTATTCTATAATTATCATTCTATTGGCACTAGTGACACTGAGGAGAGGTAAGAACCTTGAAACATGTCATGTTTGCAAGTAGTCATTTTCAACGAAATGAAGAATAATGTTTATTTTTTCATTACAATTATCTTTTGCATTTGTGTCCCAGAGAACCTTAGACGTCAGATATAATCCGTTGTCCGTAAAGGGAAGTACTTAGTTGAATTCTAGCAGATTTTGCATCGTATTTACCACTTTGTAAGAACCTGTGGGAAGATGGATGTATTCGATTTTGTTGTCGAAATTATGTTCTTCATTAAATTGATACTCAATTTTTATTCAACACTTTCCAGAGTAAATAAAATACACAGTTGTAAATAAATTTCTTCAACCTATTATCCCATAACCTTCAAAAATCTATACAATACTTTTATTTCAAAGAAAAGTCTCAAAATGGTAGACCTCCTGCTGGCCAATCTGCGCAATTAGCTTTTCCTTTTTCCGCCAAACAAGTGATCAGCTTGGTCGAGTACGAACATGAATCCAGGTCGCTCTCTGGAATTAAAACAGAAAAGGAAAATTATTTATTTCACATCAATTATCAAAATGAAATTACCTTCGTTCATTTCTTGGAAACATTCGTCAGTAGTTTCTTGCAGGAAGTTACGAAGCTCACGTCCTTTTGCATTCTTGAGAAGCTCCTCGGAGAATTTGGTACGGTCTGGAAGACCAGTATCATCAATCTGTGAAAGATCAATCAAGTCAAATCAATTCAGAAATATTTCAACTGTGGAAAATGTCGAATTAAAAAAAAAACGCCAATTTCACTCCACTCGCGTTTTAGGCCAGTGGATATAAACATAATTTTTCTAAAATTCAATAGTACTTAAGTACAAAAGTTTTGAAACTTCAGCAGAATGAAGTGTTTTCGTTCATATGATATTAACGAAAGAAAGTTAGTGAAAATTATAATTTATTGAATTTAGGTGAAATTTGCAAAAGGTCTGCTAAATTTCGAAGTATTGAAGAATCTTCTGATACATTTGAAAATATTCAAACAAACCAGAAATGTTTGTTATGCTTTTGTTAATAATTTGGCCGAAAAAAAGTCTAAATGTGTGGCAACCGCAGAGAAACATTTTTCTCTATGTCATATGTCTTGCCAAAACTTTTCCATCTCCGCCAATAACAGAAACATATTTTGTTATTTACTTTACACAGAAAAATTTTGTTTGCGACCTGAATTTATTATGGAAATAGTGCAAAACTTTTATGAGTTTTCGGGAACGTAGGTAGTTGTTTTCTAGAAAACATAAAAAATTTACCACCTCCACAGATTTCGGGTCAAATAAAAACAAAACTGTTTTGTAATTTTTTCATTCTTCATAAATTCGACAAAGTTCCCGAAATCTGTGGTGGAGGAAAATTTTATGTTTCCTGGAAAATTACTTCCCACGTTTCCGACCAAGACAAAATTTATTGGGGTGACATTTTTGATATTTTTGCTATTTCTATCAATGAAACCAAGCATCATGTTTATATACGCAAACATATTTTTGATATGTGTATTGAATGTGATTCTATTCTGGACACGACTAAGACTACTATTATCTTGCAAACGTATAAGCTTGAGTAATTTCAAACCATGAAGTCATCCCTGAAAATACTTCTGTTAACTTTTCTGAAATAGAATCGACAGAAGTGAATGTGCTCAGAACTAGGTTGCAGCTTACGTTTATCTCAATCACTGCGTCAGTGAAAATGGGATCTTTGAAGCATGTGGTGTCACTCATCAAGTATAAATAGTATTTTTTCCCTTCACCTCACGCCCGATGCGTCAGTATGACGTAGGTAGTCCATTCGAGAGAATTGCTATTGACATCGTCGGCCCGTTCCCCGTATCAGACCATGGGAATAAATACATCCTTGTGGCAATGGACTATTTCAGCAAGTGGGCTGAAGCCTACGCCCTCCCAACCAGGAAGCCATCACCATGAAAGAGTGGATACGTCGATTCGGTGTCCCCTTGGAGCTGCACTCGGACCAAGGCAGAAATTTCGAATCCAACCTGTTCCAAGAAATGTGCAAACTGCTGAACATCCGCTAGACGAGAACCACGGCTCTACATTCACAGTCCGAGGGAATGGTTGAGCGGATGAACATGACTATCAATCGCCACTTGTCCAAGGTAGTCTCTGACTATCAAAGAGGCTGGGACCAGTCTCTCCATTTGTTCCTGATGGCTTACCGTTCCGCAGTACACGAGTCAACCGGCCAAACCCCTGCTAGTATCATAATGGACCGAGAGCTGCGACTTCCCTGTAACCTAAAGTTTGACACGCCACCAGGTCATGATACCGCGGGAGAGGACTACGTCAGCAAACTCCAGCAGATAATGGATGACTTCCACAAACATTCAGAGTGCCAGCGACCGAATGAAAGGGACTTATGACATCAATGCCAATGCTGGAGGATTTCAGGTTGGTGACCAAGTTTGGCTGTGCAACCCGTTGCGTCGCCGGGGCCTGTCAATGAAGTTACGGAATTCATGAGGATAAACGACCTGCTTTATCGAATCCAAAAGATACCCAGAGGTAAACCCAGGGTCGTTCATTACAACAGGCTGGCCCCTTACGCTGGAAACCATGACCAAGTCCGCACCCTAAGACCACCAGAGGATGAGATGACGTTCCAGAAATGCATGTCCTCATACTCAAAGTGTCACACGGGGTTACTCGAGAGGAGCCACGGGACCTTTTCAAAGTGCCAGTCGATTTCGCCCTAGCACACTGCGTCTCAGAAGATCTTCGAATGTCCAGGGGCATCGCTGTGGTGTTCTCCAAGAAATTTGGCCACTTCAAACACTACGGATACAGAATCCAGAAATTAAAGGTGTGCTACAGATGAAGAAGGGCCAGAGAAACATCTACTACTGGTGACCAAGAAGAATTCCCAAGATAAACCGTGATTTGAAGATTTTTGGAGGAGCTCCACCCAACTGAGAGATACGATGGTAGACCAGAATCTGGAGGACTTGGTAATCCCAAAATTGTCCTGTGGTATTGATGGGCTGGATTGGAGAGTTATAAGAAGTATGTTGGAGACGATATTCAGATCCATCAGCGTCAAGATTTTTGTTTGCTGTAACCCTCTTCTGTACTGTATCGTCCACCATTTGACACTCCAACGAATCAACTTTATTCAATGACGAACACATTTTCTGTGGAGGAGCATTATGCAATGGACACTCTCAAAGTATCTTACCTTATTATCAATAAAATGATAAAATCTAATTTTGTATTAATTAGAAATTCAGAAATTCACAATTACCATACACGACAACATAACTTGTTCCATCTAGATTCTGGCCAGAAAAGATTCACCCATGAAGGTCTTTCAAAATTCAATGAAATACCCGAAGAATTAAAAAATTGTAGAAATATCACTGAATTTAAACTCAAAATAAAAAAAATATTTTCTCAAATAAAGAAATTTTGTTTTGGTGTTTTTTTGTTTCTCTGTAATTCTGAATGTTTCATTTAAAAATACTCAACAATACCACGGTTGTTAGAATTTGTTCATAACAAATTGTTAAGTTAAGAGTACTTTCACTGCTAGATGCGCATTTCAATATACTAAACTGCTTAGTATTCCTACAGATGAAGATAACTTGTTTGTCAAAATCCGTTTCTAGGAGTGGAAGTACTTGTGTGGTAAAGGGCAAAATACTACTTATCGTCAATGCGACTTCGAAACTTGATAATTCTCATAATGGATTTTTCAAATTTTGTCTTCGAATGTTGTTTATAAGTAATTAAAAAGCGTAAATTTTGAAACTTTACCGTTTTATAAGTCTGGTTAACGAAGGTCTCCATATTCCATATTCATTGAAATAGAGATATATTCGTGTCCAAAGACTTTAGTTGAAGTATTAAACAAATATTCAAAATAATTGTTCGTGATAATGTTTAGTACTTCCACATAAAGAAGTTAAAGACAAAAGTTCATCAACAGCCATTGATTGTTTCAATCTGACTACTAACTCAAGGAACACCGAGTACGTATTACGTATATTGTGGTACGTTTGTCAGGTTTTACTTACCAAACTCAATTGTTCTAGAACACAGTGAACGATGCATTCCTCAGAGGTACCTCGGTTCATTTTTGGTGTTTCTTCCGAGAGCTCATTACCCTCTTTATCTTCCTGAGTTTCCTTGGAATGGTCTTTATCATTATCGGAATCATCAGACTTTTTATTTCCCTGGGCCCCTCTTCCTTCTGTTTTAGAATCGGATCCTTTATTACCCGAAACTGATTTTGCCCGTTTTATTCTAGCCAACTTGCCATCCTTACCGCTTTTTGGACCTGAGATAATATTAGTAAAAATAGAATATGGAAAAGGAATGATGTACCAAACTGTATAGCGATATATCTATGATAGATATTTCATATCCATCATTCTCGAAAATGTATTCAATTCTATTCAATTCCAATTGAATATTTGTATAATTTTGGAGTACAGTTGTGTGCATGAAAATGCCGTACATCAGTTATAGACAAAAGGCTATTGTGAGTCAGGATTGTCAATCTTAATTATTCTTATCGACTTTGATAAGTAGTTTCCAAATTCAAACTATTTTTGTCAGTAACGCGTTTTTAACATTTTTCTAGTGCAAATGGTGCAATGCCTTAATTAGTGTCGTATCTTGTACGACTTTTTTATGCACACAACTGTACATTTACCAGGCGAAATATCATGCTACTAGTTTATGTGATTTTGGCGGCATTGAGTATTGCTGGGTGTTTGCTTGTGTTATTTTAGCGGGAGATAATTAAATTTGATCAACTTGGTTATTAAGATTTCACTGAGTTATCACAAGTTATGGAGAAAAATTTGAACCCAACAAATACATGAAACTAAAGATATATTTTTCATGGCTCCATGAAAATTCAACCAATGTTTCTGTCATTATTTCAAGGACAGGCCATATGAATGGGTTTGGTAATTTCATACTCAAATTAACTCAAAAGCTGCTCCTCCTGTTCGAAATAATATGCATGAACTCACTTCTAGTAGTTGTACTTTTCACTTTATCTTCTTGTGAATCAGACTCGGAATCTTTTTCTTCTGATGTGACGTTTGGAGATGTCGAAGCTGAGGTCATCTCCCAAATTCTCTCAAGTGTTTCGTTATTTTTGACGCACATTTTTAATGCCTGCTGGATATCTTCTCGATTCGCCTTTGCAATGCCACATTCCAGAGCCTGGAAGATTGATAAAGAATGTCACATGCTCAGTGAACGTTTTTTATAGAAACGGAAGTGTCAACCTCAAACAAGTTAATGTTTGAACCTAACCTATGTTTTCCTAATGTAAACATACTTAGGGCCAGTTGTAAACGTTCAGTTAAAACTCCGCATCGACCTACTGAAGGTAAGAATGTGATCCTTCAACATCATTCAATGAAGTTCATTCATATGCTGAACCATTAGCAAGTCCATCATCCTTTAACTGGACCTATACAACAAGTGGCCCTAGTAAGCACTGAAATTAGTCAAATAGAAAGTTAAATCGAGCAGCTATCAATGCCATTTTTACGTTTAGTAGAAACTGGTGTGCCAATTAAATTTCTTTTCATTTCATGCATATTAATGGCTAATAAAATAGGGAGGTCGTTTCGCAGAACCACAGTAAAAAATGATGGAGGTATATGGGTATTTGGTCCAAGGATAACATTTACAGAAATAAACTCTAAATACATACATTTAGAACTGCACAATATTCTGAGATCGACGTGTTACCACAGTATAAAGCTATATTATAGAACTTAAGGAACTTCGTAAGGAATCTCCAGAAGTACTCACGAGATACATCTAAGAGTGGGGAACAGAAAAGTTCTACTCAGAAATACCTGAACCGATATCCAGCCCCGCTGATCTTTTTGATAAAATTGAGAGCACTGATAGGTATTTGGGACAACTTAACTTATGGATCTCTTGAAGTAAACAGGAACCTCTTGCTCAAACGTTTCAAAGAGAAACTACGTATTGAAGATTTAAGTTATGCTACTATTTCTGTATCAATTAATCATTACCGTCATTTTGGGCACTCTGTAGGGGCCGAAAAATACTTGCATTTTCGTCACCGATTTACATAATCCAAATAATTTCACAAATGAGATAGAGTACTTCAATTTAGGAAGAGGAAACTATACAGGGTGTCCGGTAAACCTTGTACCATATTGAATCTGGTGATAGACCAGGTCATTACTGTTCAGAATATCGGAATTGCACCTCAGGAAAATTATCACCGTTTTCGAGATTTTCGAGAATTTCTGGAAAATCGATAAATAGATTTTTCAGGGCCATGTATACAAATTGAGACAAATTCAAATATCTTTGCTACTGAAGATTACGGATGAGTGATGCTTTTAGACGTGCAGAACAGTTTTTCAGAAAGTGAAAAAAATTTCAAGAAACGAGAGTAAAATGTCAGATTTGAGTTTCATCAATTTTTTTAAAAAAAGTTTGACATTTTTGTCTGAAAGAAACATAAATAATTGGTAGTGGACATTCATTTCAAAAGAATGCTCATTTTGTCCAGACTCTACCATGGAATTAAACAAACTATAATTATATTTGGAGGAAGTGATTTCCATTGAATTAGGCGTGGTTTTATTCTAGGCTTCTAGACTTTAATACTGACGCCCAAAAATTATTTTATTTCAATTTTATCAAGATAAAATATTGAAATGATTATCAATAATAAAGAATGGACTGCTTGGTAGCATTAAATAGTATGTAAATAAAATTAACTTTTCATGTAATTAGGACTAATAAAATTATCGAAATGAAATGTCGATTATCCGACATGGCACCGATTAAAACGAATTCTTGTGAAAAATGTCACAATTGTCCAATATCCAGATTCCAACGAAGATTCAGAGACTGACAGATATACAGGGAGTAACCAAATAAGTGCAAAATTTTTAGGAGGTGAATCCTTGTCGAAAATTTAAACCTTTTCAACTCCTGTGTTGTGTCCGTAGAAGCAATAGTTTCCTGATGAAAGAATAAAATACAGCATTGTGCATGAACGGATCTTCTGTGAATAGAATTGAAAAATTCTAGTAGGTGGCTGTCACATTTTGTTTGAACAACTTGTATGACTTTTTTTATTATTTCGCTTGTTTCATTCAGTGGTATTTATTCCTTTGTCATGCCGTACACACGCTATACTCCCTGAGAATATGTGCATACGCACTTCATTTATGGTGAATGTGGAGGTAGTGCTACTGCTGCAGCAGCGCTTTATGCAGAACGATATCCGATTGCTCAATGCCGCTCAGAGAATCGCTGATTTTGGGGTAATAACCTATAACGCATTTGAAAAGGTTCTACTTGAAAAGATGTCTCTGCGTACGAGTGGATGGAAAATAACATTTTTGTAATATTATTCAGTGCGATGTTGAATAATAGTTATTGTGGTTTATAGTGTATGTTGATTCAAAGAAACGTTGAACTAGTATTTACTTTTTTACATCTCATTGAATGCTTCCTAGCAGTTGATTCGTTATTACTCATAATTATTTAATCATTTCATCTTGTTACGATAAAAATAAAAGACATTACTGACAAAGTCTACTGGAGCTGATTTTAGCTCAGAATAACATCACACTCTAATATAATCGAAATTCTACTCCTACTGAAAATGATTATCGTATGTTTTATACCATGGTAGAGTCTGGACAAAATGGACATTCTTTTGTAATGAATACTCACTTCCACTTAGTTATGGTTTTTTCAAACAATAATGTCAAACTGTAGTTAAAAAAATTGGTGAAACTCAAATCTGGCAAGTTGATTTCATTGAAAATATGAACAGGATGTTCATAAAGTCAGTTGTGGAATCATCTGCGACTGAAAGTTGGAATTTAGTCGCTGTTTTCCATCGTACAAGATAACCTCTCTTGAGTCATGTATTGATTCAATTTTCAATTGAGAATGTTTCTCTTCAAAACATCAAATCTGGCATTTTACCCTCATTTCTTGAAAAATTGTATTGTTTTCTGAAAAACTGTTTGGTACATCTGGAAGCATCACTCATCAGTAATCTTCAGCAGCAAAGATATTTGGATTGTTCTCAATTTGTAGACATGGCACTCAAAAATCCAAGGTGCGATAGTGATTTTCCAGAAATAAAAAAAATGCTCATTATCTCGAAATCGGTGAGATTTTTACTATGGTGAAATTTCGATTTTCTGAACAGTCATGACCTGGTCTATCACAAGTTTCAATATTGTACAAGGTTTACCTGACACCCTGTATAACCCATATAATATTGGAATGTCCAATTCATGAACAATTTAAACCTACAACACTATGAGACATTCCGAATGAAGAAACCCTGACTGAACACCACAACTGGCAAGTGATTTTATTCATCTGAAACTTTTTTTGAAATATACTTGTTCTTAATGGCATTTATGAATTAAAGCAGCAGACTTGCATATTTTCACTTATAATTACACTAGAGCTTTTTTGTCGAAGTAAACTTGACATGTATCAATGAAATTTTGTTGCCTGGCAATTTAACGGAAAAAAACTGCCCCTTAAAAAATTACGTAGGACGAGTAATGTGTGATCTTTTCCGTTAAATTTTTACGGAAATTCGAGAAAATTTCCATATAATATTGCAAAAGATTTCATTCAGTTTAACTATCAGGATCACTATCAAATCAATTTTACTTCGACCCATTTTTGAAATATTCACAAGGAATTTGATAGTATTTCTGTTCATACAGAAGCAATTTCTTCTCATGTTGTAGGATTACTACACAAAAAGCATCATAGTACTGTACTTAAAAAAAATGTTTTTTCAATTTATAGACAGTTGTTTTCAGTTCTTCTGAAATGTATAACATCTGTTCTTTTCAGAGTGAGGTTTGAAAACAATTGGCAAAAATCAGTTTATCGAAAATGTCCAAGATGAAACGCTAAATTACAGCTTTCAAAAGTCAGCAATTATCACCGTCCTTTCAAAATAACCTCTTATCGTACCATGGAATATGCCACATAACAAGAAAAAATTAACACCACAACACTTTTCATTTTATTCTCCTCGTAAATATCACTGCAATAACAACTGGTTAACTGATCGAAAAAATATACCTTTTATATTGTCATTGATGATTTCATGTTCTTGAACAGATATCATATGATAGGATGTATGCCGAATTAACACAGATGAACAAAAGATAATGAGATCCGCAAAGGGGATTTGAATATGGAACTAATTTGTCAATCAATTTTTGAATTATATATACTTCCGGATACTGTTTGTTCAATTGTATAACTGCATTACTGTAAATTCCAGAAAACACGCTGAAAATAGAAAAATACAATGCAGTGTTCATTTTACAATTTTTATTCACTCATGTTAGAAGAAACTACAAATCTATTTCAGATCAGCTCTACTTGTGTAGTAGACTGGTGAGAAAAACAAAAATTAACGGCAAGGTCCAGGTGGAAAATGGTGTAGAACGTTGATTAAAAAAAAAACACGAAAACACTCAAAATGGTGAAATGGGTATGCAATTTAGAGGTTGAAAACGGTTTTCTGCGATTTGCGTCAAAATGGGACCTCTAGCAGAGAATGTTCAATAGAAAAGTTGCAGATAATAAAAAAATCGAAACTATTTTTATTCAAGATTTTTCGAAATAAACTCAATTTAACCGTCGATATGGCCAAAAATCGATTTGTTCATGTAAATTGAATCATTTATACGCAAGAAAAAATTAAATACTGAAAAAACGGGTTTTCGCCATTTTGACGGTTAATTTGAGGTTATATCAAAAAGAAATGAATACAAAAGCTTTAGCTTTTTTACTATCTACAACAATTCCATCGAACATTTTTTGCTAGAAGGTCACGTTTCGCCAAAAATCGCAAAAAGACGTTTTCACCGTTTTGATTGTTTTCGAGTTTGAATGATTATTTTCCTTAATGTTGGAACATCTACAACATTCTCCACCTGGTCCTTGCCTGTTACTTTTTTCTTATTTTTGGGGTTCAAAATTCGATTTGTTATATAAAACCATCTTCAACATTAAACCAAATGTCTTTCCAATTCTAGGCAATCAAGCAGGTCCTGAAGACAGAATAACTGAAGAATAAGAATTTACTAATATTCAACTAGTTGTAAACGTACTAGAATCAAACTTATTGAAAGTTACCAAAATAGGTTCTGTTAAGTTTTGTTTAAAAACCATCTTCAACCAAGTGTCTTTCCAATTCTAGGCAATCAAGCAGGTCCTAAAGACAGAATGACAGAAGAATTTACTAATATTCAACTTGTTGTAAATGTACTAGAATCAAACTTATTGAAAGTTACCAAAATAGGTTCTGGTAAAATGGACGAAGTTTATGACCCTCAAAATACTACATCAACCCTCGTGGGTATGATATGCGAGAGATAATAACTATCTAATGGTTTCAATCTGTTATTCAACACAAGGATATTTTCTGTCATCAACAAGATTGATTTCAATCAACATTTTCAGCTATACCTACTGTTAATGAAGTTAATGATGTGTACTACCATGGGGATATAATAATAATAGTTTTATAACCTACCATACAAAAGTTACAATAAGTAGTACTATCACAATAAAAAATTATGTGATATGCTGATAGTAAACACTAACAAAAATAAGGTGAGTAAATGGCAGACTGGTTCAGATAAGTCTGTAATGGAATCATTAATTTAAGACGGCGCCGGCGTAATGACGAATGTGAGAAAAACGGAAAAGGAAGGAAAGAAAGAAGTGATTTTTTAGTCAAAATTCATAATATCAAGATGGTGGATGGGATTTGCTTGTTATGGTCCAATTCTATTGAAAATTGGTATGTGATAGTTTTTGAGGTCGGATACTATGATGACATTGTCAAGAGTAAAAAATACAAGATAACGGCTTCTACATATTTAGCTTGAGAACTAAAAAAATATAAATAAAAGTAGGCATTTTTTTAACAATATTTTATTGTAATGAACTGAAAATTTAAAAATAACTTCTTTAGATGTGTTATGTAGGTACAGATTCAAAAGCTTATCGCTTTTGTATTCAAACCGAAAACTTTGCGTGGCAATCTTTTGAATGAGTTACTCACATTTCACACGTCACAACGTCACACTTCTAACGAAATTATTTTTTACTTTTTAGTGCATTTAAATAAAAGCTTGTGTGTGAATGGATTATAGCCTCTGAAGAATATGGAACCTGATAATGACATAGTTCCTGTAAAATATAAATGATATCTCTTTTTTTATTATTTCCATCAACCGATTGCACCCCTACGCGCAACCCTCGGAAGTCTTCGAAAGGCTTGTGTGAGCTAGGGAAGATGCAGCCCTTACCTTTTACCTTTCAACGTGTAATGCCATGCACGAGACCGATGACCATAAAGGGATTTGAACCCTCGGCCCTTCGTTCCAAAGGCGAACGCTCTACCAGCATAGCCACCACGGTCTTGAATACGAAGTTATCAAAAGCCACTTGCCAGAAAATTGACGAAACCTATTTCAATTATCGAGAATTTGTCGTAAAAAACGAAAAATTGTAACGCACTTAGTTTTTTGTTTTACATGCTAATTGAGTTAGTACTCACCGCTTGGAAAATCTATCTGAGCTTCTAAGATGCGCGAACGATAAACAGAGCGTGTAACTGTATCGGAAAAGCTAATAAAAATTTCGGACACAAATGATCCCAAATTCATGAACAACACGAACTGCATCTTGCGCAATATTTTAAAGACCATTATTTTTCGTGGTAGAAAGACAAAAAGGAAAATTGGCCTGTAGACAAGAAGAAAATTGATTATTCATTCTCAACCGATGCATCTTCTGATCAGGTCAATGCAGCTCTGGTGATTAAATCGTGGGGGGCACAGAGAGACATTATTTTAATAAAACTGAATGATATATAATTCACGTTCATATCATAATATGTACTTTTAATTGTATAAAAGATAATTTAAGTCGATGGTGAAATTGGTCCTAACTATCTTCTTTCTATTTAAAGGTGTTAGCATTGTTCAAAGAGAATTTCTCTTTAAACAAGGGTGTTAGTACTGTTAGTCAATGTCTGTGGAATCGGTATTGGACCCAAACGCGAATATCATCTAGCGTGATTAGTTACAAATATGACTATTTGACGTCATTATAATATAGGGTTCTTCAAGAAATTCTGTTCTATTGTTCCAATCAAGTTAGGACATGACTTGGAGCATTGTTTATATAGAAGCAAGGTATACTGTATACTTATCCAACCTTAGGGCATTGCCTATCTTTATACAATGCTCATGGAATTAATATTGGATTAAAGTGAAGGCAACATGTAGATGGCGTCAGTGGTCTGGTCTCCAAGTTATAGCGTAACTTGATTGAAAAATGGCACAGCATTGAAATCAGGGTTCCTTGAAGAACCTATATCACTATATCAAGCTATATGACACGTTTGAGTCCAATACCGATTCATAGGCATTGACCTACTATCTTACTTCTAATTAAACAATGATCAAACTCTCTTTCCACAGTTACTGACTAACAGACTATCTTCTTTTTTTTTAAACAATAAATAAATCGAAATATACACAATGTGGTGGTGCCATCGCCAGGCAGACTAACGAAGAATCTCTGTTTCAGTTTCAGTCGAAGCTGAACAACTTGAAGAAAACTCGCGAAGGTGTGAGCGGAGCCATCTGGAAGCAAATAGCTGCAACTGTCGGTCAATATGTTGCTCAAACTGACTTGAGGCGCTGCCATCTAGCAGAGCTGAAAAGGTTGGACACGAAAAGCGCTGCTGAAATCGTTGAAAACGAGGATCGCATGAGGAAAGAAGAGGTAATATCATATCGTTTAGCGTTGCACCAAAATAATTTGAAAGCAGTAAGGAGACGAATTGAAAACTATATGATCTTTTGGGAAATATCAAATTAGAAACAAGGGCGCAACAAGGGCGCGGTCTTCCATATCTTCATTATGGTAATGGATAGATGGATGATTTCATGAGAAAAATAATACCATTTTCTGAGCTCTACGAAATGAGAATAATGAAACTTACACAGGGTTTTCAGTTTTTTCTGGACGGGTACAAACTTTGTATTCTTTATGAGTTTTTTTGTTTCTACATGGAAAATAAAAGGTACTTTACGAAAGTCTTTCTTTCGAAAATATTGACGGTTTTCAAAAATTGGTCACTCATCATATTTGAAATTGTAAAGTTGTGCAAAGTTCCATTGAAATTCGATGTTGGTCAAATAGTGTACGTTGGTGACTCTCTCAAACAATACATCTAAAATCGACTTGTGATATACAGGGTGCAAAAAACAGCTTGCCAAACATTGTAAATAAAAATGTGCAAAATCTTCTTTATTTTAAATGGAACACCCGGTATATTATCGATCCGTAAGAAACGCCAAGAAAGGTTCTACAAATTTCATTCAATATTCCCTACGAATAAATCAGTAGTTTTCCTTAAAAAGCTTTGTATTTGAAAATTGGAAATTCTTCCAACTCCTTCGCCATAATTTTAATGAAAGACGAAATCCATATTTGAACGACTGCGATCGATGTTCGTAACACATTTCTCGTAATGAAACACCTTCTAATTCCTTCATTTCATTCATAGTTTTTTTCCAACCCCTTTTTTAAATTATCGCTCCATGCCTAAAACTACCCTTTTAGAATATAAACAAGTTGTGAATTTGACCACCACTCAGTTATTATTTTCATTCAGATTAAAACTTATGTTTTGGAATATTTACAATAACCATTGAAAGAATGTCATTCACAGTCTAAACTTTCAGTAAGTTATCTGAAGGTTAACTGGGACCTGTGAAACTGGCCCTAAATGATTCTTTGGAAATCAATTAGTTTGGCAAAGTAAAAATATTTGCCTGCTAATTTGTATAAGTATTGAAATCTGTAGTGAATGCAAGTGTAATGGTGGATTTATGCAGCAGTCATAAGTCATAAGTTTTAAGTCATAATGAAAAATATTCGTCAATGATTAGTTGGAATAAACGGACCAACCAATCATATGGCATTCTGACCTGTTTTTCAAACCAGAAAATATGAAATTGACCTAAATAATATCTGTCAGATCGTCAGTATTTCAAAGCCAAACAACCTTAAGTGGATGAAAACTCAGTTGCGAAATTTGAGTTAACAATTTTTACTATTCTCAATTTGTCCTCACCTCTTCAGTGGGGGACTGGAGTTATCAACAATTTCTTCAGAATCTGTATCTGGGGCTATTTCAGTGGAACCAGTTGACGATTTTTTCTTGCTGAGATCGTTCAATCTGAAAATATGTAATATATTGTTTTTTTTTTATACAAATCGCTGTTATTATTTGAAATAACTCATAGAAAATAACAATTCTGACGGCTGATAATAATTACCCTGAAGTTGAAGCAGCTGAATTTCTTGGGATATACCATTAATCATATAATAAAGGAAGAACCCTTTTCTTCAAAAATATTCTTCCACTTGGGTTAATCTCGTATGCTGCATCTTTGAAATAAATGGAACAAATCCTAATAGACTTCAGTTGAACATTTCATCACCAACTCTTTCAACCAAGCCGCTTTTACTGTGACATCAGCTGGAAACCTAAAGATAAATCAAAATTTGGATAGACATTTCTTGGACTTTTTGGCAACCTTTTTGTTTTAATGCATCGTCCAAAAAACTAATGGAGGTAAATGTTTTGTGATGTATCTATTTCATTATCTCCACATGTAAAGGTTTGAATTCACGTATTAATTTCATTTTATTCGGCGAAAACAGATTGATACCCACTGTAACGCCTATGGTACTTACGAATGGAATCTGATATTCGGGTTCGAACACATGGATTGTTTGTAAATCTAACAAGATTGCACCATTATGATTCTCTTACTATTGTACTGCCACTATATATCACGAATGAGTTCAAAAACCACTATTTCAGCAATAATCCCACAAAAATCAATGACAGAACATGACAGAACTGTTAGAAGTTTACTTTGTGGAAAACAAACATTGATATTCGACAGCGTTGACAAACGTCCAGATACAATAATTTCATCACAATCATTTGAAGACGCAAGTAATGATTTTTTTCGATAGTTTTGATTTTTAAACTTGTAAATAATACAGGTTTGAGTTGCGTGATAATGTCACCATCACCATTCTTCATTCTTCGATTGTAATCGAATGGAATACGCATAGTGACACAATTTTGTCTATGATAAAGACTTATTACCTACGCGATGTGACAACGCCCAACTCAATATCACGACTACAGATTGTGGAAAACACGACTTCAAACCAGGATGTAAACAGCTTGGTCCAGTACAATACTTTATAGGTCCATGACTGTTACCAAGGAATTATAAGTCAACAATGGACAAGTGAAAGATAAGAGTATTAAAAATGCTCAAAGTAGTTTCTGCTGTGTTTTTCAATATTGCAATAAATAAACGAACTTCGAGTAAATCAATATTTGCCAGCTTTATTTTGATCAAAATGGGAATAAACAACTCAATTCAATTAAATTTTTGTTTTATTAGATTACCGTGACGTGGAAGAGCAGTACATAATTGACATGTCAAAGAGTGAATCACAAAGCAATCATTTCCTGATTTACGATTGTGTTACGGAATATAAACTCAATCCATTTTCATTTCGTTAATAGAAATTCTTGGAAACTTCTAATGAAACTTCTCAACTGACACACTGACAGCTTTATTGAAATGTTTATACCACATCGCTCGAAAATAAAGGAAGGATTTAAGATAAAATGATTAAAACTGGTTTCACATAGTTCGTGGTATGGACGTCGAGGAAATAATTGAGATGTAAATTATGCCCGATTTTTGTTGTTTGGACATTATGTAGACAGTTTTTCAACGGCAACGTACATACCGCAACGGTTCTATAATCGAGTTGTTTTCCACTAGTGTCAATTACTTGAAATGGACAATCTTTATAATACTCTTCTGTTAACTTCGCTTATCTGTTGATATATCGGAGTAAATTATGTCAAACTTTCTTTTCAGAATGATGATCCCTGTCGTTAAAGTACATGAAAGATGATGTACTGATAGACGTATGCAATAACTGTTGTCTAGTAGAGACAGGCGTTGATGACCTAATGATATTTATTCAGAGTAAATTGAATTCGACTCTCACCATTGAGACAGCGACTATCATTGATCACATATTCTCTAACGTAGTTGATCCGGTAGTGTGTGTCATTGACAATGATTTGTCTGATCACCGCACTGTATTGTTTGAGATTCCTGAACAGGATTCTGAAAATCGTAAAAAAAAATTTCAAATTAGAAGAAGTTTCAACCAGAAAGCTATACCGGGTGTAACAGGATCATGTTACACCCCCCGTATCTTCGTTAGTTTTGAAGGTAATAGATTGAAATTTTTAATATCCCATATGCATAATAAGCGTCATTTTTTGACCAATAAATGATTTTTTTCACTTCCGGTTTCACCGGAAGTGATACCAACTTTCGACTTTTAAATGGAACACCCTGTATATTATTACATTTCTGAAACCTGCATAATTTTTTGAATCCAATGATACCACATAAGTGACATTTCAAACGTCGAAATTTTTTATAATTCAGTTTTCAGTTTTCCATTTAAGTGTGCCATGATGGTTCCGATTCATTCCAATTGGCCCGTCTAATACTAGAAAAATCGAAATCCAATCAAAAATACTAAATTGCGTTTTTTATGAGCAAATAAAGTTAATCGTAATCGTTTTTGTGGTAAAACTCAATTTTTTCAAATGGAACCATATTGGTACCGTGGTACCTTTTATTAGTACTATTAATAAGGAATTTATCCATACCTGGTAATAAAATGTGCCATCAATACAATCAAAATTACAGCTAAAATAAAATAAGAAAATACAATTATTTTGTTCTACTTCAATACTAAGAAGTTACTAAGGTAGCTTTGAAATACAAAAAATTAACACAAAACATAACAACAATTGTTCGGAATGCTGTCCATTAACGTTAATGCACTTCTGAACTCGCTTAGCTGTTTCTTGAAGAACGTTTGCTAATTGCTGAGCCGTTATACTATTAATTGCGCGTCTTATTCGCAACTCCAGGTCTTCGCGGGTTGTAACGGCGGTTGCATAGACAATGGTTTTCAAATGGCCCCAAACAAAGAAATCAGGAGGTGTGAAATCAGGTGACCTTGGAGGCCATCGCACAGTACCATTCGTCAAAATTACGTTTTCTTCGAATGCCTGTTCAAGGTAATCACTTACTGTTCTTGAATTATGGGGAGGAGCTCCATCTTGTTGGAAATACATTCCCTGTCGTAAATAGACAGGTAATTCAGTTAAACTGTCCTCAATTTCATTTTGCAGAAATCCTAAGTATCTAGCTCCCTTCAAGGGTCCTTCAAATATTATTAGACCAATGATTCTACGACCGAGTATTCCAAGCCAACCATTGTAACCGAACTTGAACCGCACTTGAAAGTTACCCTCCCGCAATAAATTTTGGTTTTCTTGTGACCAATACCTTGTATTTTGTCAGTTAAATAATCCCATATTTGTAAACCTAGACTCGTCCGAAAATAATATCCTTCCCAAAAAAGCATTGTTTGGCTGCACATTATTCTGCAAGACCCAATTGCAATATTCCATCCTACGTTCACAATCATTTTCGTACAGGTGCTGGTGCAATTGATATTTGAAAGATTTATAATTATGTTTTTCCGCAAACGTCATAAAAACTAGACATTATTAACGTCAATTCATGATGTTGAAGTATTATTTCACAGACGCCACTTTTTTGTACGGCCGTGAGCGGACAAAAAAGTAAAAAAGTAGAATTTTTAACAGGGAAAATAATTATTAGTTGAACTTTTAAACTTTATTAACGATAATAATTATTAATAGTCAAATTACAGTTATTTAAGGTTGCACCGCACATATTTAATGCACTACCTGATTTATTCACTTCCAATTCAAGCGAATTTTGTGCAGAGTTGAAAGAGTTCATCGACAAAATTTCCCGTGACTCCTTACTTGTTGTTGCTTCTGTTACATCAACGTCGACATAATTTCGCTCATGAGAAGCTGCATTCAGGTACAGTGAAGAAGAATTCGACATCAAGATTTTTTCTGCAGTTTGTTTTTTATTAGACAAAGAGTCTTCAATGTATCCTTCAGCGACAGTGCTCGACCTCCAACCTCCATGCCGTTTCAAACAAGTAATATCAGCTCCTCCATCCACAAGCAAAGTAGCTGAAGTTCTTCTTAACGCATGGCCGGTGTAATCTTTTGAATTCGGTAGTTTTAAATAAGTTGCTACTTTTACTAATTGTATGAATTCCCATGACCATGCGATAACATTTTCCCTTTTGAAATTTCAAAAAAAAGCATCGGCTTTCCATAGCTTGTGGACGTAAAGAAGTATATTTTCTGTAAAGATTTATATATTTTTCTCCAATAATTGTGAACGATCGTGGCTTTTTAGATTTACTATCAGGAATCTTTATATGAATAACAGATCCTAAATCTTTTATATCGTCTATTGTCATGTTCACCATTTCATCGCATCTACATGCTCCAGATACGCCCATTATTAGAACAACCTAAAAGTAGTATGTATTTAAAAACTTGATTATATTTATGCGGGTTAGAATATTATAACTAACCTTAATTCCTAGATATTGCTCATTTGGTGCATTATTTAAAAAATCTTCAAACTGGTCTTTTGTGAATACCTTTGACTTTTTGGGAGTATACCCTTCATTCTGCTTCTTCAGATAAGCACGTAGTTTCATATATTTGCTTATATCTAATCCTTGTTAAATATTCAGTAATGATTTTATCATGGAATACTGAGACCACATTGTTGAACTCTTCATTTTTAATTTAGTTGTCATTTCAAAAAAATAAGCTAGTAGCACATTTTCCGAATAGTTTGAAATGTTTTTATCATTGCACCATGTGAGAAATCTTTCGTAAGCATGATCATAAACTCTACTTGACTTAGTTGGAATTAAATCATTCGTAGCTGCCTTAGCAATGTCAACAACGTCGGGCGGTGTACAGTTGGGTTCTGAATCCGACATAATATAATCTAAAAGAAAATTTCAGTACACTTTACTACAACAAACGAAATTTTGATGCTCAAGTACTTACCAAAAATGCACAGTCCAATTGTTGCTTTAAATCACTTACAATATTTCTGACATTATAAAATATTATTGAACTGTCAAATTTGTTTTTGACTTGGCAATCACAAAACCAGTAACCACGGAAATGTAGTGCGCAGTTTTATAATTATTACTCTCTGAATTTATCAACTTCGTTGCAATCGTTTTGAATTTTTATTTAAATATTAATTAGTTCTATAGTCTGGATGCCGTTTGCGGAAAAAATAGCATGTTTCATTCGGAGCAAAAGCACTTTTTGTGGCTCGTCTGAAATTGTCGGCCTCACTAACGTTCGGCCATCAAACATTCAGACTCGCCACAAAAAGTTATACTTTTACTCCTAATAAAACAATATACTATTGTGCAAGATTCGGCTTACCGTTTGGTGACTAATTTCCAATTCAAACCCAATTTGCCTTAAAGAAACAGTCTTATCAACTTCTATTCGAGCTAAAACATTAATTTCCATTCCTTCATCAATGATAACGTTTTCCTCGGGATCATGGTTAGGCTCTCTTCGGAATTGATTTTAAAGACGATTAAAACAATTTCTCGCTGGACATTGTCTAACAGGATATCGGTCGGCATGAAGGTTTCTAGCCGCAACGGCATTTTTCCTACATTTTCCGTAAATAATTAACATGTCCACTTTGTATAAATGTGCGGCATTTTGAACAAAAATAACAACAAATGTAAAGATTTTTCCAATAGGTATACAATAAAAATACCGATTAACCAACAAATATTTATTATTTGACAATCTGAAGAAATAATTTCATTGTTTTCAGAGCCATCTTAGTAACTTTTTAGTATTAAAATAGAACAAAATAATTGTATTTCCTTATTTTCTTTTAGCTGTAATTTTGATTGTATTGATCGCACTTTTTATTGCCAGGTGTGGATAAATTCCTTATTGATAGTACTAATAAATGGTACCACAATACCAATATGGTTCCATTTGAAAAAATTGATTTTTACCCCAAAAACGATTACGATGAAATTTATTTGCTCATAAAAAACGCAATTTAGTATTTTCGACGGGATTTCGATTTTTCTAGTATTAGATGGGTAAATTGGAATAAATCGGAACCATCATGGCACACTTAAATGGAAAACTAAAGATTAAATTTTAAAAAATTTCGACGTTTGAAATGTCACTTATGTGATATCATTGGATTGAAAAAATTATGCAAATTTCAGAAATGTAATAATATACAGGGTGTTCCATTCAAAAATCGAAAGTTGGTATCACTGCTGGTATCACACAAGCTGGAAGTGAAAAAAAGATCATTTATAGGTTAAAGAGTGCCGCTTATATGGGTATATGGGATATCCAAAATTTCAGTCTATTACCTTCAAAACTAACGGAGATACGGGTGGTGTACCACGATCCTGTTACACCCGGTATATTCTCAATTTTAATAAAGAAAACTGGAACAAGATTCTCAAATACTCAACCCTAGAGCCATCTAACAATTCATTCATGGATATTATTCTATTACATTTCAATATACATTTTTCCTCAAAAAAATATTTCAATAATGATAATGACAGCAACAAAAACTGGATTACAGATGAAATTAAGAAATCTAGTATACAACTGAAAGATTTACACCATCTTAAAAAATATTATCTCCAACTAA
Source organism: Chrysolina oricalcia (assembly GCA_944452925.2). Taxonomy (NCBI): domain Eukaryota; kingdom Metazoa; phylum Arthropoda; class Insecta; order Coleoptera; family Chrysomelidae; genus Chrysolina; species Chrysolina oricalcia. Next base: position 54,494,921 of record OX101817.2, on the reverse strand, counting down.
CAATTCAGTACAAAAAAGCTGAAAAATAACATGAAGTTTTATTAAGAGATTCGATAAGAAGATACTACCAAATCGCTAATTCCAGTAATGTCAACAAAACGGCCTGAAATGTAATTTCTGAATTCAGCAACAAAAACAAGAAAAGTCGTCACCCAATAATTATAAAAGAAGGTGAAATGACGTACGAAGACCAAATTGATGTATCAAACTTATTTAATGATTTTTTATACAGGGTGTCCGGTAAACCTTGTACAATATTGAAACTGGTGATAGACCAGGTCATGACTGTTCAGAATATCGGAATTTCACCTCGGTAAAAATATCACCGTTTTCGAGATAATGGGCATTTTAAGAATTTCTGGAAAACCGCTACCTATACTTGGATTTTTGAGTGCCATGTATACAAATTGGGACGAATTCAAATATCTTTGCTGCTGAAGTTTACTGATGAGTTATTCTTCTAGAAGTACAGTACAGTTTTTCAGAAAGTGAAAACATTTGCCAAGAAATGAGGGTAAAATGACAGATTTGAGTTTCATCAATTTTTTAAAAATAAGTTTGAAGTTATTATCTGAAAGAAACATAACAATTGGAAGTGGACATTCATTTCAAAAGAATGCTCATTTTGTCCAGACTCTACCATGGTATAAAACAAACTATAATTATTTTTGGAAGAAGTGGTTTCCATTGAATTAGGCGAGGTTTTAATCAAGGCTTCTATCAACTTTTATTCAAGAAAAAAAAGGAAGCTACCCAACACCAAAACTACGTCAAAATCACACTCGACGCGCGTTTCGCAAACAAAGTTAGCATCTACAGGAGCTAAAAGTAAGCTTTTGAGATTTTAAGATTGTGACGTAGTTTTGGTGTTTGGGTATTTTATTTTTTTCTTGAATTGTATTTACACCAAAGGTTCCAAAATATTCAATTATTTGATGAACTTTTATACTTACTCCCAAAAATTATTTTATTAAGATTTTATCAAGATAAAATGAGGAAATAATTATTAATAATAAAGAATAGACTGCTTGGTAGCATTAAATAGTATGTCAATAAAATTAACTTTTCATGTAATTAGGCCTAAGAAAATTATCGAAATGAAATGTCGATTAATACGAATTCTTGTGATAGATTTCGCAATTGTCCAACATCCAGACTCCAACGAAGTTTCAGAGACCGACAGATATAACAGGATGTTACCAAATAAGTGCAAACTTTTTTAAGAGATGAATCTTTGTCGAAAAGTAAAAACTTTTGTTTGAACAACTTGTGACTTCTATCGTAGATTTTTGAAATTATTCCGCTTGTTTCATTAAGTGATATTTATTTCTTTGTCATGCCGTACATACGTTATACTCCTCGAGAATATGTGCATATGCACTACATTTTTGGTGAATGAGGAGGTAGTGCTGCTGCTGCAGCAGCGCTTTAAGCAGAACTATATCCAATTGCACAATGCCGCTCAGAGAATAGCTGATTTGGGGGCTATAACCTATAACGCATTTGAAAAGGTTCTTCTTGAAAACATCTCGTCTATATGCGTACGAGTGGATGGAATATAACATTTTTGTAATATTATTCATTGCGATGTTGAATAATAGTTATTGTGGTTTATAGTGTATGTTGATTAAAAAAAAAACGTTGAATTAGTATTTACTTCATTACATCTCATTGAATGCTTCTTAGCAGTTGATTCGTTATTACTCATAATTATTTAATCATTTCATCTTGATAGGATAAAAATAAAAGACATTACTGACAAAGTCTAATGGAGTTGATTTTAGCTCAGAATAACATCACACTCTAATATTATCGAAATTCTACTCCTTCCAAAAATAATGATCGTATGTTTTGTACCATAGTACCTAAAGCCTGGGCAAAAAGGGGATTCTTTTGTAATGAATATCCAGTTCCACTTGGTTATGTTTTTTCAAACAATAATGTCAAACTGTTGTTAAAAAAATTGTTGTATCTTAAATCTGTCATTTTACCCTCATTTCTTGAAAAATTGTATTGTTTTCTGAAAAACTGTTTAGTACGTCTGAAAGCATCACTCATCAGTAATCTTCAGCAGCAAAGATATTTGGATTCGTCCCAATTTGTATACATGGCATTCAAAAATCCAAGGTTAGGAAGCGATTTTCCAGAAATTCTTAAAATGCCCATTATCTCGAAAACGGTGAGATTTTTACTAAGGTAAAATTCCAATATTCTGAACAGTCATGATCTGGTCTATCACCAGTTTCCATATTGTACAAGGTTTACCGGACACCCTGTATACGCTCCAGTACTAACCAATGAATTATGTAAAACGTAATATTTCCGATGATATCAAGGTAGATATGAATGAGTAGGTACTCTTTTTTTCTTGAACCCTTTACCAGTCTCGAACTGTTATCAATCTCAAAATATAAACTAAAAAATAAGCATCCATCTGGGCATGATGAAATTCCATTTTTTTATTATCAAGGCTTGTTTAGAAAATATCATTGAATCTCTACCTCACTTAGTAAATTTGTTCTTTCTGAATGGTGAGTTTGCCCAATGTCTGAAAGTTGGAAAAATCATTCCCATCTTTAAAAAGGCGTATACAACTAATATGAATAATTATCAAGTTTCTCTAAAGTATTTGAGTATTCATTTCTCAACCGACTTATGACATTTTCATATAGATTCAATATCTTCACGGAAAATCAACATGGATTTGTAGCCAACAGTTCCACTAATTCTGCCATTATTGCTTTTTTTGAAAAGTTCATACATTTTATGGTGGCAGGCGAGTGCCCTGCTGGAAATTTTTGTGATATCCGCAAGGCATTCGACTGTGTCAATCATAATTGCCTAAAATCTAAAGTATATAATAAGAAAGTAAGTAAGTAAGTAAGTAAATAAGTTGTAATTTTTTGGTTCTGTTAAATACCTCATAGAAGTGTAGAACATGTCAATTAAATAATATAATAACATTTAATAATAAATATTATGAGAAAAATTACTAAAAAAAAGTTTTCACATGATATGCCATTTCTCACTGGTTGTCATGAAATTAAATAAGAAATAAAACGTGTCCGGATGGAAGGTGATCAATCCTTATTGTCCACACTTGTCAAATAACAAAATCATTTGTGCACATGGACATATTCTAAAACTGTTATAGATATATAAATATGAAAATATAAATAGAAGAGTTATTGGATATAGCCCTCAAATTGTTGTGCAACCGTAGACACGTGTTTCGAGCTTAAGCTCTCATCAGTACGGTAAAATCAAGTGCCAAGATGTACAACACTTGTATGTAAAAATAGAAACAAAGGAAGTCCTCAACAGGAAGCCAACCACACTTTTGTGGCTTTGGTTAGAAGACCTTGAGCTTTCAAGGCAACAACTAATACGTGTCTATCTATGGTTGCACAACAATTTGAGGGCTATACCCAATAACTCTTCTATTTATATTTTTATATATTGCACCTCGATAAATCCATCCTGATTTATATTTTTATGGGTAGGATTGTTACGATGGTAGCTATAGCTGCCTCCGTGGCAACGTTAGTTGTTGCTTTGAAAGCTCAAGGTCTTCTAACCGAAGCCACAAATATGTGGTTGGCTTTCTGTTGTTGACTTCCTTTGTTTCTATTTTTACATACAAGTGTTGTACATCTTCGTACTTGATTTTACCGTACTTAAGCTAAAAACACGTGTCTACGATTGCACAACAATTTGAGGGCTATACCCAATAACTTTTCTATTTATATTTTTATATAACGGGCCAGGTAGCCGAGTGGTTGAAGCGACATGGTTTAATCACTTTGGATGCCAGTCGGCGATGGTTCAAACCACGGCGACTGCAGACATTTTTCTGATGGCCCGAGACAGTGCTAGGAATCGCACGTAAATAGGTAAGACCTCGTTAATCCTTGGCACGCACAAGTTTCGACTTTTGAGGGCTGCCGTTCGTAAGGGGACGACAGCTGGTTAACGGAAAACGATTTTAACAACAACAAATATATTGCCCCTCGATAAATCCATCCTGATTGATATTTACTTATTCAGAGTAAATTGAATTCAACTCTCACCATTGAGATCGTGATAGGATTTTTTATTGTGAATAAAAATATGTGTTATCTCATCCGAAAAACATTTGATTCAATTTTTCTCAGCATTCTGAAAAACTGTACTATTCATCACAAACATCACGAATTTTCATTCTAGCCGAGTAACAGCCTGTACTTACTGTACTTACTTATAATTTTTTTTTCATCGAGTGGTAACGTAACAATAAATAATTTTTGACACTCTACTCAAATCTGTCACTACGATGACTGTCAAGGCTAACGTTATTATTGCTACAACAGTGTGAGAATATTTTATTGAGGCCCCTGTGAATAATGACTGACTGTAAATTCGTATAAATCGACTTGAAACACTCTTTTGTCTGCTTCGAATGACACATTCGACAATATTTGAACATTAAAAAAAATTTAATTTAAATATTTATGTCGTCCTAAAATATTTTGTTTTGCCAAATTAAAGTTTCCTGGTGCCTTGTGATACATATACTTTTTTATCACTACAGATATAACTGATTACTTTTGATTTGCATAGAGACGCATGTAGAATATTTCTTCAAATTCAAGAAAGTGAATTTTACTATTTTTTTATCACATTTGATTTCATGATTGGCAAATTCTATGATGAAGAAGAATGTGTAAGTTATAATTTTTTTTGGCGAAAATAAACATCAAAATTATTTGTTTTCTTGTGATCGTCTGTTCATAAACTATTAAAAAAAACAAAAGAATGTTACTTCTGGAGGTTCATTATATAATAGGAAATTAGTATTAGCATTGTTTAAATAGGAGTAAGATATTTAGTAAGATATTTAGTCAATGCTTGTGGAAAAGGTATTGGACCCAAACATCTAGCGTAATTAGTTACAAACATGAATAATTTTGGAGGGTTTCTTCGAAAAACCCTGATTTTAATGCTGTCGCATTGTTTCAATCAAGTTACGACATAACTTGGAGACCAGATAACTGAAGGTACGACATGACTTGGATGCAAAATTAATGTTGCCATCTACATGTCGCATCCATTTGAATCCAATATAAATCCCATATGGTTGACAAACTATCTGACAATGGTATTAGTGTAGAACAGTGAAATAGTTTTGATAAGCTAAACGAAATGAATTTGATATCCCCATGTTTGGATACTTGGTTTTTTGTTGATTTTTTTTCGAAATTTGTTCTTTCCTTCATCCGGAAGCACTCTAACCAGCAACCATTAGAAGTCTTTGAAAAACTTGTGTGCGTAGTGAAGACGCAACCCTTACCTTTCAACATGTTATGCCAAGCACGGAACCGAAATCCCAGCTAGGATTTGAACCCACGCCCTTATGGTTGAGAAGCAAACGCTCTACCATCACGACTACGTTTCATTCCTTCCTTCAGAAACGGAATAAAGATGTCACTGATATTCTAAATCACTTTTATTGTGAAGCATATTTACAATTGGTTGAAATAATGTTTAACGTAAATTCTGTCGGTGACGTCACCAAAATTGTTTTCAATTCCAAGGTCATGTGACACATTTGTCAAACAATTTGTCGAGGACATGTGGCATTCTGAATCTGCCTTCCAAAAAATCAAAAAAAATTAAACGTTTTCTTTGTGAAGGTAATGAATTTAGCGGATGGAATAGTTCATCAATGTTGACTAATAATTTGCCTTCTACACCTGCATAGACTTTCTTGATCAATTCTATCGACTTTTCAGGTTGTGGAAGTTTATAGAATTGAAAAACTTTATGAAATTATAATAACTGCAAGATAGACACAGTGAACCCATTCCATTTGACTTCTGAATTTATTTTCACAGTAAACTTACATGAGAAAGGTTCGAGTATATGGTTTTTCCCATTTCTTCTGCACCAAAACAACATTTCGATACCTTTGTGTCTATCACACTTCACAGTAAAGTCGAGCTAATAAATTAATTACACTATAATCTATAATTATCTCAAGAAATGGTATATAACACACAAAAATAAAAGTAAACTACGAGGTCAGGGTATTGGTATTTTATTCAATAATTTTCAGTTTCGAAGTACGATTAGTACGAACGCCAATAGTTGTATTTGTTATTTCAAAACTAACCAATGGCTATTCACTTTCCCAATATCCAATCAGACTTTGGGACTCAAAACGAGCGCATGCGCCTTAAAAAATCATCTAAATGAAAAGGCCTAATGGAACGTAACAGTGCAGGACTCACCCCAGAGCTTTGAGATTGTAATAATTTAATAGGTCAAATTAAATTAAAAAATCCCAGCCGCAACTGGGGCTCGAACTCCGGACCTTTTGACTCAGAGTCGGACGCTCTAACCACTGCGCCACGCCCCGACATAATCATTACTATTAGATAATACTCTGCACAATAATCGTATGTTATATCACAAGACCTATAAATTTAATCGATTGAACTATCAAAATATTTTGAGCTTGATTTTGCTTGGAAAATAGTTGAATGCCCAATAATTTCAAATTAAAACCCCTCGACCTCGCGGTCTCGGGATTTTATTATTAATTTTTGGATGAAATTATTCATCAAAAAGCACAATCATGCAAAAAATATGTCCGTAGTTGAATTCATTAAAATTTATATAGTCGTGTGATATACGACAAGATTATTTCTTGAATGAGGTAGATCAATTCCATAACAACAAAGAATTTTATTGATAATGAACACCGACATTTTCTAACAATTTCTTTATTAAAAAATATTTTTGCTTACCTAAGCTTTAAATACGAGACGTTCCAGAATCAAACGCTTCATTGATGATGTTTGTTTATATAGTGTGTCAATTTGAAAACGTACCACCCCGAATATTTCAGCCCCTGCAGAAAATCTAAAAATATGCAGAAACACCTCAAATATATTTTTATGGGGGACATTTTGTAGGATAGTTTTCGATCAAATTACGTCAACCCTGAAGCGGGGGTGGAAACAACCCCTAAAATCTTAATCAGAAAGGGGGGTCGAGTGATACCTCATTTTAACGACCGTTCAATTACCTATTCAAAAATACTACATACTACATACTATCCAGTACTTTTGGAGAAATCAAGTGGAAACTCTAAAAAGGTTTAGGAAACAGTATTTTGCAATCAAACATTAACAAAATAACAAAAAGACTTTTATTTTATCAAGTGTTGAAAATGTTGTCCATTATTTTGTAAACAGTATTGCAGTCTGCTCTCAAACTCTTCTCTAACTTTTCGAAAAACTTCTACCTGAATTTCTCTACACGCAGCTTTTATCCTTCTCTTCAAATCTTCCAAATCTCGAGGTTGTGTTTTATAAACAACCGATTTCAGATGGCCCCATAAGAAGAAATCTAGAGGCGCCAAGTCGGGTGATCTTGGTGGCCATTCAATTGCTCCTCTTCGACCAGGAAATCTATCATTTAGCCACTGTCTAACTGGAAGAATGTAGTGTGGTGGAGCTCCGTCTTGCTGGAAGTAAATGAGGTTTTCTTCCAAAACCATATTACCAGCGGCATCTAGTTGATTTTCCAAAGTTGATGTTATTAGCGGGTCTATTTCTTCAAGCAGATTCAAATAGAGCTCACCAGTTAGATTTTCCTGAACGAATAAAGGTCCAATAATAGCATTTCCCAGAATACCAGCCCAAACGTTTAATTTCCCTGGATACTGTGTGTGACCTTCCCGAAAAAGACGCGGATTTTCATCGCTCCAGTATCGGCAATTTTGTTTTTCCCTTCAAAAAAAAATGTATATTCATCAGTAAAGGTGATATTTGAAAAATATTCTGGTTGAAATTTATCAGATCCGTCATTGTTTCACAAAATTCAATCCTTCTGTCGAAATCATCGTCAAAAAGTTGCTGGAGAATCATCATTTTGTATGGGTGGAATTTATGTAATTTAAGTGCTTTCCTTACTGTTTCGTGAGACATTCCTATTTCCTGTGCCATACTACGAAGTGAAGTGGTCGGTTCTGCAGCGAATGAGCCTAAAACTTCTATTTGTGCAGCTTCATCCAAAATGCGTCGATTCCTTCTTTTTTGTTAGCAGCGGAACCAGTTTCATTAAACTTAGCCACCAATTCCAAGACATATTTGTGATTTAAATTATTATTCGGATATCGTTCATTGAACATTGCTGCCGTTCTTCTAGCGCATCTTCGACTTTCCCAATGAATTATAATAATTTCAGTTCTTTGTTGAAGTGTGAACTCCATTTTACAAAACAAATTTTTGACACTGAGGATTGAAATGTCATATTTTGTTGTTGTTATGTCAATGTAAAATTTCAAAACATCAATGTGAAAAGTTAATTACTTTTTGTACAACTTGCAGAAACGACCACTTCACTTGTGGCACCTGAAGTAGGAATGTCTTACACAACAGAATAAATTCAACCCCTATAAATTGTAGGTTCTACGGCAGCTCTTCAACAATGATTTCAACAGGATTGAATATTGTGAAACAATGGCGGATCTGATGAATGCCAACCAGAATATTTTGCACAATAATTACTGACGAGTGAACACTTTTTCAAATGGGCATGTACAAACAAAATTGCCGATACTGGAGTGATGAAAATCCGTACCTTCTTTGGGAAGGTGATATACAGTATCCAGAGAAATTCAAATTCTTGAAAATGCTATTATTGGACCTTCCATTCAGGAAAATCTATCTGGTGAGCTCTATTTGAATCTACTTGAAAAAATAGAACTGTTTTTAACATATTCTTTGGAAAATCAAAAACATTTGGATGGTAATATGATTTTGCAAGAGAATCATAATTACTTCCAACAAGATGGTGGATCTCCATCTTGTTGGACAGTGGCTCAATAATGAATTTCTTGGTAAATGGATTGGTCGAAGAGAATCAATTCAAGAGTAAACTTACCTCGATGAAACTGTCATCGGTTTTATTTCTTCGTTTTTTCTCTAACGACTTTTTTTGTACAAATGGTTTAACGCATTAATGTAAATTTGGGAACTTCAGTGACTTTTGAGTAAGATACTAAACCAAAAACAAAAATGATATGACGATTGGAAATCAAGGATATTCCGAGTTCTTATGAAACTACTCAGTATGTACAAAAAAAATTATTTAAAAACGTGAAATAGCTTCACTTAAAGAAAAAATAATGAACTCAAATAGAACTAAATATGGTCTCAAAGCTGCGAATGAGTGCCCTTCGCTCACAAGAGATTCACGAAATCACATAGTGTGAGTCTTGGTAGCCAGTGCTCAAATAGTTCACTATCGTCACTGCCAATCTTCATAAATAATGACTTCAAACTTGACCAGGACAGGGTGTGGAAAAAATTCGAATGTTTCCTCTTACACGCTATGATTACTATTGTTGGCCACCACAATCATCCGACTTAGAGCCTCTAGATTTCTTCCGATCGGTGCATCTAAAATCAGTTGTAAGCAAAATATAACCTCTAGATTTGGAAGATTTGAAGAGAGAGAAGAATAGAAGCTGTGAACAGATAAATTAAGGTAGAAGTTTTTCATAGCGTTAAAGAAGAGTTTACTTTATTACTGTTCACAAAGTAATGGTCAAAATTTCGAAAATTTCATGAAAAAATTCTTTTTGTTATTTTATTTAGTTTGATTGCAAATACGTGTTACCTAAACTACCTAAACATTTTTAGAGTTTACACCTGCTATTTCAAAAGGTACTTGAAAGAAATATTTATATATATATTAAGTATGTAGTATTTTTGAAAAGGAAATTGAACGGTCTTGAAAATGAGGTATTACTCGACCCCCCTTTCCACTTAAGATTTTAGGGGTTGTTTCCACCCCCGCGTCAGGGTTGACGTAATTTGAATGAATACTATCCTACAAAATGTCCCCCATTAAAATAAATTTGACGTGTTTTTGCATATTTTTAGATTTTCTGCGGGTGCTGAAATATTCGGGGTGGTACGTTTTCAAATTGACACACTGTATAAACAAACATCATCAAGGAAGCGTTTGATTCTGAAACGTCTCGTATTTAAAGCTTAGGTAAGCAAAAATATTTTTTAATAAAGAAATTGTTAGAAAATGTTGGTGTTCATTATCAATAAAATTCTTTGTTGTTATGGATTTGATCTACCTCATTCAAGAATTAATCTTGTGGTATATCACACGACCTATAAATTTTAATGAATTCAATTATCGAAATATTTTTTGCATGATTTTTAGATTTTCTGCGGGTGCTGAAATATTCGGGGTGGTACGTTTTCAAATTGACACACTGTATATTACTTTGGTTACGCTTCCCAACAATGCATTGAAGAAGCCTGTGCTGCGAATTTTGAATGTAATCATTTCAATTTCTGACATATTTTCGTTGCCTTATGTCAAAATATTTGTCTAGAAATCCTATCGAAAATGGAGTTTTCACTGATTAAAATAGATATTAGGTCATTCAAACGATTAGGAAATCATTGTTTTTTTATAAACTGTTTCCAAGTATTGTAAGAATCCCTGAAAAACGACACAACGAAAACCAATATGGAGGACGAAAATTTAATAGCGATTAAACAGCTCTTGTGAAATATTCACTTATTTAAACAAAATATATTCGAAAAATGGTGGTGTCTGATTGGTCTATTCCATCATAAATGAAATATCAATAAAAGATGAAGATGAAACATTCAATACTTTTTTCAGATTTTGATAGACAACCTCAAAGAAGAGTACCATTCAATGCAAACTGCTAACGAAGTGAAACTGAATTATCAAGAACTCCAACTGAGAACAATGAACAAACAATTCCTGAAGATTCGTAAAAATCTGCAATGGGATCTTCAAACTGATGAGAAGAAAATGAAACTCCTAACAGATGTATCCGCAAAAGCATTCATTCATATGAGTAGTTTGTACCAGAAAGGTCAATACACAATAAATCTCGGTGAAACTTGCAAAAAGTTTGAGACCGAGAGAGAGAAAATCATTAAATGGATCCCATTATCGAGTGAATTTCTGACCAATGGCGATGACAGCCCGCCCCCATCTGGACAAAATAAAAATAACCAGCCGGACTTATTCGTAGATGGTTTGAAAGTTTCGGGAATGAACTCACCAGGTAGGTATAGTAATCCGTAGTATTTTAGCCGAACCGCAACGAACCATCAGAAGTATTATATTTAAAAATTTCCTTGGTTATAGAATTATTTTTTTCTGTTCGATATACCGGGTGACAATGGGCCTAAGGTCATGCTAAGAGCTCCTTTACTTATCAACCGATTTGAACGAAATTTGGTGTACCAAATTTCGTACATGAAACACAATTTCGAATTGACACAGAATTGAAAACAAAATGGCCGTCTTCCAGTTTCGCCAGAATAGCCACCAACTTCGATTTTTCAAATGGAACACCCTGTATGTTTGATGTTTCTCGGATCCTATACGGTTCAAATTACATTCAACAGTACTGTCAAATTTTTATCTAACTATTATTGAAGAAATAAAATTAATTATTTTTTAGCACCGAGAGGCCTTGATCATTTTATTTGTCATATATGAATTATAGTAATACTAATTTCATCGATGAGATCGATAAGTTCTGGAATTTCCTGAGTGTAGTTTTAACAAATATAATAATTTTTTCTTGAATGGCACTTGCCGTGGCCATTCGATAGAGTAACCCCTTTCGTAGGCGGTGGGAAGCTATTTTCCCACCATCAAAAATCTGTTCTACGGGCAACAGGACTGAATATTTTCCAACGGTATTGTGTCGCCATCTGTCTATAACATTGGAAGTTCTTAACTAGAAATAGTATCCTACGTATAACATAGTTCAGTGGATCGCGTATTCTCTACAGGTGATCACGTTTTTTCATTATTTTGAAAGGCAAATTTAGTGTATCTGCGACTAATCTGGAATCATCCTTGCAATCAGGTGAGATATAAGACTTTTTGTAGGGAAGTAGATGATTTATAATAGGTTATTCCATTTATTATCGTTATTCTAATTTTCATAATGTCTGAAAAATGAATTTTGTAGGTGGGAAATATCCTTCCCACCGCCCATAAAGGAACTTATTAACTGGATTTTTTTGCAGTTATGTGGGACTTAGATAACCCTCAGCATCGCGAGAAGGCTCTTGAATACTTCTACAGCCTCCCAGACAACGAAGAGAACTCGGACGAAGAACCAGATGATGGAGCAAACGATGAAATGAAAATCCTAGAATCCACAGCATCTAACACTAGTCCATCCTCAACTAACAACATTACTTCACCCATTCCTCCTGATCTAACAAATGACGTCTTCAAGTCGGCCTCTCCGGAGCCGATTCCACTGCGGGATGAAATCCAAGTTAGCGAAGAGAGCGATATTGAGAATGATGGAGAGCCCTCTACCTGGACGCAGGACGGCGAGGATTTGCAATATCGTACTATAGACTTTTGCAAAAATCCAGAAACTATAATGCAAGTACCTCAACATGCCAAGGAAATTGATTTTTTCAATCAAATATTCAATGACGATATTTTAGAGCTCATTGTCGAGCAAACTAACTTATACGCGACACAACAATTCCCTAGGAAATGCAGTAAAACACCAGGTCCATCTGAAAACTGGGAGAATACTTCCAAAGAAGAGATCAGAGCGCTTATAGGAATGATGGTGATAATGGGAATACACCGCATTTAGCAAACTTCTGGTCGAGTGATCCATTTCTGGCAGTTCCTTCCGTGGCGCAAGTCATGCCATCTAAAAGGTATAAGAAACTAATTGAGAATATTCATATAAATGATAATACCAAGGCTGTACCATAGGGCGAGGCAGGTTATGACAAACTACACAAGATAAGGCCACTTATTGATATGCTCAATGATTCATATACCAAGCCATACAAACATTCTGCCTTTTCAGCTGTGGATGAATCAATGATTGCCTTCAAAGGACGCTCTTCCCTAAAACAAAATATGCCTATGAAGCCTGTCAAAAGGGGCTACAAAGTTTGGTGTTAAGCTGACTCTGTTACAGGGTATATATGGAAGATTGATATATATATATATATACAGGGTGTCAATTTGAAAACTTCCCACCCTTAATATCGTCATTCCAGTAAACAATATGAGTAATCGAAAAAACAGGTCAATTTTATTGTCAAGGGGGACACTTTCACGGACTATTTGTAGCCCTCGTGGTTCAACCCCCTAGGAGGGGTAGATGTTACCCTTAGAATTTTAAATGGGAAGGGGGGTCAAGTGGCACATCATTTTGATGGGCGTTCAATTCTTGTTCCAATGGTACCCTGACTTATTATTTTGTGATGAGCATTTTCCGAAAAATTGCGTTCTAAACTAACAGAAGTAATTATTAGAACGCCTATACTGAGATGCATTATTGTATTGACTCCCTTTAATAAAAATGGTTAGAAGAGTAGGTGGCACCGCTCCAACCCTTGAATGACAGGAATAAATTTATTACGCATGGGATTTTTTATTTGGTGGTTATTTTCCTTCTACACAATAAAATTTAATTTGCCAGAAAGACATTTCCAACATAAAATCTACTTACGCTTATCTTATTAGCTGTTCGAAATGTTGTCCATTTTGCTCTAAACAGTAATACAGTCTGTTTTCGAACTCCCCTCTAACATTACGGAAAACTTCACTAGGAATTGACCGGCATGCTGCTGTAATTCGTCTTTTAAGTTCGTCAATATCAGAAGGTTGTGTTTTATAAACAACGGATTTAAGATGCCCCCAAAGAAAGAAATCTAAGGGTGTTAAATCCGGTGATCTCGTAGGCCATTCAACTGCTCCCCTTCTGCCAATCCATCTACCCGGAAATCTCTCGTTTAACCACTGTCGGACGGGAAGAAAATAATGAGGTGGAGCACCGTCCTGCTAGAAATGTAACAGATCCTCCTGCAAAAGTTCATTACCTTCTGCATCAATTTGAGTTTCTAGCTCGTGAGTTATAAGAGGATCGATAGTCTCTTCAAGCATATCAAGGTACAGATTGCCAGTCAAGTTTTCTTCCAGAAATAATGGACCAAGAATGGCATTTCCAAGAATACCAGCCCAAACATTAACTTTTTGTGGGTGTTGTGTATGCCCTTCCCGAAAAATATGTGGGTTTTCGTCACTCCAATAGCGACAATTTTGTCTATTAACATTGCCATTCAGAAAAAATTAACACTCATCGCTGAAACAGATGTTTAACAGAAGATTAGGGATGGTATTGACTCGATGAGACATGATTTCACAAAACTCTATTCTTCTATCATAATCATCCTCGTGGAGCTCTTGAAGAATCTGCATTTTATATGGATGAAATTTATGCATATTCAATGCTTTTCTTATAGTCTCGCGTGACATTCCCGTCTGTTCTGATACTGATCGTAAGGAGCTCGTGGGCTCTGCAGCAAATGTTCCCAAAACTTCAATTTGAGCTGCTTCATTTAGTACTCTGGGGTTATTTCTTTTTTTATTTGTCACTGAACCAGTTTCGTAAAACTTATTCACCAAATCAAGCACATACCGGTGACTTACATTACAATTTGGATGTCTTTCGTTAAAAAGACATGCCGCCCTTCGTGCGCACTTTCCAACTTCGCCATAAATTACAATCATTTCAATTCCGTCTTGAAGAATGTAAATCAGCCAAACAGGTACAACGGTATTCACAATACTACCACATAGTTCAAATTTGCTAACCAATTTTTTGCCGGAAAACAGAAACTTTTTACAGCAGAAGTAGCAAAAAAGGAAGGCTATCTGTACAATTTCTGCGATGACACTTAAAAATTCAGCATTTAATAAACACAACTTTCCTACCATTTACGTTTTACTAGTAGACTACTTTTTTATGTAAAGTGTTTGGAGCTAATGGCTAATGTTACCCCTAATAAAGGGTTGGAACGATACCACCTAATATTCTAACCAGTTCTGGCCAAACCATGCATCTCAGTATAGGCGTTCTAATAATTACTTCTGTTAGTTTAGAACGAAATTTTTCGGAAAATGCTCATCAAAAAATAATAAGTCAGGGTACCATTGGAACAAGAATTGAACGCCCATCAAAATGATGTGTCACTTGACCCCCCTTCCCATTTAAAATTCTAAGGGTAACATCTACCCCTCCTAGGGGGTTGAACCACGAGGGCTACAAATAGTCCGTGAAAGTGTCCCCCTTGACAATAAAATTGACCTGTTTTTTCGATTACTCATATTGTTTACTGGAAGGAAGATATTAAGGGTGGGAAGTTTTCAAATTGACACCCTGTATATATATATATATATATATATATATATATATATATATATATATATACAGGCAAATCTCTCGACACAGAAAAGAGTAATTACGGTTTAGGGGAAAGAGTTGTAATAAATCTCACTGCTTCGCTGAAGAATAAAAACTGTATAGTTGCTTTTGATAATTTCTTCACTTCGGTTGAACTAATGGAGAAATTGTTACAGGATGGAATATTTGCCCTCGGTACAGTTCAAACAAACCGAAAGAATATACCGGATATTTATAAAAACAAAACCAAACTTCAACGCGGGGAATTTATGTTTGCAACAAAAGGAAATTTGTCTGCAGTAAAATGGATGGATAGTAAAAACGTTCATGTTATTACAAATTACTTCTCTCCGAAAGATACAGACACTGTATTGCGAAGGAACAAGACTGGCGCTAGGGAGGCTGTTTATTGTCCTAAGGTGATAGCAATCGAATAATGGGTGGCGTCGACAAATTAGACCAGCTACACGAGAGATATTCCATTGGTCGGAGATCCACGAAATGGTGGCATCGTATTCTATATTATCTAATAGACATGGCTCTTGTCAATTCTTATATTCTTATGAATACAAATAAAAGGAGAACAGTAGATCAGTTGTCATTCAGGATCAATTTGGCGAGACAACTCATAGGCGGTTTTACTTCTAGGAAGCGCCGAAATAGACCAGTGCTTTTCCGATCGAATAAGCGTACTGTTCCAGATGAAGTTAGATTATCTGACGTTGGTAAACACCTTCCTAATCAACAATCAAAATACAAAAGATGCAGGCTCTGCAGTACGAAAGCGAATGAGAAAAGGACAAGATATATGTGTTCGTCCTGTCAAGTGCCCTTGTGTATCCAGCCGTGTTTCAACAGATTCCACGGAAAATAATAGATTTTTCATGAAAACCGTGTCCAAAATAGTTTTTTTGTCATTATTATCATTTGCGTAAAAACAGAGATGTTTTATCAATATATTTATAAATATAGAGATGTTTTTTTAATACATTCATAAAAAATATATAAATCCATGTGGGCGGTGGGGAGTATACTTCCCCCAATGAATAAAAATTAGTGGGATTATTTTTGACAAAATTTTATGGGTAGTTCATCAAAAAGACATGGTTGAATGTTTGTTCCCACAAAAAAAAGTTAAATGTCAAAATTATTTTGCTCGCGCCCACGAAAGGGTTAAATTACCTATTCAACGGTAAACATTACGTGCCACGTTCTATTTGTTCAAAACTAAAAATCTTTCAATTTCTACAGTTCTCACTACGATACCTCCGAATTTCAATAAGATCCGTTTAGGTTCGATGAAATGAAAGGTAGCCATGGAATCATGGAAAACAATAGTTGTTCAATATCATGCCACTAGTGATCTAGCAATTTTACTTGTCATCTCGTTTTGTAGATTGAAAAAAGTTTTTTCGAAATTAAAAATAAAAATTGTTATTCTTGAAGTGAACAAGTCGATTAGTTATTGATATACGGAGAATGTCTGAAGAACGCTGTCAATGCTATTACGGTATACGCTGTTCGTTATCCATTAAGACGGCACCTACCTAGGACCTATTTCAGGAATAGGAAATGATGAATGAACCAGCTTTTCGAAACCACATCAACTTCATCGTTGGCGAAGAAGCGGAAACTAATGTCTTTGAATATGTTAATTTTTTTTCATCTGCCTCAGGGCGAGAATTGGATATTGGATTCGGGATCAGTAGGGAAAATACCAGAATAGAAATGAGAAAATATTGCAGAACGGAAACTGAAGTATTGTTATTGGGTTTTGCGTCATCCTGACTTTATAATGATTTCGTCTCGAAGATACTGTTTACAGATGAGTCTAGGTTAACGAATAATGGTATGTTCAACAGAAATAAAACAAGGTATTGGGGCTCAAGAAAATTCTGGGGTGATGGGAGATTCAGATTCAGTGTCTAGGTAGGAATTATAGCGACAAGGATCATTGGACTAACTTTTTTCAATGGGCTAAATATATCTAGAACTCTTAGAAAACGGTATTCAAAATAACATAAATGGTCTACCTGAGAACATCAGTAAAAATATGTTTATTCAGCAGGATAATGCAGGGCCACATAGTGCTACTATTATTCGGGAATATCTTGAACATACCTATGGACACAGATGGATGGGAAGGAATATTCCAATCAGACGGCATCCCAGATCACCTGATTTAACCACTAGCGATTTTTTTATGGGTCACATCAAATCTAAAGTGTACTCCAAAAGATCAACTAGTTTGAAGCGCGCATTTCGGGAAATCCCTGCTTACGAACTGATAAATGTGTTGAAGTGCACAATACATTCAGAACTAGTCTATGTGTTAGGGAAAACGAGCAATAATTTGAACATATTACTGGTTGTGAAACTGATCTATTGAACATTTGTATATTCAATGTTTCAGTATCTTTCCTGCAATGGGTTTATGATATTTTTTTTTATTTTTCCGTTAGTATTAAGTTCAGTTAGACTTCGGACGCACTTTGAAGCGTTTTGATCATTTGACATTTTCAGCACATTTCCCACCTCTCAGGTGAAAGTCCAAAATATGCAAATTGTAGATATTGATCTCTACTTCCAGATGCCGTTACAGAATTTGAATACGACGATTTCCTTTAAATCGGCGCATCTTGCAAGATGTGCCCTTAAAATGTTTGTAACGCGATTGTGCAAAAACTATACATG
The DNA here is from genome assembly GCA_944452925.2 of Chrysolina oricalcia. Lineage (NCBI taxonomy): Eukaryota > Metazoa > Arthropoda > Insecta > Coleoptera > Chrysomelidae > Chrysolina > Chrysolina oricalcia. The sequence goes on along the minus strand of OX101817.2, from coordinate 54,476,932 downwards.
GGACAAAAAACATCTTGGGTACAGTTGAACCACATATTATCTATCAGTTTCTGTAATATTGTTTGTCCAGCTTCATACAAATTCATACAAATAAAATGAAAAAAATGGTCTTTTTTTCGAGGTTTTCCAGGATTTTCTCAGTGGAAAATGCACTGATCCGGTCGTATGAAAATCCATTTTGTAGGTTTTATAAATCTCTACAAAAGTTCCATCGACTGTAAAACGAAACCTCCAATTATCTTTGAGATTTACCAACAAAAAAAACAAAAAAGTTGTAATTATTTTTCACTATTTCTTGTTAAAAGAATTCCACAAAGCGATTTTGCTGGGGTGAAAACTGGGGATTTCATTAACGAACTATCTAGTGTAGGCTATTTTCGACTTTTATTTTGTGGAAGAAAAAACCTCTATAGCTTGGTCTATAAGAATTGAACCAATTATTGAGAGTGACTCCATTTTTTTGTAGTTTATGCAAAAGTATTTCATGATAAACACAGTCAGAATCTTTGGAAAAGGAATAAAATAAAGCAGCTGTTACTTCCCTACCATTAATCTCCGATTATACTCCATAAAAAAGATAGGATTGCATCTCCTGTATTTTTGTTTCTCTGAAAACCGAATTGCTGGTTACTGATTAGATTATGGGAGCTCAAAAATTCAGTTAATCTCGAAAGAATTGAAAAGGCAGTATCTGAGCAAACTTATACTTTCATAAATATTAGTAAAATTTTACCTGACACTCAGTCTGGTTTCGGCAGAAAAAGGCTTGTCTCAAATTTCACTGAATTTCATATTCCTTGATATAAGGACACCTTGAGATGTATTTAATCCATTTCCTTAGCGAAATAGACGTATCTCGTCCGTATTGTGCAGCTGAAGTGCTAGAAATATAAGACGTATCTCAAAAATGAAAGAAAAACCTAAGCAGTTTGGACGTAACTCATATTTCTAAGCAAAACGGCCGCTTCTCAGAGATGCGTCTACTTCGCCTAGGATTTCTGGCAATTTACAATTTGAGCGTCACAGAGATACGTCTACATCACTTAGTAGCGTCCCTGATTGATACCTCAATTTGCCACAGTAGCAGCGCTGTAAAGGGTTCTGCCTCATCTGTAAAGTTTGTTGGTTAGTCATCAACTGTAAAATGCAGTTTGAACATTAATTTTTATTCGAAAATGAGTTTATGGCATATCAGACGAGAAAATGAAAATCAGAACTGAATTAAAAAAATGTGGATCAACCGGGACTCGAACCCGGGTCTCATTTGTCTCCGGCAAGGTGCGTTAGATCGCTACGCCATTGAACCTCATTCAGAAACTGGCGATTCTCACTTCAAATTCAGCTCTTTGTTAGTATGAGATGATAATGAGGGTTAAATGAAAAGATGATACATTCTCGCATACACACCCAGTGATATCATATTTAATTCAGTTCTGATTTTCGTTTTAAAAATTACGTTATGGCTCGACAATTGCACAGCGCTAAACAAGAATTTGGCATTATTTTCATTTTTAATAAATATTTTGAATTCCGATGAAATATCTGCCAATGAAATTACTATGAAATACTTTGTGCCGGGCCATACGTTTATGGTTGCCGACTCCTTTCATCACAGAGTGGAGGTTTCCATGAAAAAAATGGGCAACAAGCTTTATGATTTCTCAGATTTTGTACAAGCCGTAAAAGGTGCTGCTCATAAAACCGAGGTCCTGCCAATGGAGCTACAGCATTTTTACATTTGGGAAGATTTTTTCTCACAATACAAATTAACTCGTACAGAACCGAGGCCATATTTACATGATATGGTTCAGGTAACCGTCCACAGAGGATTAAACAATATCACATAAAAATGACTTTGATGGTCCATCATTTGATCTTCATTTTTTAACCGCTAAGATAACAAAAAATGGAAAAATGCGGCCACCCAAAAATCCAACAAAAGTTCTTTGAATTTATTCGCAGAAGAAAGCCAATATAATAAAAAATTTGTCTGGAATTATGAAAAATCGGTTGCAATTCTGGGACACTCTTCCAGTTTCAGATGAGAATTGAACAAAATTTATGTTTGTCTATTTGTATTGTAGTTTACCTTTGGGTTTATTTCCAGTATAAATATGTATTATTTTCTGAAAAATTCTGTTCATATCCCACAAATGTAGCGTATTCTTCATGTATCACATTATTAATAAATCGTTTCTAGATAATTTTTTATTTATTATTCAATCTCCTATCCAATTCCATGTGGTAATAAACAGAATCGAACGTTATCTATTAATTCATTGTTAGCGCTAAGAGACGTATCTCAAATTTTTGTTCACAAGTCCTTAGCCAATTAGCCGTATCTCAGTTCAAAACTAAAATAGTAGTTTATGTAAGACAAGTTAATTACCATGTCATTGTCCTCTCCATCTTTATTGTATTTACCAAAAAAAAAACATGAAAAAATTTGACTATGTGGGTGCGGTTTTGAAATTCATTAAAATTCCTTATATCTCAAATCAAGGAAATTTGAGATAAGCCTTTTTGGCTTAGGAGAGCAGTATAACACTATAAGTGTCCTCCTAAAAATCACGGACGACATATTGCTTGCAAATGACAAAAATCAATTATCCATTCTGCTGTCGCTTGACACCATGAATCACACCCTGTTACATTCTAAACTTCAATACAACGGATTTGATCAAATAGCTTTATCTTTCTTTCAGTCATTTTTATGTAATCGAACACAATGTGTCTCGGTAAAAAATGTTACATCCAATGAGCTAAACATACTACATGCACAATAATTATACCCGCATAAAAATTACCTTAGTCAAAATCTAAAAATGAATCTATGTGATACACTTATTCTGTCCATTTTCAATTACTGCGATGTAGTATATGGCCCTTGTCTTGACCTGGTTACTGCCACTAGAATTCAGAAGGTTCAAAATGCCTGAATACGTTTCATATTTTTGTTGAATTATAGAGATCATGTATCAACTACATACTAAAATGGCTCAAAATGATGAACCGCTGGAAACATCATCTTGTGTGTTTCACTCATAAACTATTGAGAAACCAATGCCCTGAATACCTTTGTTCAAAAATCAAACCACGTCATTATTTTCACGCTAGAAACCTTCGACACATAGATCTTCTCACTATTCCTCGACACTCCTCAGCACTATATGAACGATCCTTCTCTTGCGGTGCTGTAGCTGAATATAACTCCTATCCGAGTGTACTGAAAACTCTTTCGTTATCAGCATTTAAATATGAAACGAAAGCTATCCTGCTGGGTAAACAATGATCACACCTGGCCTCAAATGTCATATGTCTGTATCATAAAGAACCAATCCTTTATAGATTTAAGCTAGTTTAAGGAAAATGTATAAATATAGTCATGTGTATATCATTTATATTTTGGTTGAGTGGAAGAATAGCGAAAGCTAAAATCCGCCAAAAAAATAAAGACCATTTATTATTATTGTTGCATACTGGGGTAATTTGGGTAAAAATAACGAGACTTGCAAATGAAAATATAAAACTTCTATTCACTTTCAAATTTCCAATAATAATGTCGTGAGAAATATATTCATATCGAGCTCCGATAGATGTAAAAAGAAGACAACATAAAAACCAGTCGACAGTAATACAAAAACAATGGTAGGTATTTCTATCTGCGATAAAGTACAGAGACTGGACAATCGTATTAATAAATGATATACTGAGTGATCATATATTAGGATATCAATATATCACATCCTCCCCTACCAATTCAACTTATAATGAGAAATAAAATTATTTCCACAAAACCCGAATCTAAAGAATACAAAAGCCGTTCAAGAAAAAACTAAACAATATTTCAATAATTTAAACGCTCTGGAGGTTTTCTATTTCTTTTTGGTCTAGCAATTTCAGGTGAATTTGTGTCCATAAGTGAATTATTAGGAATATCTAATTCTTGAGGTATAAGCAATTTATGATTGATAGGTTCTGATATTTGTTCAGTAAGTAGATGTACAAAGCTAGTTCTAAAACACGCATGCGCATTGACGAAGCTCGCTGGGTTCACCGCGTGACGTTGGGTGTTGCCGGATATAAAATTAAGGAGTAGAGTTACGGATGGTGGGACGTTGCCGGTTTTTAAATTTAATTATGGAAGAAAAATATATACAGGGTGTACCATCATAGTATTTAAGAGAAAAAAACATGGCTGCTGCCATACAGGGTGTACCAACTTGGCATTTAAGAGAAAAAACATGGCAGGTGTCAAATTTGGTATACCGGGTGAACCAACACAACATTTAAGAGAAAAAAACATGGTTGCCTGTCAAATGACATGAGACAGAGAAAAAAAACATGGCAGCAGTCAAATTTGGTATACAGGATGTCTCAAAATACATCGGAAAAATTAATCATCACATCATTGGAGCATCGCATCATTGGGGCATGCAGGGATTAAGAAGTTTTCGTTTTACGTATACAGGGTGTGTCAAAATACATCATTTAAGAAAAATAAATACAGGGTGTCTCATAAACGTGCATCGTGATGGGGTTTGTCATTTAAGAAAAAAATATATACCAGGTGTACCAACGTGCCAGTTGAGACAAAAAATATATAAATGTGCATCGTGACGGGGTCCGTCATTTTTAAAGTGCGATACCAATTCGTTTTCAAGGAATACATCAGAGCCATCTGTCGTTCAATATATACATTAATGATATTTTGGATCTGTACGTATCATCAAAAAATAAACACTTCCGGTTTCAAAAAATCAAGATAGAAGAAAAGTAATAGTAAATTCGGATTACCCACATCGAGGAGAATCCAAATCTGCAATAAAATGACTACTTCCGGTCCAAACCGGAAATGGCACTTCCGGTCGTCCGATTCGGATGATTTTGGCATCAATAGATTCGTTTGGATGTCAAGAAACATTTTTAAGCATTTTCCGAGGTCAAAAGGGCATAGGAGGCTATCTTCGTTATTAGTAAAGTTACAGAAACGTGCGGGTACTCTAAGAAGACAACTTTCATGGGAGATCAAGAAAATAATAGAATTTGCGTACGTCAACTGCCATAAGGGCCGTAAACCGCACATATTAATGCGTTATGTACTTATTGCTTAAATCTTAGAAGCTGATTCGTAAGTTTAGTAAAATGGGTGTACCAGCTCGACATTTATGAGAAAAAAACATGGCAGCTGTCAAATTTGGTATACCGGATGTCTCAAAATACATCGATTATAGAAAAAAACATGGCGGCTGTCAAATTTGGTATACCGGGTGTCTCAAAATACATCGATTAAGAGAGAAAAAAAAAACATGGCTGATGCCATACAGGGTGTACCATCATAGTATTTAAGAGAAAAAAACATGGCTGCTGCCATACAGGGGGTACCATCATAGTATTTAAGAGAAAAAACATGGCTGCTACCATACAGGGTGTACCAACTTGGCATTTAAGAGAAAAAAACATGGCAGCTATGAAAATTGGTATACCAGGTGAACCAACGCAACATTTAAGAGAAAAAAACATGGCTGATTGTCAAATGACATGAGACAGAGAAAAAAAAAAACCTGGCAGCTGTCAAATTTGGTATACAGGATGTCTCAAAATACAGCGATTAAGAGAAAAAATATATGGCTGCTGCCATACAGGGTGTACCATCATAGTATTTAAGAGAAAAAACATGGCTGCTACCATACAGGGTGTACCAACTTGGCATTTAAGAGAAAAAAACATGGCAGCTATGAAAATTGGTATACCGGGTGAACCAACGCAACATTTAAGAGAAAAAAACATGGCTGTTTGTCAAATGACATGAGACAGAGAAAAAAACATGGCAGCTGTCAAATTTGGTATACAGGATGTCTCAAAATACATCGATTAAGAGAAAAAATAAATGGTGGTTGGTTGTCAACGTATATACAACGTTTGAGAGAAAAAACATGATGAATCATTAAGAGAAAAAACATGGCTGCATGAGTGATGGAAGAACGCTTCAATGGACATATGGAGATTCGAAACAACTACTTGCCCATGCAGAGATTGAATTACATCCGACATCTAAATGTGTAATAAGAGGACGTTTGGACCGTTCATTTGGGAAAAAAAAAACATAGCGGAGTCTGATTGGTCAAAGCTCATTATAGTAGTGCCATTGGTTAGTTGAAGTAATCACCAATAGAATGGTATCTGAAGAGTACAGACAGAAGGTTGAGGATTCTTTCGTTCCAAAAAACAACTAAAATAACAAACGCTGAAATGTGTAAAAAATTTGACGAATTCAGCGGTTTTCACGTTCCAAAAAATGATTAAAATTACAAGCGTTAAAAATTTACGTTTACATGTATTTCTTATGGAGATTTGACATTTCAGAATAGTTCAAAATTATCGTTTTTGCTTCCCAAAAAATAAGTAAAATCAGAAGCGTTAAAGCACTTAAAAAATGCAACGAAAATAGATGTTTTCGCGTCCCAAAAAACAAGTAAAATTAGAAGCGTTAAAACACGTAAAAAATGCAACGAAAACATGTGTTTTCATGTTCGAAAAAACATATAAAATTTCGAACGCCGAATTACATAAAATATGTAACGAAAACATGCGTTTTCGTGTTCCAAAAAACAACTAAAATTACGAACGCCAAAAATACACTTTTACATGTAATTCTTATGGACAATAGGCATTTCAAAATTGCACAAAATGATCGTTTTCGCGTCCCAAAAAACAGCTAAAATTTGAAACGCTGAAACACGTAAAAAATGCAACGAAAATAGACGTTTTCGCGTCCCAAAAAACAAGTAAAATTATAAGCGTTAAAACAAGTAAAAAATCCCATCAAAAAGTACCAGTCATCACACTTATATAGTAAATTTTACTCAATTGCACTTAGCTTTGGGTATTTTGGTGGTTATGAGGCTTCAACTACTCGCACTCAGTTCTGGGCGCTTTGTATTTAATATTAAAAATTACCATTTAGTTATCAGTTTGTATAGTAAATTTTCATAAAGTGAAGTTAGATAGATAAATCGAAAAGAATGTTAGGTGTGGGATTTGAACCCACGCTCCCTTTCGGGAATCGCAACTTAACGCCACAACGCCTTAGACCGCTCAGCCAACCTAACTTATAAGTATACATAATGAAATGTTGGTATTGTAGGATAGGGTAAAAAATTCAAACATCTTGAATACAAAATTTAGGCATTTTCATTTCGGTAATATATGACAGGCATTTGTAAAGAATATCTACGTTTCGGAGGCTGAAATTGTAGTTGGTGCGGCGATTGCGACGAATGTATGCATACAAGGTGAGATGCCATCATTGTTGCTGAATGTGGGAACCATCCATAACGTATTATCATAATCCTCCAAGTTGACAACACGTGTAGGTAGGTCTAATTGTTGGAATTTCGCAGTAAGATAGTCACGTTTTTGAAGTCCTCGCACATAAATGACATCAACATCATGTAGATTTTTCTTGAGGATGGCATCCAATTGATGATATTCCACAAAACCGGAGGAATACCGCAATCCGTGAACGTTTCGTTCCAAGAATCAATGAAAAGTCGACCATTTTTCTTCAATAGTTGATGTGTTGAGTGATCTTTGTATCAAGGTTTTTTTGTATACAAATTGATGAGAACGACAATATACACAAAAAAAAATGCGAACAAAATAGACGTTCCTAACGCTCCAAAAAAATGGTAGATTTAAAAAGCGTTTGAACTCGCAAAAATGTGAACAGAATATACGTTTTACGCGTTTCAAAAAAGATAAACAATACGAACGTCAATTCACGCAAAAATACGTACAAAATTAGCCGTTTTCGCATTCATTATTACGACGAAAATTAAGGCATACAAAATACACGTTTACATGTATTTCTTATGTAGATTTGACATTTCAAAATTTTTCAAAATGGACGTTATTACACGTTACAAATAAAATAAACGCCAATTCACTCAAATAATATGACCAAAATATTCGTTTATTATATTCAAAATTGGAATTTTAAAAGAGCAATTCACGCAAAAATGAGTATCAACTACATGTTGAGCTTACGTCGTCGACGTAAAAAAGGTAAGAGCTTCGGTCGGTAGCGAATATTTCTATAGAACAATCCATAAAAAAGCATGAGTTTTCGTGAATTCGTGTATGGTGATAGTGGCCACAGAACGGATCTTAGAGGCACAAAACAAAACTCGATTATTACAACCGACGTACTTTCCGTTGAGTTATTATCGCATTTCCTGTGAGCGAAAACCCAGAAATGAACATGTTATTCATAGTTATTTTGTGACCAGTACCGGCATCATTTTAAGTATGTGTAGTTTGTAATTCAATATAATATGGATTATGTTTGAAAGTACAGATGATTTTGAGGTAAGTGGGTTTCAGTTAATCATGTAGCAACGTAGTCTAAAGATGACAATAATTGATCATTCAGTCGAGAAAACATAATTTCAGCAAATATCGTGTTTTATTATTGGAGTTATCACCATTGTGTGGTTTAGGGCGATAGGCGTTTATATTTCATATCTTGAATTTATCCAGGAAATTATTCATTTTACTTCAGTTAGCATCTACAAAAATTTATTTCGTGTTGTCGATTTTCACAATGTTCATTTTGAATAAAGTCCGTTTTGGATACATAAGTCCATTATGATTTTTTTTGAGATAGTCAGTTTTATTAAATATAGGGGTTTTTACAAATTATTAGAGTCTAATTTCAAAATAAGATAACATTTTCGCTATATGTGTTTAATTATCTGAAATGTGATTGAGTGGAATTTTCATAAAAGTTTTAGCTGTGAGGCATGGTGACGTCATTATTGGTTAATTGATTATTTTATCTACAATAATTTTTTATATAAACATATATTCATAAATGGGAATCACTCTCAAAAGTAAAGCTTTCAAATCAGATAATAAACCTTTATCGGGACATGATACAATATTCGTATAAAAAAATCAAATTCGATGATTTGGATCAAACGAAAAGAACACAAAATATCATGAAAATAGTGGTAATAATTATAAAAGAAATTAGATGACGTCATATAAAGTATGGACGACTGTACATAAATTATGTTTGCAGCAGATTTCAAGCTTGACGCGTCAGAAGAAATGGAATGAAACGGGATGAATCAACGAAATTATGAAAATAGTAATAAATATAGAGGTCAGCGCATTGAAATATACGTATGGAAGGGATCAAATTCAACGATTTGGATGAAACGATGAAACGACACAAAAAATCAAGAAAATAATGATGATAATAATAAAAAATGTAGAAGACATCATATTATACAGTATAGAAGGCTGTTAATAAATTATGCTTGCGGCAGATTTCAAGCTCAACGCGTCAGAAGTAACGAAATGAAACGGGATGAATCAAAGCAATTATGAAAATAATAATAATAATAGTAATAAATGTAGAGGTTGAAATAAATATGGAAGGTATCAAATTCGATGATTTGAATGAAACGAAACGACACAAAAAGTTATGAAAATAATGACAATGATAATAAAAATGCGGTAGACGTCATATACCGTAGGCGTCCGACGGGTATCAAGCTTGACGCGTTGGAAGAAACAAAACGATATGAAATGAAAGGAAGCGAAAATGAATTAATGAAATCATTAAAATAATTGTGATTATGAGAAATAGAGAAAGCGCATAAATTACGCTTTCGACAGGTTTAGAGATCAATGCATTGAATGAAACGTCGCGTCGTGAAAATAATAATAATACTACGAAATATAGACAACAACTAATAACCTATGTGTCTGACTTGACGTGTTGAATAAAACGAATCGCAATGAAGTGAAAAGGTAACGTGAAAAATAAAATGCCAACGAGGTTCAAAATGAAAAATTGAGGTGAAAAAAAAAGTCATGGAACGATGGGAAAAGATGCATTCAAGGAACAGTTTCATGGACATTTCGTAATCACAGTGTTTCTCGAGAGACAATAACATATAAAAAACAAATGAGACACCAAAGTTGATATTCATTAGATTTGGTTTCAATTAAATAAGTCTTATGCAGTGTGTTAGCAAGAGAGTTTGTGAGAAATGAATCATAGAGGAGAGAAATTTCAGTAAGCAAGTTTGTTAGAAAGATACCCATCAAAGTTGTTTAATATCCACCAGTTTTCCACTTTGTAAATTTGATAGCTTCGGGGTTTTTTCGAACGTGTTGCAAGAGTATATAATCCTCGTTCCTATATGAAAATGGTGTTTGGTTGCCTATGAGATGATATCTCTAGAGGGATCAAAAAAATCAGCCCTCTATAAAATACATCAATTCCGTTGCCATTCTTTATTCACATTATTTCCAATGACATCTTGGGCATTTTTCTATAAATTCCATTTAAGTTCTTGTGGAATTCCTCTGAACGTTTTTGATCTGATTTGAGTATTCCTCAAGGAACCATTACATAATCAGACACCAAATTTAACGTGCGGGTGGAAGGATTCATCAGATTGGTATTCAATTCAACTCAATTCAATTCAGGTGTTGTGTTATGTTCCAATTAAGTAAGCTGGCTTGTGGGCGAGATTTCACTGACAAAGACATCAACTTTGACACAAGATTCATCAGATTGGTTTTCATCAAACGAAAGGTTCGTGCAGTTTGGTACTATAAAATTATGTGAGAAATACATCACCAACGAAAGGAATTACTTTAAATGTTAAATATTTTCAAGTGAATCGTATGTTATTGCTTCCCAGTGGAAATGATCCGAAAGACTTGAGGTAATATCGAGAGGAATATTTTCGACTGAACTATGTATCGATTCAGTTGTAAAGTTTCACCAAAATGAAAAATATATTCAGATCATTTTTGTTGAAATTGCTTATAGCCAAAGCACCATTTACAAACTCACCAAACTCATTCAAATAAATAGTTCCAGATGATTTTTGATGACAAATATCTTGGCTGAAAACACTACTACGCATGCCCCGTGTGAATACATATTTTCCTTCGAATTGACAAAAAAATTAAACAATAGTGATCATCGAAAAGGAGTTCAGAATTGGTTTTCTCTTCAAAATTATCTATTGCCAAAAAGTCCACTGCTTGAATAGCTGAAGAGGTAATTCCTTCTATCGAAAAACGGAGTTATACAGCGAATTGGAGTTTTAATAATATTCCTCCAAAAACACTCGAAGACATAGCCTGTGCGGGTGGAAAATGGTTGTAATTATTATTATTTGCCAGGGCGCACCAAGTCGACTTATTCACTTTACAGCTGTAGGAAAACTCGGATAACTTATCCCACCACCATTACAAAAACGAACATGTGAATTACAAGAACAAAATCAAAAATATCAAAATATCAATGAGGATTTGAGAATTCAAGCTAAAAGAACCATGTAACAATTTGTTATTCAAGGATTAGCACAACGGAATATCTAAGAAAATTAGGTAGTTCAGAAGAAATATACATGAAGTTGATAGTAGAATAGTTCCAGAATCGTCAAATCAACCAAAAAAAGACTTGTTATGAATATGTGCCAAACCGAAATAACTCTTTGAAGGAAATGCGGGATCACATCATACAACAATATCAAGAAATTCCTTGGGGGAAGAAAGATGCATGACAAAACAATACGGATAGTTGAAATGTGCTAAAAATTTTTCTTTCAAATACACCACTCCGATAATGAGTCTTCGGAACAAAATTCAAGAGTTGCATTATCACCGATGTTACGGCTTTAAGTCTGTCAACCGTACAAAGACAGAAATCGAATGTTTGAGTGAAGAAGACTAACGTAAAAAATATTGGAATAATTGTGAATATTTCTTTCAAGTGTCGAAATTTGAAAGTAATCTCGAGATTTCACGGCTGGGAAGATTATTCTGTTTCAACTCAACAAGCATTGTGGTATATGTTTCAGTGGAGTGAGTTGGTTCATGAGCAAGATTTCATTGACGAAGGCACCAAATTTGATGTGTGTTAGTAGACAAATTTGTGAGAAATATATCACCGACGAGAGAATCTTCTTCAATAAGTATCAAGATGACTTGAAATATTGCTTGTCAAATGTTTGGTGGAAAATGAGGCAATGAAAAAACGTTTCATTGGGGGTATAATTCTTCACGGAGACAAGCAGCAGCAAAAGCTGTGTTTTTTCTATGTCTCATGACATTTGACAGGCAGCCATGTTTTTTTCTCTTAAATGTTGCGTTCGTTCACCCGGTATACCGAATTTGACAGCCGCCAGGAGATTCTGGTGGTATTGAAGAAGATTCTCTCGTCGGTGATATATTTCTCACAAATTTGTCTACTAACACACATCAAATTTGGTGCCTTCGTCAATGAAATCTTGCTCATGAACCAACTCACTCCACTGAAACATATACCACAATGCTTGTTGAGTTGAAACAGAATAATCTTCCCAGCCGTGAAATCTCGAGATTACTTTCAAATTTCGACACTTGAAAGAAATATTCACAATTATTCCAATATTTTTTACGTTAGTCTTCTTCACTCAAACATTCGATTTCTGTCTTTGTACGGTTGACAGACTTAAAGCCGTAACATCGGTGATAATGCAACTCTTGAATTTTGTTCCGAAGACTCATTATCGGAGTGGTGTATTTGAAAGAAAAATTTTTAGCACATTTCAACTATCCGTATTGTTTTGTCATGCATCTTTCTTCCCCCAAGGAATTTCTTGATATTGTTGTATGATGTGATCCCGCATTTCCTTCAAAGAGTTATTTCGGTTTGGCACATATTCATAACAAGTCTTTTTTTGGTTGATTTGACGATTCTGGAACTATTCTACTATCAACTTCATGTATATTTCTTCTGAACTACCTAATTTTCTTAGATATTCCGTTGTGCTAATCCTTGAATAACAAATTGTTACATGGTTCTTTTAGCTTGAATTCTCAAATCCTCATTGATATTTTGATATTTTTGATTTTGTTCTTGTAATTTACATGTTCGTTTTTGTAATGGTGGTGGGATAAGTTATCCGAGTTTTCCTACAGCTGTAAAGTGAATAAGTCGACTTGGTGCGCCCTGGCAAATAATAATAATTACAACCATTTTCCACCCGCACAGGCTATGTCTTCGAGTGTTTTTGGAGGAATATTATTAAAACTCCAATTCGCTGTATAACTCCGTTTTTCGATAGAAGGAATTACCTCTTCAGCTATTCAAGCAGTGGACTTTTTGGCAATAGATAATTTTGAAGAGAAAACCAATTCTGAACTCCTTTTCGATGATCACTATTGTTTAATTTTTTTGTCAATTCGAAGGAAAATATGTATTCACACGGGGCATGCGTAGTAGTGTTTTCAGCCAAGATATTTGTCATCAAAAATCATCTGGAACTATTTATTTGAATGAGTTTGGTGAGTTTGTAAATGGTGCTTTGGCTATAAGCAATTTCAACAAAAATGATCTGAATATATTTTTCATTTTGGTGAAACTTTACAACTGAATCGATACATAGTTCAGTCGAAAATATTCCTCTCGATATTACCTCAAGTCTTTCGGATCATTTCCACTGGGAAGCAATAACATACGATTCACTTGAAAATATTTAACATTTAAAGTAATTCCTTTCGTTGGTGATGTATTTCTCACATACTTTTATAGTACCAAACTGCACGAACCTTTCGTTTGATGAAAACCATTCTGATGAATCTTGTGTCAAATTTGATGTCTTTGTCAGTGAAATCTCGCCCACAAGCCAGCTTACTTAATTGGAACATAACACAACACCTGAATTGAATTGAGTTGAATTGAATACCAATCTGATGAATCCTTCCACCCGCACGTTAAATTTGGTGTCTGATTATGTAATGGTTCCTTGAGGAATACTCAAATCAGATCAAAAACGTTCAGAGGAATTCCACAAGAACTTAAATGGAATTTATAGAAAAATGCCCAAGATGTCATTGGAAATAATGTGAATAAAGAATGGCAACGGAATTGATGTATTTTATAGAGGGCTGATTTTTTTGGTCCCTCTAGAGATATCATCTCATAGGCAACCAAACACCATTTTCATATAGGAACGAGGATTATATACTCTTGCAACACGTTCGAAAAAACCCCGAAGCTATCAAATTTACAAAGTGGAAAACTGGTGGATATTAAACAACTTTGATGGGTATCTTTCTAACAAACTTGCTTACTGAAATTTCTCTCCTCTATGATTCATTTCTCACAAACTCTCTTGCTAACACACTGCATGAGACTTATTTAATTGAATCCAAATCTAATGAATATCAACTTTGGTGTCTCATTTGTTTTTTATATGTTATTGTCTCTCGAGAAACACTGTGATTACGAAATGTCCATGAAACTGTTCCTTGAATGCATCTTTTCCCATCGTTCCATGACTTTTTTTTTCACCTCAATTTTTCATTTTGAACCTCGTTGGCATTTTATTTTTCACGTTACCTTTTCGTTTCATTGCGATTCGTTTTATTCAACACGTCAAGTCAGACACATAGGTTATTAGTTGTTGTTCTCTATATTTCGTAGTATTATTATTATTTTCACGACGCGACGTTTCATTCAATTTATGCGCTTTCTCTATTTCTCATAATCACAATTATTTTAATGATTTCATTAATTCATTTTCGCTTCCTTTCATTTCATATCGTTTTGTTTCTTCCAACGCGTCAAGCTTGATACCCGTCGGACGCCTACGGTATATGACGTCGACCGCATTTTTATTATCATTGTCATTATTTTCATAACTTTTTGTGTCGTTTCGTTTCATTCAAATCATCGAATTTGATACATTCCATATTTATTTCAACCTCTACATTTATTACTATTATTATTATTATTTTCATAATTGCTTTGATTCATCCCGTTTCATTTCGTTACTTTTGACGCGTTGAGCTTGAAATCTGCCGCAAGCATAATTTATTAACAGCCTTCTATACTGTATAATATGATGTCTTCTACATTTTTTATTATTATCATCATTATTTTCTTGATTTTTTGTGTCGTTTCATCGTTTCATCCAAATCGTTGAATTTGATCCCTTCCATACGTATATTTCAATGCGCTGACCTCTATATTTATTACTATTTTCATAATTTCGTTGATTCATCCCGTTTCATTCCATTTCTTCTGACGCGTCAAGCTTGAAATCTGCTGCAAACATAATTTATGTACAGTCGTCCATACTTTATATGACGTCATCTAGTTTCTTTTATAATTATTACCACTATTTTCATGATATTTTGTGTTCTTTTCGTTTGATCCAAATCATCGAATTTGATTTTTTTATACGAATATTGTATCATGTCCCGATAAAGGTTTATTATCTGATTTGAAAGCTTTACTTTTGAGAGTGATTCCCATTTATGAATATATGTTTATATAAAAAATTATTGTAGATGAAATAATCAATTAACCAATAATGACGTCACCATGCCTCACAGCTAAAACTTTTATGAAAATTCCACTCAATCACATTTCAGATAATTAAACACATATGGCGAAAATGTTATCTTATTTTGAAATTAGACTCTAATAATTTGTAAAAACCCCTATATTTAATAAAACTGACTATCTCAAAAAAAATCATAATGGACTTATGTATCCAAAACGGACTTTATTCAAAATGAACATTGTGAAAATCGACAACACGAAATAAATTTTTGTAGATGCTAACTGAAGTAAAATGAATAATTTCCTGGATAAATTCAAGATATGAAATATAAACGCCTATCGCCCTAAACCACACAATGGTGATAACTCCAATAATAAAACACGATATTTGCTGAAATTATGTTTTCTCGACTGAATGATCAATTATTGTCATGTTTAGACTACGTTGCTACATGATTAACTGAAACCCACTTACCTCAAAATCATCTGTACTTTCAAACATAATCCATATTATATTGAATTACAAACTACACATACTTAAAATGATGCCGGTACTGGTCACAAAATAACTATGAATAACATGTTCATTTCTGGGTTTTCGCTCACAGGAAATGCGATAATAACTCAACGGAAAGTACGTCGGTTGTAATAATCGAGTTTTGTTTTGTGCCTCTAAGATCCGTTCTGTGGCCACTATCACCATACACGAATTCACGAAAACTCATGCTTTTTTATGGATTGTTCTATAGAAATATTCGCTACCGACCGAAGCTCTTACCTTTTTTACGTCGACGACGTAAGCTCAACATGTAGTTGATACTCATTTTTGCGTGAATTGCTCTTTTAAAATTCCAATTTTGAATATAATAAACGAATATTTTGGTCATATTATTTGAGTGAATTGGCGTTTATTTTATTTGTAACGTGTAATAACGTCCATTTTGAAAAATTTTGAAATGTCAAATCTACATAAGAAATACATGTAAACGTGTATTTTGTATGCCTTAATTTTCGTCGTAATAATGAATGCGAAAACGGCTAATTTTGTACGTATTTTTGCGTGAATTGACGTTCGTATTGTTTATCTTTTTTGAAACGCGTAAAACGTATATTCTGTTCACATTTTTGCGAGTTCAAACGCTTTTTAAATCTACCATTTTTTTGGAGCGTTAGGAACGTCTATTTTGTTCGCATTTTTTTTTGTGTATATTGTCGTTCTCATCAATTTGTATACAAAAAAACCTTGATACAAAGATCACTCAACACATCAACTATTGAAGAAAAATGGTCGACTTTTCATTGATTCTTGGAACGAAACGTTCACGGATTGCGGTATTCCTCCGGTTTTGTGGAATATCATCAATTGGATGCCATCCTCAAGAAAAATCTACATGATGTTGATGTCATTTATGTGCGAGGACTTCAAAAACGTGACTATCTTACTGCGAAATTCCAACAATTAGACCTACCTACACCTGTTGTCAACTTGGAGGATTATGATAATACGTTATGGATGGTTCCCACATTCAGCAACAATGATGGCATCTCACCTTGTATGCATACATTCGTCGCAATCGCCGCACCAACTACAATTTCAGCCTCCGAAACGTAGATATTCTTTACAAATGCCTGTCATATATTACCGAAATGAAAATGCCTAAATTTTGTATTCAAGATGTTTGAATTTTTTACCCTATCCTACAATACCAACATTTCATTATGTATACTTATAAGTTAGGTTGGCTGAGCGGTCTAAGGCGTTGTGGCGTTAAGTTGCGATTCCCGAAAGGGAGCGTGGGTTCAAATCCCACACCTAACATCCTTTTCGATTTATCTATCTAACTTCACTTTATGAAAATTTACTATACAAACTGATAACTAAATGGTAATTTTTAATATTAAATACAAAGCGCCCAGAACTGAGTGCGAGTAGTTGAAGCCTCATAACCACCAAAATACCCAAAGCTAAGTGCAATTGAGTAAAATTTACTATATAAGTGTGATGACTGGTACTTTTTGATGGGATTTTTTACTTGTTTTAACGCTTATAATTTTACTCGTTTTTTGGGACGCGAAAACGTCTATTTTCGTTGCATTTTTTACGTGTTTCAGCGTTTCAAATTTTAGCTGTTTTTTGGGACGCGAAAACGATCATTTTGTGCAATTTTGAAATGCCTATTGTCCATAAGAATTACATGTAAAAGTGTATTTTTGGCGTTCGTAATTTTAGTTGTTTTTTGGAACACGAAAACGCATGTTTTCGTTACATATTTTATGTAATTCGGCGTTCGAAATTTTATATGTTTTTTCGAACATGAAAACACATGTTTTCGTTGCATTTTTTACGTGTTTTAACGCTTCTAATTTTACTTGTTTTTTGGGACGCGAAAACATCTATTTTCGTTGCATTTTTTAAGTGCTTTAACGCTTCTGATTTTACTTATTTTTTGGGAAGCAAAAACGATAATTTTGAACTATTCTGAAATGTCAAATCTCCATAAGAAATACATGTAAACGTAAATTTTTAACGCTTGTAATTTTAATCATTTTTTGGAACGTGAAAACCGCTGAATTCGTCAAATTTTTTACACATTTCAGCGTTTGTTATTTTAGTTGTTTTTTGGAACGAAAGAATCCTCAACCTTCTGTCTGTACTCTTCAGATACCATTCTATTGGTGATTACTTCAACTAACCAATGGCACTACTATAATGAGCTTTGACCAATCAGACTCCGCTATGTTTTTTTTTTCCCAAATGAACGGTCCAAACGTCCTCTTATTACACATTTAGATGTCGGATGTAATTCAATCTCTGCATGGGCAAGTAGTTGTTTCGAATCTCCATATGTCCATTGAAGCGTTCTTCCATCACTCATGCAGCCATGTTTTTTCTCTTAATGATTCATCATGTTTTTTCTCTCAAACGTTGTATATACGTTGACAACCAACCACCATTTATTTTTTCTCTTAATCGATGTATTTTGAGACATCCTGTATACCAAATTTGACAGCTGCCATGTTTTTTTCTCTGTCTCATGTCATTTGACAAACAGCCATGTTTTTTTCTCTTAAATGTTGCGTTGGTTCACCCGGTATACCAATTTTCATAGCTGCCATGTTTTTTTCTCTTAAATTGTAAGTTGGTACACCCTGTATGGTAGCAGCCATGTTTTTTCTCTTAAATACTATGATGGTACACCCTGTATGGCAGCAGCCATATATTTTTTCTCTTAATCGCTGTATTTTGAGACATCCTGTATACCAAATTTGACAGCTGCCATGTTTTTTTTTTCTCTGTCTCATGTCATTTGACAATCAGCCATGTTTTTTTCTCTTAAATGTTGCGTTGGTTCACCTGGTATACCAATTTTCATAGCTGCCATGTTTTTTTCTCTTAAATGCCAAGTTGGTACACCCTGTATGGTAGCAGCCATGTTTTTTTCTCTTAAATACTATGATGGTACCCCCTGTATGGCAGCAGCCATGTTTTTTTCTCTTAAATACTATGATGGTACACCCTGTATGGCATCAGCCATGTTTTTTTTTTCTCTCTTAATCGATGTATTTTGAGACACCCGGTATACCAAATTTGACAGCCGCCATGTTTTTTTCTATAATCGATGTATTTTGAGACATCCGGTATACCAAATTTGACAGCTGCCATGTTTTTTTCTCATAAATGTCGAGCTGGTACACCCATTTTACTAAACTTACGAATCAGCTTCTAAGATTTAAGCAATAAGTACATAACGCATTAATATGTGCGGTTTACGGCCCTTATGGCAGTTGACGTACGCAAATTCTATTATTTTCTTGATCTCCCATGAAAGTTGTCTTCTTAGAGTACCCGCACGTTTCTGTAACTTTACTAATAACGAAGATAGCCTCCTATGCCCTTTTGACCTCGGAAAATGCTTAAAAATGTTTCTTGACATCCAAACGAATCTATTGATGCCAAAATCATCCGAATCGGACGACCGGAAGTACCATTTCCGGTTTGGACCGGAAGTAGTCATTTTATTGCAGATTTGGATTCTCCTCGATGTGGGTAATCCGAATTTACTATTACTTTTCTTCTATCTTGATTTTTTGAAACCGGAAGTGTTTATTTTTTGATGATACGTACAGATCCAAAATATCATTAATGTATATATTGAACGACAGATGGCTCTGATGTATTCCTTGAAAACGAATTGGTATCGCACTTTAAAAATGACGGACCCCGTCACGATGCACATTTATATATTTTTTGTCTCAACTGGCACGTTGGTACACCTGGTATATATTTTTTTCTTAAATGACAAACCCCATCACGATGCACGTTTATGAGACACCCTGTATTTATTTTTCTTAAATGATGTATTTTGACACACCCTGTATACGTAAAACGAAAACTTCTTAATCCCTGCATGCCCCAATGATGCGATGCTCCAATGATGTGATGATTCATTTTTCCGATGTATTTTGAGACATCCTGTATACCAAATTTGACAGCTGCTATGTTTTTTTTCTCTGTCTCATGTCATTTGACAGGCAACCATGTTTTTTTCTCTTAAATGTTGTGTTGGTTCACCCGGTATACCAAATTTGACACCTGCCATGTTTTTTTCTCTTAAATGCCAAGTTGGTACACCCTGTATGGCAGCAGCCATGTTTTTTTCTCTTAAATACTATGATGGTACACCCTGTATATATTTTTCTTCCATAATTAAATTTAAAAACCGGCAACGTCCCACCATCCGTAACTCTACTCCTTAATTTTATATCCGGCAACACCCAACGTCACGCGGTGAACCCAGCGAGCTTCGTCAATGCGCATGCGTGTTTTAGAACTAGCTTTGTACATCTACTTCAGTATTCTCGGTAGAAGCTTTAAGATCTCGTAAACCACTTTGAATTTTGCTTTTTCTTATTTGGTTAGTATGGCGTTTCTATATTTTATCAATTTCAGGAACTCGAACAATATAAGTACATTTCCCTATAATTCTTTCCACAACAGCTGGTATCCAAGTATACTTATTAATTTCTCGGTAATCCTTAACAATGACCTTCTCACCAATACAAAATTTCCTATCCATTTTCCCCCCAAAATATTCTATTTGTTTCTTTTGTTTATCCAAAATTCTATTTCGTATATCCAATTCAACACCTGGCTTCAAACTACTAAATCTACCCTTCAAATCACGCCCAAACATTAACATTGAAGGCGAAACTCCTGTGGTACCATGACTACTATTTCGGTAATCCAATAAAAAATTATTTAATACGGTATTAATATCAATACTTTTGTTTCGACCCAATGCATTTTTCAATGCGTTTTTAATATTCTTAACGGCATTTTCAGCTGCACCATTTGATTGCGGAAAAAATGGCGCGGATGTTATATGTTTCATGTTAAATTTTTGTAAAAATTGCTGAAATTCAGAACTTGTGAAAGTTCTCGCGTTGTCCGAAACTATGAGATTGGCTAAACCATACCTCGCAAATGTACTATGCAAGGCGGTTATTGTGGAATGTGAAGTAAAATTAGAAGTAGGAAAAACTTCCACCCATTTCGAGTGGGCATCTAATATTATAAGAAAATATTTATTTAAAAAGGGTCCCATATAATCTATGTGAAGACGAGAGAAAACTTCTTCTGGCCATTTCCAAGGGTTTAATGTAGTTTTTGGGGGACTATTTTTATTCACTGAACAGTTTTCACAACTATTACATAAAAATTCGATGTCCTTATTGATACCCGGCCAGAAAAAAAATGCTCTTGCAATAGATTTCATTTTTACTATCCCGAGATGAGACAAATGCAACTGATTCAACATCTGATTTCTTAGTTTCTCTGGAATAACAATTCTGTTATTCCAAAGCGAAGTGGTCGAGGTGTTAAAGCGTTTGGCTTCCACCCAGACGGTCCGGGTTCGATCCCCGGTCGTGTATCACTGAGCTGAAGTGGTTCGGATTCCACTTTTATTTAAACTGTAGGTCCCGGATCTCCCTTGCTCGCACAAGCTCTGTTTTTGAGGGGTTTTCTCCGAAAACCTGGCAGTTTCGTAAAAACAAAAAAAAAAAAGCAAAACTTCATTTTCAATTGTCAGTTCATTTCGAATCATATAAAATTGTTTATATTTAATATCTGTTTTCGTGTATTTCGGCCATTAATTTTTCAAAAATTTCATTATGTTCGTTAAAATCGCATCAATTTTTGTAAATTCTTTAATATTATCAAAATTCGTAGATATCAACTCACTTTGTGAAAAATAATTAATATAATCAACATCCACAGATTCTCAAATTTCGTTTTCATTATTTTCGATTGGCAATCGAGATAAAAAATCAGCATTATTTTTTTCAGATTGAATATATTCAATTTTGTATCTATAATTCGATAATATAACAGCCCATCGCCTTAAACGATTAGCAGAATATTGAGGAATGCCCTTTTTGGGGCTAAAAATTGCAAGTAGTGGTTTATTATCGCAAACAAGTGTAAATTCCCTACCATATAAATATTGGTTGAACTTGCATAGCGCGAAAATAATTGACAAACCTTCTATTTCAACCTGCGGGTAATTTTTTTCAGCTGGCGAAAGAGTTTGCGAGGCATATGCGATTGGATGATCCCTTCCTTCAATAACATGGGAAAGAAAACATCCAACCCCATAGGGACTCGCATCGGTCGTTAATTTCAATACCTAATCAGGGTTATAATGAACCACAATTTTTGTAGACATCAAAATTTCTTTAACGCTGTTGAAGGCTTCTTCACAATTTTTAGACCAGGTCCATTTAACATTTTTTTGAAGAAGTTCATATAATGGATGTAATAGGGTTGCTAAGTTGGGAATGAATTTTCCATAATAATTTATCATCCCTAATACTGACTGTAATTGTTTCACATTTGTGGGCGATGGAGCATTTTTTATTGCAAGAATCTTCTCAGGTGAAGTATGTAGACCGTCTTTATTGATTATGTAACCAAGGTAACTAATTTTATCTTGCAAAAAACTGCATTTGTCAGGGCTAACTTTCAACCCTACATCCTGTAATCTGCTAAAAAGACGTTCTAATCTTTCAAGGTGCTCCTTACAATTTTTTCCACATATGAGTATGTCGTCCAAAAAACAAACGCATCCCTCAATATCGTGAGTCATGGATTCCATGATTTTTTGAAACATTGAAGGGGCTGAAGCCACCCCATAAGGTAATCTCTGATACTGAAACAGACCCCTATGAGTTGAAATTGTAACCAGAACCTTTGAAGCTTCATCGAGACATATCTGCGCGTACGCCTGTGAAAGGTCAATTTTGGAGAAAATTACCCCACCCTGTAATCTTGAAAAAAGGTCATCTATCCGCGGTAACGGAAATTGGTCAATCTCTAATACTGGATTCAATGTAATTTTGAAATCACCACATATTCTTACGGCACCATTCTTTTTCAATACTGGCACAACAGGAGTCGCCCAGGGCGAATAATCTACAGGTTTGATAATACCTAAATTTTCCAAATTTTTCAATTCTGACTCAACTTTATCACGAATACCAAAAGGCAACGGCCTTGCTCTAATAAATTTTGGAACAACCGATTCGTCTCTTAATTTCAGGGATACCGTACCTTTATTGAAAGTTCCTATTCCTGGAGAAAAAAACCGGATTGTATTTTTTTATTAAAACTTGTATATTCAGCGAATCTGTTGAAAAATTTATCTGATTGATACTAAGATCGTATAGAGACATAAAGTCTCTACCGAGAATAGGAGGACCACCATTTTTTATAACAAAAATATTCAGCACCTTCTGAATATCATTATAGCTGGCAGTAAATCTACACATTCCTAAAGCAAACATTTTTTCTCCCGTATAAACACTCAAACTTTTATTCGGGGGCAATAATTCATAATTTGAAAAATTTTGTTTCCAAAAAATATCTGACATAGCTGAAATACTTGCACCTGTATCTAGTTGAAAAGAATAATTTTTACCATCAATTAAAACTTGAATAATGTATGGATTGTTTACGACCTTTTTATCCGTAATTGAGAACAACTCTTCACGTACTTGTCCATAATATGATGGATTTGCAACTGCCATTTGTTCCGAATTATGTCGCGAACAAAAAATGAAAAATCCAACTTTTTCACTATATACCAGTAGGTTCTATACTTATTATGAAGTGTTAAAACTCCTCGTCGCCACTTTGTTACATACTGGGATAATTTGGGTAAAAATAACGAGACTTGCAAATGAAAATATAAAACTTCTATTCACTTTCAAATTTCCAATAATAATGTGAGAAATATATTCATATCGAGCTCCGATAGATGTAAAAAGAAGACAACATAAAAACCAGTCGACAGTAATACGAAAACAATGGTAGGTATTTCTATCTGCGATAAAGTACAGAGACTGGACAATCGTATTAATAAATGATATACTGAGTGATCATATATTAGGATATCAATATATCACAATTATTATTATTAATTAGTTTTTCAATAAATTTCGATAAATGGGTATGAGTGGAATAGGACGAAAGTTAGATGATCGTGGATAACACCACCTTTATATACAGAAATAACAAGAGACTTTTTATAAAAGATGGAAAATATCCAATGGATAATGAATTATTCAAGAAGATTTTGAAATTTTTTCAGAGAAATTTCATCTAAACCACTATCTATGAATGACTTTCAGTAATTTCACTGTAAGACATTGACGTGATTTTTCTCCACAGACTATACTGAATCCAAACGACTCCAAAGATCTTCAACATCGAAATCACAACCTAGACCTAAAACATCAATTCCTGGTAGGATTATGTCGCCGCAGAGTACCATTTTGGAAACGCCGACCCCGGAACCCAAAACTGTTACAACAATTCAGAATATTACCCTACAAGCAAAACCTATCGTTGAAAGTACCAGTTCATCTTCATCATCGCCAGCTATGTCATCTTATTCGAAATTTTCCAAGGAGAAATCAGAGAACATTCTGGAAAGATGTTTCGAGTCGCTGAAAGATTTGGAAGGTTTTTGGTTCACCTACAACAAAGTAGAGGTTGATTTTTTGGAAATTAGAGAGGAAAAGAAGATTCTGGAAAGGGAGAATAAACAGTTGAGGGGTATGATAAGAGCCTTTCTCGAGGCGGCAGCTCTTTCGAAGCCTTTGACTAATAGTAGGACTTCTACAAGACTGCCTTCACGAAGGAGAAGTGCTTATTCTGCTCCACTGAGAAGAGTAATATTTCAGTAGAATTTTTCACATATTTTCTCTTTAATACATGTACTTATATATTTCATTTATATTGCAAACAGTAGATAAGCACTTTTTCTTGGTTACTTTTCTATATACGACAGTGCGTGAGAGTCGTTACGGATAAGATGATATTGTATGAATTATATAGTCCGAATGTACGAAATATATGCATGAAATTCGTTGAGTTTTTGAAAAAAATCAAGAGCAGTCACCCTGGAAGGTAGTTGTGTTTTGTATACAAAATTCTAAGTCATGCGTATGGAATACTGAGAGCTATAGTTACCGGAAGTAAGTAAATTTCAATACTTCCAAATGAGCATTTCGTCGTATTCTACTAAATGACCTTGTAAAGTTGAATGATGTTTTGTCCAGGGCTGATAGAAACACGTGGAAGCAGGCAGTAAAAGAGGGATTACAGTCTTTTAAGGATAATGATGCTCCCATCCATCATTATCATATTTAGTGGATATTCCCGAAAATGGCACCGAATTGTGGATTGAGAGTGGTTTTTTAAAAAAAGAAGTGATAATAAAAATCATGTGCGGTTTCCTTATTGAAGAAGGGTTGTATTAGTGTATGAAGATGAAAATGATATAAAAATGTTGATCAGGTATTAAATCAATGAAAAGGATATTTCCCATCATTTCTCGGCATTCTTGGTCATTGCATCATCATCAAAATAAACGAATGATTTGGTGTTGTTTCATTTCAGTATCAATTACTCAGTTAAACGACTTTGTCATTTTTTTTCCACGTTTCCTCTATTTTGTGAATAATTTTACAAGACTATGTTGTTTTCGCGAAATGGATTTCCTTGCAGTATATAAAATATCCCGTTTCATCAAAGTCAACCAATAAAGGTTTGTATTAGCCATCGACTAATGAAAATTAATTATTCCTCACACTTCGGGATTCGGAGATGGAAATGAATTTCTCTAAAATGACTCGACCCTCAGGTTGTTTTTCCCACACGGCTGTTGAGGAAAGGAAAGAGTATCATGTAGCCAGTGTGAAATCTGGCACAGGGTCGAATCGGAATTTTTTTCTTTGATATGTAGGAAATCTATTATAGACAAGTAAAGATTATCAAAACTCAAGACCTACTGTCAGACTACACTGATTCTCAGGGCTACTAACTGAAACCTCCACTTCTACGCTCGTCAGTGACACTTATTGGTCCATTATATCATCAGATCGGGAATGGGCAAAAATGAAACTCATTCTGGTCGAACGAAACATTGAAATAATATGATTCTTGCAATTTCTAGATTGCTCTGAGTGTGTGTTAACGTGTGCGTATGTATAGGTTTTTGTCAAATCTAGCAAGATTATCTATCAGAGAAGATCTCTTAAAGTTGGGTGAATTGCACATTGGTTACAGATTTTGCCAGGATCATTTTGAGGATAAAATTTTCACGAACCAAATTTGTGAACGAATGATTTCCAATGCAGTTCCTACATTATTTCGCGCTTAAACCTTTGAAATCATTACAAAATGAAATTATTAAATGTATTTTTGAACTTGATTACCAAGAACCAACTGTAAACTTGAACAAACCAAGAAAGCTACTGGATATACATTCCCCATACACATTGAAAATTTGCACATTCATTCATCTTGTTAAGAATAACATGAAACATTTCACTTTCATTTTCAAAATTAATAATGATCAACACAATCACCTGACCCGACAAGCCCAAAATTTATATGTTAACAAAATTAAAACAAATATTGGAAAGAAATCAATTTATTTTGATGGTGTGAAATTTTACAATGAACTTCCAAATTGTTTGAAAACATATTGCGATTTAAAAATAATCTAAAGAAGTACTTACTCCATTGAATCCATTCTGATATCATGATTTTATTCATCAATTTATTCTTAATGTTGTTTTTACCTTCCTGTTGTTTGCATTATGTGATTTTTTTCCCTCTTATAAGCTGTATGTTTCTTGGGAAAATAAATTGAATTGATTGATTTATTGCTTTTGAGGGATCTTCCAGAGGAACTCATTTAGACCACTCATACACACCTTTGAATGAGTTACCATGCTTAGGCCAGAGAGAGAAAACACAACTGTTCCTAAAATTACTATTCTATAAAACACAACTATTCCTCCAGGTGAAGTGTGGTTTACTGAAATATCATTTGGAATTATTCATTCATACCAAATATCCCATTTTCAACAAAAAATTGATACTTTTATTTTGAAACCACTAGTGTGTCTTTGTGGAATCGCTAATAAACTGTCTTTTTCACACACATGAAACAATTTTTCCAAGGAATTTGCTGTAAAATTACTTTTGAAGGATCGGCTGTCTCACACATTAATAGGATCATTAGGAACTGAACAAATTTCCCCTACCCTACTCCCTACCCTACTTCCTACCCCTACTTGATATATAAGCAATGCTTAATAGGTAATGAGTATTTCAACTTCAAAAAATGGTGAATTCCTCAAATATGTTATATAAAAAATTAAATATCGTTCAATGAATGCCTTTGTCAATAATTAGAATTTGGTATAATTGCTGACATAAAATTGATATCATGCAGTTTAATTCAGATGTCTGAAAGTGAAAATTGATTTCAAAGATTCCGTTACATACATATATCATACAGGTCAAGTCAATATGAAGCGTGTAATAAGAAAAACAAGTATCCCATAATAAAACTAATTCTGCTGCAATACATGTTTACAAAATCTTTTTGAAAAATGAACCCCTAAAAAAATAATAGGATATAAGGACTGTTTACGTCATCATTGTATATTTATGCTGGATGTATGTCAATCATGTTCTATATGTCATTAGTTTTTATCTGATATTCCAGACATCGGTACATGAATAAACAATGAGAAGGAAGGAAAAAGGTGAAAGTATATGCGAGAAAGACTTTTCCAAGAGTTCTCAAACTACTTTGAATGAACATTCTGAAATTGATGTTTCAGAAAATGAACAAGAGTAAAAATTAAAGTTACTTCAAGTGAATTATGTTAAAAAACCTATTGAAAAATCACCAGTAAGTGAATCCTATTCAAACAGCAATAATGAAATTTACAAAAATGAGTTGATTGGAACTTTAAGAGAAGAAATTTTACTATTGAAACAAATAATCAGGAACAAGGAACTTATAATACAAGAAAAAGAAAAAAACGTACAACTATTAACACATGAAAATGATTGCTTACACCAAAATTATGAATTTTCATTATCAAATATCGTAGATAAAGAAACTATAACGGACAGTTTGAATAAAATTAACAACAAAATCGAAAAATTGGAATCAAATTCGAAAAATCCAAGTGTGAATCATTACAAAACATATGCAGATGTAACAAAAAATGACACACATGTGTTTAAGAAAACAAGATCAAACAATAACTATAAAACCAAAAACAGAACAAACATCTGTAAAAACAAAATATGATTTAGAAAGTAGTGTGAAAATTAGCAAGTTAGGCGTTGGAATAAACTCACTTAAACAAATGCACAATGGAAATCTAGTGATCAAATGTAGAAGCAAAGGAGACGTCAATATGAGACAGAAGTCAAAACACTATTGAAACCGAAAATCAAAATTCCAAATTTAGCGAAAGAAGAAATTGCAGAGATGATCAAAAATCAGTACACCATAATTGACGAAACGGGCCACTTCTCTGTTCAATTTATCAAGCATTTTGAATATAAAGACCGTTTCACTGTTTTTGCTGAAGTGAATGGAAATTTATTAAAGAAAATAATGTCGATCAATAACGGAAAATTATTTATTGGATGGCAAAATCTGAAAGTGTATGAAAATAATAACCTTACACAATGTGGAAAATGCTTTAGATTCAAGCATACCCATAAGATTTGCAAAAATGACGTCGTTTGCCCCCGATGTTCTGACTCACATGAACTGCAATTTTGTAAAAATGCCGAAGTACCTAAATGTAATAATTATACAAAACCATCCACCCACCATCTTGACCATCTAGCTTCAGATAAGAACTGTCCGACATTTATATATCATCAAAACCAATTTGATTCACAAATTGATTACAACTCGTGATAAAAAGAATCCTGAATATAAAACTTTCTACTATACAAAATATTCAGAAAATTGACAATGAATAAACGTGAAGAAAATGTGGAATTATATGAACTAAATTCGATGTTAGACTTTTAATGCTCCAACAAGAATCACTGGAAGATATTATACATAAATTCAAGATCAATAAGAAACAAAATGGATGAACTGGAAGTGATAATCAACAAACTGAAAATCAAAATTTTGGTGGTAACTGAAACCTGGATGAGAGAAGATGAAGAACAATACTATAATTTCAAGAATTTCAACTCCGTTTATTCTAGTAGAAATAAGCGTGGTGGTGGTGTAGGAATATTTATTCAAAAAGATATTGAATTGAAACAATTGAAAAACAGGAGAATCCAGTAACCTATTTGGCTATTCAAACAAAATCTCCTTCATTTGTAGTATGTGGCCTGTATCGTCCCCCAAAATCAAATATAAATCATTTTCTCAATTTCATGGATAGAACACTCGAATCATTCAACAATATGCATTGTGAATGTTTCTTTTTTGGTGATATGAACATTAATTTATTAACTGATGATAATGAGTCAAACAGTTATTGAATATATATATATATATATATATATATATATATATATATATATATATATATATATATATATATATATATACAGGGTGTCAATTTGAAAACTTCCCACCCTTAATATCTTCCTTCCAGTAAACAATATGAGTAATCGAAAAAACAGGTCAATTTTATTGTCAAGGGGGACACTTTCACGGACTATTTGTAGCCCTCGTGGTTCAACCCCCTAGGAGGGGTAGATGTTACCCTTAGAATTTTAAATGGGAAGGGGGGTCAAGTGGCACATCATTTTGATGGGCGTTCAATTCTTGTTCCAATGGTACCCTGACTTATTATTTTGTGATGAGCATTTTCCGAAAAATTGCGTTCTAAACTAACAGAAGTAATTATTAGAACGCCTATACTGAGATGCATTATTGTATTGACTCCCTTTAATAAAAATGGTTAGAATAGTAGGTGGCACCGCTCCAACCCTTGAATGACAGGAATAAATTTATTACGCATGGGATTTTTTATTTGGTGGTTATTTTCCTTCTACACAATAAAATTTAATTTGCGAGAAAGACATTTCCAACATAAAATCTACTTACGCTTATCTTATTAGCTGTTCGAAATGTTGTCCATTTTGCTCTAAACAGTAATACAGTCTGTTTTCGAACTCCCCTCTAACATTACGGAAAACTTCACTAGGAATTGACCGGCATGCTGCTGTAATTCGTCTTTTAAGTTCGTCAATATCAGAAGGTTGTGTTTTATAAACAACGGATTTAAGATGCCCCCAAAGAAAGAAATCTAAGGGTGTTAAATCCGGTGATCTCGGAGGCCATTCAACTGCTCCCCTTCTGCCAATCCATCTACCCGGAAATCTCTCGTTTAACCACTGTCGGACGGGAAGAAAATAATGAGGTGGAGCACCGTCCTGCTGGAAATGTAACAGATCTTCCTGCAAAAGTTCATTACCTTCTGCATCAATTTGAGTTTCTAGCTCGTGAGTTATAAGAGGATCGATAGTCTCTTCAAGCATATCAAGGTACAGATTGCCAGTCAAGTTTTCTTCCAGAAATAATGGACCAAGAATGGCATTTCCAAGAATACCAGCCCAAACATTAACTTTTTGTGGGTGTTGTGTATGCCCTTCCCGAAAAATATGTGGGTTTTCGTCACTCCAATAGCGACAATTTTGTCTATTAACATTGCCATTCAGAAAAAATGAACACTCATCGCTGAAACAGATGTTTAACAGAAGATTAGGGATGGTATTGACTCGATGAGACATGATTTCACAAAACTCTATTCTTCTATCATAATCATCCTCGTGGAGCTCTTGAAGAATCTGCATTTTATATGGATGAAATTTATGCATTTTCAATGCTTTCCTTATAGTCTCGCGTGACATTCCCGTCTGTTCTGATACTGATCGTAAGGAGCTCGTGGGCTCTGCAGCAAATGTTCCCAAAACTTCAATTTGAGCTGCTTCATTTAGTACTCTGGGGTTATTTCTTTTTTTATTTGTCACTGAACCAGTTTCGTAAAACTTATTCACCAAATCAAGCACATACCGGTGACTTACAATTTGAATGTCTTTCGTTAAAAAGACATGCCGCCCTTCGTGCGCACTTTCCAACTTCGCCATAAATTACAATCATTTCAATTCTGTCTTGAAGAATGTAAACCATTTTTACACTTTTATACACTTATTAAAGTAATTCCTAAACAGCACAACAGGTACAACGGTATTCACAATACTACCACATAGTTCAAATTTGCTAACCAATTTTTTGCCGGAAAACAGAAACTTTTTACAGCAGAAGTAGCAAAAAAGGAAGGCTATCTGTACAATTTCTGCGATGACACTTAAAAATTCAGCATTTAATAAACACAACTTTACTACCATCTACGTTTTACTATTAGACTACTTTTTTATGTAAAGTGTTTGGAGCTAATGGCTAATGTTACCCCTAATAAAGGGTTGGAACGGTACCACCTAATATTCTAACCAGTTCTGGCCAAACCATGCATCTCAGTATAGGCGTTCTAATAATTACTTCTGTTAGTTTAGAACGCAATTTTTCGGAAAATGCTCATCAAAAAATAATAAGTCAGGGTACCATTGGAACAAGAATTGAACGCCCATCAAAATGATGTGCCACTTGACCCCCCTTCCCATTTAAAATTCTAAGGGTAACATCTACCCCTCCTAGGGGGTTGAACCACGAGGGCTACAAATAGTCCTTGAAAGTGTCCCCCTTGACAATAAAATTGACCTATTTTTTCGATTACTCATATTGTTTACTGGAAGGAAGATATTAAGGGTGGGAAGTTTTCAAATTGACACCCTGTATATATATTTCAAATAATTTTTTGATATGTAATAATGAATACCCCACTAGAGTATGTTAGTCTCGAAGATCGCCAAATTCCAATGAAAGGGGAATGGGCCAACCTCGTCACTGACTAACCTTGATAAGTGTTAATTTTCAATTCCAAAGCTCTAGTGGAGATGGGGTGGGTAAAATAATGGTGGTTGTACTGAGTATGATGTAATCTTTTTATTGATTTATCAACGTTGGCCAGACTGATGTGTGGCACGAATACGGCAACAAATGATTGTGAATGAATTAAATTAAAATTACTGATCTAATAATATCTTAACCTCAATAAAATAATAAATCGGTAAACAGATGCACCCAAGCACCAAGGTGAATACTTTTAAACCAGTAAGCGATATACTGTTATTGAAGAATACCCTCCACCATACGTATGCTGAAAGTTTACAGCAAGAATATATAAGTAAGTATTTCACACTAAATGTAATATCAGGTAGTACGAATCTCGTACCCTTATTAAGGTTTTATTGTTTTGTTTCAGAGGAACAAATTCGTCGTTTCACCCCTGTTCATACTCATACAATATTATTTACAAGCATGTAGCAATACTCATGCAAAGCTTTTCAGGACATGCGTCTAAGTCGAAAGCGATAGGATGTAGTGGTATAGGAAATAATCAAAATCTACTAATAAATATAAAGCTTATCTGATATATCCTTGATGGTAGTGTGCCGGTGTAGGGCCAGGGCCACTGAGAGCAGGGCCTCGTGGAGTTACTCGTGGTATGAACTGGTCAGCTTCGCCTTTCAACGGTAGATGTTACGGTCCCACAGTAGGGGTTGGCTAGTGAGGAAGGATTCCACCAAAGGGGATTTCTCAAAGTGTTTCTCACAGTGTCTTGAGATGGATGGTGCCACTGGGCCGTTTACGAACAAAAGAAATTTGATAAGAGAAGGCCTGTGGAGAAGTATTGATTTCAGACATGTGAAGTAGGAATGAAATGTTAGTTATAGACAGCTAATGAACTTTCTGAATGTTTTTCAGATTTTTTAAACATACCTGGGATGATGTGTGGCCTTCGAGTGATTTTGCTGCAGTTAGGCGAAGAGGTTGAAATTCAGAATATCAAAGAAAACTGAATCCACAATATGTGAATAGCTGTAGCACTTACAGACTTTAGCTTTTCTACAAGTATTCTTGAAAATTTCAACAGAATAATCCGCTGATGCGTACGTTTCAGTTCCAAGCACATGGAAAAAGAAAGGCAGTTTTTTTCTGAATCTAACCGTCAGTTCTTGGGTTTTTCATGTTAGTTGGTTTTCGGTTATTTATTGCCTGGATGGCTTAAGTTGGCAAGACTAAACCTGGATCACCGAGTCCCAGAAAATGAGTACCGGTGGGAAGTTGGAATATTCTCCACCAAAGAAGAAGAAGACATGGCATTTCTCATGGAATAGGAGAGGCCACAAATAGAAATTGAACAGAAGAAAAGATCTGTTCTGAAAATCATGGAATTGGAAGAAGAACACATGAGTCGTGACAAATATGATAAAAACAAACTATGAGGGTTATGAAATGACATCTTTTCATAGGTGAGCAGAACCTGTTCATCCACGAGTGATCCAGGAGTCCTTCTCGTAGTTGGCTGAAAGGTAGGTTAAGAAAGTTGCTTGCTTCAGCATAATAGTAACATATTACTATTATTTTAGGAAGCCGCTGATAGTACCAGAGGGGCACTACGTCGTTGAGATAGCTCGAGTATCATGTACAAGACCATTCAATAAATATTGGTCTTCTTTAGTTGATGATCTAATAGTATATTTACAATCTAAAAATGCTGAAAGGTAAAGTGGAAATAAACCCGTAACAACCAATATTGATAATTTCATAACAAATTCGAAAAAAAAAATTAGATGTGTGTTTGATCAATTCTGCATTGAGTGACCACAAAATGTATATAGCGTGTATCAATAACAGACTTCAAAAAACATAAATCCAACAAATTATAAATAAAATCAATTTATATGACATACACAATTTAAAGCATGATCTCAATGAATTTGGAAGTACCTAGATTATGAAAATCCAAATGGAGAATAGGAGGATTTACTCAAAAATTTTGAAAACCATTCCTTCACCATAAATGTAAAAAAGAAATATGATTCTAAACCTTGGTTTAATGAGCGTATTACACACCTTATTAAAGTTCGCGATAAATTCTTTTATAAAAGAAAACAGAACCATCATTCTGATTTATATCAAAAAGAGTATGATCATTATAATAGATTAGTGAAAAAAACAATTAGAGAAACAAAACACAAATTCAATGAAAATATGTTTTTCAATGCTAACCCAAAAAAGATTTGGAAGGGCATAAATGCATTATTATATAACTCAAGTAAAACCAAAAAGGAAATCAAACACATAACCATGAATAAAATAAAATTCAGTGATCCTCTTCATACAGGGTGGCCCATCGAAAACTTGACATCGGGGTTTTGGGTGATAATATCGCAGATGTGGAAAAACCCTCGGACAGGTCGATTTTAGTTTCGAGGGTGACAGTTTGTTCTCCTACATGCACCACCGTCACGGCAACACTCGAGGTGTGGGGTGAACAACCCCTAAAATTTGAATAGGGAATAATGGTGGAGTGGCACATCTTTTGAAAGCCCGTTAAGTTCTCTATCCAACGGCGTCCCGATTTTGAAGTTGGGATGAACCGTTTGGGAAAAAATAAATTCAGGAATAAACCTGTACGAAAGTTAAGAGCTTACTTGTACGTCTCTGGAAAACTCATTTGCCAGTTTTTGCAATCTATCATTTATTTGCTACGATACTGTGAATGTTTTTGCTCAGTTTTTTTTGCGGTACCCATGAAATTTTTTTAATAAAATAGAACGAACAGATAGAGCATGCAGTTTCTGTCTTTCACGTGTGTACTACAAGTGAGTTTCATTCGTGTGTGGTATCGTACGTCGAAATTAAAACGAAACAATAGTGTATACAGTGGCAGAGAGGGTTGCGTTGATTGAACTGTATTATGAAAACATTAGATGTGCGAAAAGGGCTGCGGAACGGTTCAATCAACAATATGGCAGGACTGTGTCGCGGCAGTATGTGTCTGAATTAGTATCAAAATTCCGAGAAACGGGATCGGTAGCAAATAAAAAACGGCAAATCGAACCGCCAGTAAGAAATGAGGCGACAACAGTGGCAATTTTGGGCCATGTTGAGGTTGACCATACGTTGAGTACAAGACAGCTAGCAACTGTTTCCGGTATCTCAAGAACTAGCATTCAGCGTATTTTAAAACAACATAAATTCCATCCTTACAAAATTAAATTAACACACGAACTGAATGAAGATGATTTTGATCGGCGTTTACAATTCTGTGAGGTACTAAGTGAGCCGGCGATTGCAAATCCTCAGTGTCTGTTCAACATTTGTTTTAGTGATGAATGTTCTTTTTTTAAATGGTATAGTTAATCGCCATAATTGTCGATATTGGGCTGATTCGAATCCCCATATATTTCATGAGGTACATACGCAATATCCTCAAAAATTAAACGTATGGGCTGGTATTTTTGGGGATTGTATCGTTGGCCCCCTCTCCTTAGAAGGCAATCTAACAGGGGAAATGTATCTGGAACTGCTTGAAGACACAATTGAACCAATGTTAACTAACATTATTGAAAATGACCATCATTATCAGGAAGATCAGATGATATTTCAACAAAATGGTGCTCCTCCGCATTATGCTATGCCTGTTCGCCGATATTTAGATCACCACTTCCCTGGTCATTGGATTGGTAGGCGAGGTTCTATTGAATGGCCCCCACTATCACCAGACCTGTCTCCCTTAGATTTCTTTCTATGGGGTCATTTGAAAAGCAGAATTTATGCTACACCACCAGCTTCACTAGCAGATTTACGTCAACAAATCACATTAGAATGTCGCCAAATCACCCCAGACAAGCTCCAAAATGTACGAGAACGTTTTCAACAAAATCTGTATCATTGCATGGAAGTTGGAGGTGCGCATTTGTTACGATGAGACTAATGTAAGTGAATTTTACTCTTAACTTAATTATGGCTCATTTCCGTTAGAAAAACTGCCGACCGTTTTGTTTCGAGAATTCAACGGGCTTTCCAACGATGTGCCACTCGACTCCTATTCCCTATTCAAATTTCAAGGGTTGTTCACCCCACTGCTCGAGGGTTGACCTGACGGTGCTGTCTGTAGGAGGGCACAATGTCCCCCTCGAAACTAAAATCGACCTGTCCGAGTGTTTTTCCAGATCTACGATATTAGTACCCAAAACCCCCATGTCAAGTTTTCGATGGGCCACCCTGTATATGTTGTATTTTTGGTGTTTTGATTTCTTCCACCCATTGATTAGATTTCCGCATCGGGTTTTGCTAATTCCAAACGCTGGTTCTGGACCTGTGAATGGTGATTCAGATGATTTCTTTGCAAGTTGGTCCGCTTCTTCATTGCCTTCAATTCCCCTATGTCCGGGCACCCACACAAGTGTAACCTTGTTGCGTTTCGACAGTTCATTGAGGCTCTGAAGACATTCCCAGACTTGCTTAGACTTTATCTACAAATCTGTCTGATGCATTCGAAATCTTTTACGCGCAATTCAATTCCACTTTTCAAATAGCATTTCCTCTAACGAAATTAACTGTGACAGAAGAGCACAAGTTCAAAGGTTGGATCACAGTGGGCATAAAAAATTCCTGCAAGAATAAACGGTTCTTGATGACTTTGAAAAAATACACAAACAACCCATCCATTATTGATTACATAACCTCATATCAGCGGATCTTGAAAAAAATCATTGAATTTGCTAAACAGAACTACTACAATAACACGATAAACTCTTCATTTAATAAAGGAAAAACCACTTGGGAATTGGTCAATCATTTCAACGGGAAGAAAAAATCTAATACGAGAAAGAACATGTCGGTTAAAGTAGGAAATACCATCGAGAATGATCCGCTGAAAGTTGCGGAGCAGTTCAAAGTTTTTTTCTCTAATATTGCACAATCCACCATACCAAATAGCAATAGTGAAAAATCAAGCGATGAATATATTGAAAATATGAATCTGAATTTCATCAACTCATTCTACTTCACACCTGTTACAGAACCAGAGGTAAAAGATTGTATCAGGCAGTAAAACCAAAGACGTCGACGGGCTTTGACGATATTCCAATTACTCTTATAAAAAAAAATGTTGATATCCTCAAATCTCCACTAACCTACTTATTCAACATGTCCCTTACTACCGGGGAGTTTCCCAACATATTTAAAAAATCTATTGTTATACCACTCCATAAAAAAGGGGATGAAATGAATATCAATAACTATCGCGGTATTTCCTTATTACCAAGCTTTTCCAAATTATTAGAATGGATTGTAAATCGACAACTTAAATGCTACTTATCTCAAAATAATATATTAACAGAGTCTCAGTATGGTTTCCGAGAGAATACAAACACCACGGACGCAGCCTATGCCTTGCTGGAACACATAAACCAAGTACTAGAAACCCATCATTACCCGCTGGGGATATTTTGCGATCTTTCAAAGGCATTTGACTGCGTCTGTCATAGTATCCTGCTGAATAAATTACACTATTATGGTATTAGAGGTATCCCCAATAAATGGTTCGAAACTTATTTAAATCAAAGGTCACTGATAGTAAAAATTGAGCATGAAGATAGCAATGTAATAAAAAATGTATTTTCCACCTCTGCAGAAGTTCTTAATGGGGTACCACAAGGCTCAATTCTTGGGCCAACATTATTTTTACTATATGTGAACGATATAGTCAGTAACTTTTCGACAGTTTCCTTCAGCCTATTCGCCGATGATACCAGCATTATCGTTCATGATGAAAAAATCTCATCACTTATATCACTTTCACAAAAAACAATGGACGGTATATCGGACTGGTTTTTGGCGAACAGAATGGCACTCAACCTTAATAAAACTCATAGCATATTGTTCAATCTGTATCGAGACATAGATAATCCAAGTATAACCATAAACAATAAAACTATAAATGCTACAGATTCAACGACATTTTTAGGGATCCTAATTGATAGCGACCTTAGCTGGTCCTCTCATATCAACCAACTGAACACAAAATTAAGTAAAGCTATATTCGCCATTCGAACAATAAAACATAATACAAATTTAGAAACTGCCAAGTCAGTTTACTTTGCATATTTTCAGAGTCACCTACAATATGGAATCGAACTTTGGGGAACCGCGGTCTCGTCCAAAACTACCTTTACAATACAAAAACGAGCTATTCGTACTCTCCTAGGACTCCAGCACAGAGAATCTTGTAGAGACTACTTCAAAAGCTCTGGTATTTTCACATTGTTCAACTTGTACATATTTAGGATTTCTATATTGATACATAAAAATCGTAATAACCTTACTAAGTCATCAGATAGACACACATATTCGATGAGAAATCGATCTTTTGCTTTACCGGCCTATAGATACAATCGAACACGTAAGGGACCATTGTATACTGGCATAAAAATATACAATCATCTTCCTGAAAATTTGAAGATTTTCTCTGGTACAAATAAATTCCAAATTAACCTCAAAAAACTCTTACGCCAACATGTATTCTATGATCTCAAAGAATTCTTTGCTACCACTTTCAATTAAAGTAAAATGTGGATGAAAAATTATTTAAAGAAAATTAAAATAATATTGTGTACAATATAATTAACATGGATGTGTGCATATGTATATTTAGGTATGAACAGAACGATAATTTGTATTGTCCCCAG
Source organism: Chrysolina oricalcia (assembly GCA_944452925.2). Classification (NCBI taxonomy): domain Eukaryota; kingdom Metazoa; phylum Arthropoda; class Insecta; order Coleoptera; family Chrysomelidae; genus Chrysolina; species Chrysolina oricalcia. The sequence continues at coordinate 54,438,542 of OX101817.2, read as the reverse complement.
AAACAATATTAGTTGTGTTATTTATTAATACATCTATCAGCTGTTTCTCTAAGCCTCGCGGTAAGAGATTTACACCAACTTAATTACTATAATAATTGTATTAGTACTAAGGAATATATTGTAAAATCTCATCGAGAAATAAATCTAATCTAATCTAATCTAATCTATCTGTATTGAGTGCAGAGCTTTTATAGCGCTCTGGCTGTCAGATAGAATGTAGATGTGTTTTCTTTCATACCCACGGTCTAGATTCATCTGTGTTCATGTCCTTATGGCATGTGTCTCTACTTGGAATACTGTGGTGTTGTTACCAATTGGGACTATTACGTTCCTTTTTACCATAGATACATTATAGTTATTATTGTCGAATAAGATTGTAGGATAAAAATGTGTCATGGTTTTTGCACAAACAAATCCACAAATAGTGCAAGTAATTTCATTTATTGAAACAGTTACAAGGTTTCTGCAATCAGGAGAATGAGGCGTTGGCATATTCTGCAATCTTAGTAGGGCATTCTAAATGAATTTCTAAAATACAGCAGTCAAATCCATGGTTATCATACGAGAAATAAAGACAATTTTTATACATCACGTCTCAATATGGGTAATACAATGAAGTCCCCATTCTTTGAGGGCTTGAAGGAATATAATGAACTAGGTACCTGAAATCATAAAAGATTCTAAACCTGTTGTAGAGTTCAAAAGAATTCTAGTTTTTCGTATTAGACGATAAACCGCGATTTTTGTTCAGATTTTTCATACATCTAGCTGTATTTATTCAAAGTTTCATCTATTGTGAGTTTTATATATATATATATATATATATATATATATATATATATATATATATATATATATATACAAAGCAGGAAATTTTTGGGTATAGCAGCAAGCAAAACGTGTACTCTTTTAACACTATATTTCCGATATTTCAACAGTGAATACTGTCATCTTCAGGGAAGCTACAAGTAACAAGCAAAATTGCACGATTAATGGAAAGAAAACTTTGAAGAAGAACCACTTACTGTGTTGATGAGAATGATTGCTATGGATGTAATATTTAAAATTATAAACAACATGTCATGTAAGTCACATGTGACAAAAATGAACAAAACACATTAAAATACGTCAAACAATACAAATATTAATATTAAGTCATTGTTATAAAATTTGTTTAAACATTTATTTGAATTATCTCCACACGTGGAGAGATTCAAATGTAACGTAAGAAATTTGGTTAGGATTATTAGACAACAGACAGTTGACATTATTGACATTAGATGTCAGACACTTTTGAAGTGTGCTATACCCAAAAATGTCCTGCTTTGTATCCTAACTAGTCAGCAAAGACTACCCTTCTACTATATATATATATATATATATATATATATATATATATATATATATATATATATATATATATATATATATATACCGGGTATCCCAGAGCTTTTAGGCCAGCAGATATCTCAGTTACCTGCGGAAAAAAAAATTGAAAAAAATACTTGTCGTAGGAGACCATACGCTCTTTCATGCAGCATAGCAAAATCCACCCCCTGACAAACAACCCCCGAGAAACCACCCCTAACTTTTGTTTTTCAAATTGCACCCCCATGTTTGTTTTGCTTCAACTTACAGTCTTTTTCATTTCTCATTCAATGATGTATCATGGTAGCTAGAATGGCATGCAGAATTATGGAAAATAAATATACAAATGAAATATGAATTTATACGCTCAGCTGTATTGTTACTGCAACATTATACTAAAGAAAATGTTCAAAATGTTGGCCAGTACTTGCCACACATGCTTCAAGTCGCCGAATCAGCGCGCGAGTACAGGAAGCTCGAATCATTTCCGGAGTAACGGTATTACAAGCCTCTGAAATTTTCTGAGTTGAGTTTCGAAGACAACTCGTTTCAAATATCCCCATAGGAAAAAGTCCATTGGCGTGAGATCGGGAGAACGTGCAGGCCATCGAACAGGTACACTATTTCCAATGCAACGGTCTTGAAAAGTATTATGGAGGAATGTCGTAACTATGTTATGGTTATGTGCAGGAGCACCATCTTGTTGCCACCACATTTGTTGTCGTTCTTCAATTGGTATATCTTCTAGTAGTGCAGGAATACAATTTTCCAAGAAATGTTGATATCGGTGGCCCGTCAAAGTGTCTTGGAAAGAATGAGGGCCGATGAGTCGTCCATTATGTAAACCACACCACACCTTCACACCCCACATTGTTTGGAAATTGGTTTCTCTAATCCAGTGAGGGTTGTCCTGTGACCAATAGTGCATGTTATGTCGGTTAACAGTACCATTATTATGGAAGCGTTATTCGTCACTCCACAAGATTTGATTGAGGAAGTTGGGATTGTCGTGGATGAAAACTTGCATGTGAGCAATAAATGCCAGTGGTCTTTCGAAATCTGTAGGTCTGAGTCCTTGGTGTAAATGTATTTTAAAGGGATGATATCTGTACTGTTTGAAAATTCGTTGCACAGACGACTTACTGATCCCAACCTCCACCGCCAATGCACGAACCGAAATATGAGGATGTGCTTCGGCGTAGGCCAACACATTTAGGCAATTTTCCTCAGTTCGCACAGGAGTAGGATGTGCTTGATCTGTTTTTCCGGGAAATGATCCTGTTCGCATGGTATTTTCTACATACGAAAACGTATTGCGACCTGGTTGTCGACGATCAGGAAAGCGCTGCTCATACAGCCTCTCCGCAGCACGTTTATTCTTTCGGCATTCAACAAAAATTAAAAGCATATCAACGTATCCGTTGGGAGTGAAGGTAAAAGGCATTTTGATATACAACAACAATATCACGACTGATACCACTTTGTCATCCAGATACCGTAGGAATGAAACAAAGCACAAAAAGTTCTAACATTTTATTGACTCTTTTTTTTCAACATCCACTTTTTCTTGTCTCTACAATGTGGACTAATTCGATCAGTCCAATTAATAGTACCCACTAACGAATTCAATTTTATCGAGTGACTATCTTCACAACTACATATTATGATATATCTTTGATTGAGAATTAAAAAGAGCTGTAAGTTGAAGCCAAACAAACATGGCGGTGCCATTTGAAAAACAAAAGTTAGGGGTTGTTTCTCAGGGGTTGATCGCCAGGGGGTGGATTTTGCTATGCTGCATGAAAGTGCTTATGGTCTCCTATGACACATATTTTTTTCAATTTTTATTTCCGCAGGTAACTGAGATATCTGCTGGCCTAAAAGCTCTGGGACACCCGGTATATATATATATTTCTTATTGTTGATCTATACCTACTGATTGTTCATTTCATCGTTTATTCTGTATTATAAATGTATACTCACTTTATATTTTTGTGTTCGGATTAATTTGTACCGTCTACAAATTGTTTGTGTATTAGGATTTCCTATTTTCAAATAAATGTTATTCATTCATTCAAATTAATTATATTTCATGCTGCATACCCTCAATAAGTTAACTATTTTGACCTTAAATAATCCATAGATGTACACCTAACCTGAATTAAATGAAAAAATACCGAAACGTGATTTTAATAATGATCTCCAAGCTATATCTCTCATCATTGTATCAAATCTAGGTAAACATAAATAATAATTACCTAGATTTTCTTCCTCAGACCGTGTCTTCCTCAGCAACCTCATAAAGTTGAAAGGTTAGTCCTAGTTACATTATGTTGTCGAACGAGATTGTAGGATAAAAATGTGGCTGGTTTATTATTAAGCCTACGCACGCTTCATCCGCTGTAAGGAAGTGTGTATTGTAACGGATCCGTAGCATAGTAAATTGAAACCATTATAAATAAATCATAACAAACGAGATTTATCACCAGTTTTGATACATCAACAAAAAGAGGTGAATCAAGTGTGATCTTTGAATTGTCAAAAGTTTAAAATATATTGAGTTACAGGGGCGTCGCAATAAGGAATATGCATATTTTTTTTATTTGTTCAATCAGTTTTTTACTTTGTTACAACATAGTTAAAAATATATATACGGTTGGAAGTCTTGGAACTAATTTTTAAAATAATATATAAAATACCGATTGAATTTGACCATTTTCGCGCGCTGTGGATAACGTCACATGGCGCGATCAGTGTTGTTCTTCTTCAGTGTCGTTCGTTCGGACGTACTCTGATTGCTCTACTTGCTTGAAGTTGATATTTTATAAAAGAGTAAGACAAATGCAGTACAAGTGTTAGAGAGAGATGGACATATATGAAAGTGATCTCGATCAACCAGAACAGTCTTCAATGAACAAGCCTTTCTATAGTTATGGCCATTGACACTATTGACAGTTATCAATTAGGTTAGGGATTTGCAGTTTTAATCGCTATTACGATAATGGAAAATGCTAAAAAGCCATTTTATAGGTATTGTCTAGTACCGGAATGACAGAACACAATTACAAGTACACCAAATAAAGTATTTTTTTCTGTTCCAAGAGATGCGAAAATGCGTAAACAATGGTGTAAGGTTATGAGAAGAGGCGAAGTATCTCCAATATCACATTTACATTGTTGTGAAGATCATTTCAATGTGAGTACATTTTATTTCGATAGTTAACATGAAGTGAATTGATCAGAAGTAAGTTTTGTATGCATAAATGTTTTGTATATCAAGCGGGAGATAACTCTGTTTATAGCTGCCTTACATAAATCACAAAAGGAAAACTATCATTTGATAAACTTTTACTACTTATCAGTTCAGGTATAGTCGGATGGTGCTTTGACAAAACCACTTTCAGTCATTGCTCTTGATAATTTACAATTGTCGCTAGACTAAAATCGCACACTGAGAAAATTGTTTTAAATTTGCAATGTATTTTTAATGCTTAGAGTGGAACATTATTTCAGATTCATGGGAATCTTACTTCTATCGTTCAATTTTTACACTACAAGATGTATCTACACGCACTTGAAATGAGATTTCAGTCAGCGCGTACAGTTTCCTTCGATATACTGAAAATAATTGTGTGAATATCCCTCGACTATGAGAAGATCCACCTGCAACTGGAATGTGCATCCACTTTGGCGTAAATTTTCGCGTTGGTTGTGAAATTACGCATCCACAGGGTAAAGTCAGCTCCTACACGTTCCTGTTCATTCTTTTTTGTTGTATTGAGGTATTGCAAGTAATAAGTAATGAGTGTATTTTGTGCATTGCATCACCAATACAAGGTAAGTGAACTTTATTAAAATCATTACATGATATTTACGAGATTGCATTCAGGTTTCTTCTTCATAATATCTGAATATCTAATTAAATTGAGAAATATGTCCTCAAAATCAAGATGTGTTTTGTGGGAAACACAGATATCATATGTTGAATACATATGAAAAATTACTTAATCGCATCAAAACTTTTGATTTCGAAGGGTTATTATATGTTTTGAAACGTGTAACTTTCGATTAATGAATCCCAAATTATGGAGAAACCAATAAATTCTTTGGTCGTTTTTTCTTGACATATACTTACTTTTTTTGGAGAATGTTGGCTGCTGCTGAGTTTATTTGTGACACTTTTCCCAAAAATTTAAATTCTTTGAAAAAACAACGTACATCAAAAACTCCACAAGCACTTGTTCCATCATTGTGAAGTGACATTTTCCCGAATAGAAAGCATCTAGCTGTCGATTAATAGTCCATATTCTATGATAATTTAAATTGAATTTTACTGGTCTCTGCCCTAACTGTGGCTTGTTGTATAATACAACTATTTTTTGTTTTTAGGACAATCGCACTGAATAGGAAGACCAGCCCATAAATCTTTATAATATATTAAAAATGATTAATGTTAGTTTGTGATATGTAATGTATTATTCGAAAATGTTTTCAGTTTTTTGCTATACTGGAATTGAATATTCAGTTTTTGTTTGAAATTTATTTTTATTTCCAATTATTAAACAGAACTGTACATAATCAAACGAAATATCGTAAGATAATTAAGATATAAGAACAGAATCTGTTTATACTAATAAAACAGAATTTTTGTTTTACGACTGAACGCCACAGATTCAATTATTCTTTTCTAGTTCCTACATGAAAGCTAGACGATTCTTACCCAGAGAATACGGGGTCAATCTGTCTGCCATTCAGCCAGAGTGGTTAATAAAGGTATAGAAGTGGATAGAAAAATATTGAGGATTTTGGAAACGTTCAACGTTCAAATATTTGAGCAATATATCTCGACTTCACCGAAACACTTTATTGATATAAATACTCATCTGGAGACTATTATCAGTCTTGATGATGCTAGTTTTATTAGCGAAACGTAAATCGAGTTTAATATAATGAAGTGTTTTGGTGACCCGGAGACGAATTTCTCAAATTGATGGATACATCAATGGTGTGTTGAATAAAAAAAAATACCTACTTATACAATAAAAAAATATACAGAGAGGTCTTAAAGTAACGGATAAATTCATTGTCTTCGTTGTTATCTATTTTCAAGAAACCCTCTGAAACACGTCAATTCATATTTTCAAAATAAGATACTCTGCGACCTAAAAAAAAATCGCCGCTCCTTTACCCCCATCAAAGTGGCAGCCACCAAGCCCCAATTTTTTTAAATGAAATAGGCGGTCAAGTGCTACCTCATTTTGAAGGGTATTCAATTGTCTATACAGGTGTGTGTCCCGTATGACAAACAAATGTTGGTAAATGAACCAAAAAAAAATAGAGTGCATTGAATATACAGCGAATTTAATAGTATTTGTGGTAATTTTTAACATTTTGAAAATTAATTTTGTTTTGACACGGCTTTATAGCCAATTGACCCTTCTAAATCAGGTATCACTTGACCCCCTATTTTATTATAAAAAATTGTTGGTGGGGTGGCTGTCACTTTGAGGAGGGTGGAAAAGGGGCATTTTTTTTATGTCACAGAGTGTCTTTTCGAAAACATAAATCGATGTATTTCAGGGTTCTTCTTGAATATGGCTAATAAGGTAGAAAATGAATTTATCCGTTACTTTAGGACTTCATTGTATAAATTCATGATAAGGTAATCCCACATTATGAAATTCCAAAGCAACTTCACATCGGAGTGTATTTTTCAGGTTAGAAAATCAAACCGTAATATTACAATGTAAAATTACACTGCAAATTATTTACGTTAGAGAATCAAACCGTAATATTACAATGTAATTCTCTAATTAAAATTTTTGTTGTGAAGTAATATAACAATGTAAAGTTCCATCGTAAAATTATGTCACAACGTAAAGTTACATCGAAGAAGTGCACAGAGTTGATCAGAGTAAATATACAAGGTGATATAACACGTGGTATGCAAAATTCCACTCGAAGGTAAATTCCCGTTAAAACGGGCGGTAATTAAATTGCCGATAGTGGGAGCGGAAAAAATTCTCCCAGTGCACTACGTAATGGAAAACACTACAAATAAATAAATAAATTAACACAAATTTTCTATGAAAAAGGTTAATGTCGTAACGTGCCATGTGACGTCATTCTTCGTATCGACCAATGGTGATGCGTTTCGCAAATTTGAATTACGCGCGCTTATTATGCACTTTTTGATTAAAGTTTAATGGAGTTAAATACAAACTAAATGAAAAACTAATGGTGTAGGTGTAATGTCAAGACAATAAAGTATCCATATTCCCTATTGTCGTGTTACTTTTCGTGTTTGTTTTTTGTTACAAGGGATTTTTTTTTGGGGATTTTTTCCAGTTGCTTTTTTTCTAGTTCCTGCTCAATCCATCTATGGAATAATGATGCGAGAGGCAAAAAGGTCCTCAAACACTGTATGTTTTCATTATTATTCATGGTATTCATGGATACCTATTGATTAAATCTCGACTGGCTTTGTTGACCCTTTTTTAACTGCATCCTTCCACAGATTCACAGACATTCTGAAATAGTTTCCAAATGTCATATTAAAACTATGCAAATATGCAATTTTGGCAGTTGAGTTTCTTTCTCTTTGCTACTGTTCTTTTTGCTTTATTTTTTGCCTTGCTGAATATATCGATCATCTCCTCTCAACCTGTTATTAAACCTATTCCAACACAAATCGCTGGAAAATTGATGCATTTGAGGATCCAGAATTATTGATCTCTCATAATTTGATAAACAACCTTTAATTCGGATTTCAGTGAAATAAAAATACAGGAGATGCAACGGTGTCTCTTTTTTGTATGAAGTATATTGGGATATCACTCTCAAATGATTCAGTATATTCAGATATGAAGAATAATCCTTGTTGAGTTCCTCGGAGTTCTATACTTGGATCAATTCATCATTTGCATTTTACATTATTCTGCCAAGTAGTGTCACAGAATATTTTCTTTTGAAATTATTTGGCTTCAGATGAAGTCGACACCATATTCGGAGTGTTCTTTGAATCTTGGGGTCAAGATGTTTTTCGACTGCGTTGGGTAAGCTGCCCTGCGCTGATGATTGGCAATACCATGAAACCGATCCGGAGGTGATCCCCCATATGGGTTGAGAAATGTTTTGGCATTCAGATTGAGAGAACACTGCAAAGTAGGTTTTGTAGAATGCTTTGCCAAGAATCTAACAAATAATTCGTAGGGGGCAGTAGTTGTTTTCTGTTGGTGACTTGCCGACGATTTTACATATTGCATAGGTTGAGGCAGAAGTCTGCTCATTCCGTTTTTATTATTAGTTTAGCTCTTTGAGGACTACTGGTTATCAGTGAAAACCACATTACTAATAGCCATACTTTTATTTTCCTACCGGTTTTACATCGTAGCCACAGTGTTTATTGTGTTGCCTACGCATCCTCTTTCCTCTTCTTGCCGATTGCAACGAGTTTTGGTAGTCTTTAGTGACATTTATATCACGTCGAATTGATGGCGTTTCGAGCCCAAAATTTGGAAATGTTTAACGTGCCTAGTTGGGTTCTTCCTAAATAAAGACAGGTACTGTTTTGCGTAATTTCATTCAGAATGAAAGAATTATTAAGTTTTAGTTCATTGTGAACAAAAAATGATAATTTTGAGGCATTTTTTTTTTCTTTGGTGTCTTGGCATCGACTGATATGGTCATTAGCCACGTGTTCTGGGATCGGCCTTGCTACTAACTCTATGCGCCACCTTAGGAGCATCACTGTTAATTGGAACGCAACAGTGAATCGTGCAGGACTCACCCCAGTCCAGCCACGAGATTTGAATAATTTAATAGGTCAAATTAAATTAAAAAATCCCAGCCGTAACTGGGGCTCGAACTCCGGACCTTTCGACCCAAAGTCGGACGCTCTAACCACTGCGCCACGCCCCGACATTGAGGCATTTGTTAAGTTGCAAATTGCAATTTTGCACGATTTAGTTGCTAGTGGTTAGCAGTAGTAACCATATCCTGCAGGATAATTTGTTTATTTTTTGTTTATTTAAGTCTTATTTCCACTGAAGCTTATGTTAACCCAGATATGCCCAGCGATTTTTTTTTTCGAAATTTGTGTTATTTTTGTGAATGTTAGAGAATTATTAGTACACAGTGAGCTATAAAAATCGTAAAAAAATTCAGGGTTTTGGATACACAGAAAATGAGTGTCCTTTTAAAAGGTCAGTGGGCATTTAGACAGTCAAATGTATAAAGAAAATACAATAACAAAAACTTTTATTCTTCATAGAAATACATTTTGTTATGAAATCTAGAACAGAAAAATATATTTCGGGCTGAATAAACATAACAAAAGTATAATTGTTGAGAACCCCATTGAACTATGACCTTGTATGATAATTAATGAAACATCTAACATGGAGAGTAACGTTGCATTTGCGGCATTTGGTAGAAACTTTTTGTGGCAGACTCTACATCACGTTTGTCTATCCTGCTCTTCAATCAGATGATCCATTCTGTCATATCTTGACTCTAAATTTTCGTAGGATGAATGTTTATTGTACCTTCTAGCTGAATTGCAGCCCCTATCTTCTGCGTTGATATGAATCAAAGACAAAGCAATATTCCTCCTGAAAGCCAGATGATCAAGTTTACCACCCTGTTTTCGATGAAGGTGCAAAGCATTTTGCTCAGCGGCGTCTAGAATACCATTTCTTTCCCCTTATGCTTATTCGATAAAGACTTATATTCTGGTCACTTCTATCAACACTCCCCATATTAGCATTATAATGTTTGATATTCTGTGGTTGCTGCACTGGTATTCTTTTCTTCTCCTTCTGAGAATAACGAGTAACCTGATGCAATGGATGAATACCTTGATAATTAGAGGACATGTGGACTAAATTATTATCCGACCATTTCACGACGATGAGAGATTTTTCATTGCAAACTTTGAAATCAATAGATCTCCGATTCTTCTTCATATCAGCATCAGAAGCTAACGGACAGTTACTAAGACGGTTCTTTCTTATGGTACCAGTACACTTGATTCCTCTTTCTGTCAGGATACCTATAAGAGGTAAAGTAGTGAAGAAATTATCAGAAAAAATGCTATATGGCAATTTATATTGTGAAAGTAAAATATCTGTGTACCCCAACACCACAGAGGGTCCTAAGCCAAGCGTTTTGTAACAATCTTTTATTTTGGATTTTGCACCTTGGTATGGTTCATACCACACTATACAACCACTGGCTAGAGCTAGAACCCAAAGTTTATATCCATATCTCAACGGCTTGCCACGAATAAACTGTCTGCAGCCATGGCGTCCGAAATAAGGCGGCTTCATCAACGCAGTGGCACTGCTCAATAGGTGCGAATTCCAAAAAACGACTGTTCATTTTGTCGAAGAACGGACGGACTTTGGCAAATCTGTCATTTTGATCCAGATTTTTTTATAGCAGCAATGTATATTCGATAAAATGTGTTCAAAGTGATTTCTTGACATGGACTCAGATACAATATTGTTGTAAGTATCTGGAGAATTCTCCCATAACATTCGTCGCCTTGGGATTGAAATATATCCACTGAGGAGTAGAATCCCAAAAAATACTTTTATGTCTTTAGCTGTGATATCTGACCGCCTGTTCTTACTTGCAGCATAGTTGTTGGAGCAAGTGACAAACATTTGTACTATATCTTCGTCCAAATAACTCTCAAATAGCTGCAATGGTGAAAGATTGTTTGCAGCTAAATGAAATTGGGGCCATTCAATATCAAGTCGAGTATTCTTTATATAATTTTTTTCCCATTTATAAGTTTTTTTCTTAACATCAACGATTGTTTTGTTGGACTGGATGATCTGACGAAGCTCAGATAACGGAACATCATCATCGGAATCATATTCTTCAGGACTCTGGCAAAACAATATAGCCTGCGCTCGTAATTGAGAGGCAGGCAAATTATTTATGTTGACATCATTTTCATCGCCAGAATCTTTATCTGTCAATACATCACAGGCATTAGTAGGTGGCATTATTGCAATTTCAACTGGATCTGAAGAAACATCCTCTTCATTATTTTCTACTATACGGAGAAGATCATCAAGTGTCGCGCCCCTGAAAAATAACCCCTATCAGCCCACTGTCCTTTGAATTTACATTTCAGTGGAACTCATATCATACATTAGAAGCTAACCTAACCTCAATAGAAATCTCTTTTCGTATCATTTATTTGCGTTAACTAATGTCTGAAGCCATTTAGTTGAATATACCGACAAAAAAACTCACCCCACCATATTGAAGTCGTAGTGTATATCCATATCACTCTTAGATCACCAAATGAATAGCAGGAATACACCACAATGAAATTCTCTCACGCTAATATGGTGGTATATACTTCTAACGCTTCTAACCATTGTTTATCTAACTAAATGAGCAATGTACTGCCATCTATAGAGATTACCTCAAACTTGTAGTAAAAGTTATTATGCAGAGACCTGTGAAACGTTCTTTTGAAAAGACAGTGGGCATATCTAGGTAATCAACGTTTCTATCGTAAATCCTCATTATTTGTCACTTTCAAAATTTTCGAATTAATTTCGGGTTAGAGAGCTTCTGCCAAGTAGTGTCACAGAATATTTTCTATTGAAATTAAAATATCTGGTTTTTTACCGACTTTGCTGATGACACACACCATTTTGGCATCACGAAAACGAAAAAGATCTTGATCAAATGATGCGATCCTATCTAAAAAAGGAAAAGATTTGTATGATTAAAATCCAGTTACCATAAGAAAAACTGTCATGAAATATTTCAGGTGTATCTTGAAGATATAACCTTTGGACAATAATAACATCGTCAAATGGGTTTGAAAAAGTAAGCACTTTGTTCATAATTCGTCGAATTTGGTAGCAAGTTGAAATTCTATGTAAAAAGATCTCGTCTTGTTCAGAGCTGTGCCGAGCACTGACAAAAAGTGCTTCGAGTACTAAGTACTAAGCACTCTTGAAAAGTGCTCGGGAGTCTCGAGCACTAAGCACTTTTTTTCATGAAGTGCTCGCGATTACTAAGCACTTTCAAAAAGTAATTCGATATAGCGAGCACTAAGCACTTTTCAAAAGGGAGAGACCGTTAAGGTGGGCGTTCAATTTCGTGTATTCCAAGTCTATACCGGGTGACCCGGAACCAATTTACCCCCCTGTATCTTCGTTATTATTTTATATGGATGTTTCAAATTCGATACCTCGATTTGATGTTATGAATGTACAATTTAGCAAGTATCAATCCAAATATGACACTTCCGGTTTGACCGGAAGCGCATCCAATTTTTATATTTCAAATGAGAAGTATAATTTTTTTTTTAAATTACAATTCGGTATAGAATTACCTTCACAATGATATATCACAATCATACTTTCAATCTATTGGCGTGAGGTCTGGTGACCTTGGTGGCCAACGAACTGGGCCATGAGTGCCAATAAGTCTGCATAAAACTTATTGTGTAAAAAGTTTGGCAATGAATTATTGTTACTTATATGATATAGTTCAATCTTCCACAGCATACTTTCATGAAAATGTTCCGTTACGAGGGGAACACAAAAAGTAATTTTTTTATAAAATGTTACTTATATCAGCAGATTGTGAATTGACAGTATGATTGTGATATATCATTGTAAAGGTAATTCTATACCGAATTGTAATTTTCAAAAAATATATATACTTCCCATTTGAAATATAAAAATTGGATGCGCTTCCGGTCAAACCGGAAGTGTCATATTTGGATTGATACTTGCTAAATTGAACATTCATAACATCAAATCGAAGTACCGAATTTCAAACATCCTTACAAAATAACAACGAAGATACAGGTGGGTAAATTGGTTCCGGGTCACCCGGTATTGCATTTGGAGACGGTTTCACTTGGAAAACTCAAATTTGGTAGGTGAACTCATAAAGGATTGAAGTACTTATGGAACATATTGATATTGATTTGATATCGAAAATTGAGAATTTTTTGGTCGGCAATTGAAGGAAATTAGTCAATACTCGCTTTTGTTTTATTTCAATAGAAAGACCCATGAAAACAGTGCAACTTTCAACTGATAGGGAATATCCAGACAATGTCGTTTGGGAGATTAATTTTATTTCTGAAATGGGCGGCGAATAGCCAAATTGAAATATAGAGCGGCGCGAAATAGTTTCTACCCTACCAACATTCTCACTGATATCTTAGTTCTGCAGTTTTCGGATAGAAAGCACCATTGTATAGTATATTTCATTCATGTCAGAGCGTGCTGCCATAAGAACGAAATAGGAATGTGATTTTGATAACCATCGGTTGACGATAGACGGGCAGAAATAGTCAGATCGAGAAAATGGAATGTTCATATTCATAAGCGTTAGATTTTTTAAATTTTGATTTTTTCTGCTCAACACTGACATAATTTTCAATGGTTTAAATCCCAGAAAAGAGAAAATGAGTCAGCAAAATCTGTCATTTTCTGACGGTCTATGACTTGAGAGTCTGTTGTGGACCGTGGGCCTCCCAATCGGGGCGAGAAGCCGGGGGTAGGCGGATCGCGAAGTGAGGCAACTTATACATTTATTCGGTAAACTTTGTTTAAGGTAACAAATCAAACAAAAGTTGAGTTTACTTCTCAACTGAAAAAAATTGCGGATCTCAGAAACACCAAAAATTTGAAGGGAACTCCAATTAGTATCGCGAATGATCTTACTGAACTACAACGGGTGGAAAATAAAATCCTGAGAAAGCACTTATACGTAGCGAAACAGGATAATAATAATAGTTGCTACATTAGGAATAACAAACTTCACATAAATAACCGAATACTTCCACCATCTGAGCTTGAGAACCTAGAAGACATAAGCGAACTCGACCACCATCCAAAGTCACATAGCGCACCAGGCACCCCAACTCCAGAATTAATCAACACCCTAAAAAACCCTTCGAAAGAAGATATTTTTGCTCTCCCACCCCCAACCCAAACATACGATACAATTGTTGCAGCATCAAGAGATATACCAAGTATCCAAGGAACCCCAAAAACAGGCGCAACGAAGAAGACTGTGAAAGAACCTCCTCGGGAAAAACCGATCACTCGAAAACATTCCTACAGATTGGTTAACTGATTTCTTCAATAATTCAATTATTGAATAAATCATTTATATAGATAGTTATTAACTCAAAATTGTAGCATCATCTCTGAATATTTCATTATTGAATAATAACCCCATTTTATTAAGTGGCAATGGAAATATCCCAACATTGAAATAGTACTGAATTGAATACTGAAATAGTACTGAATTGAATTCTTGTTCATCATGGATCAATATATACGTGATTTTGAAACTCAATCGATTCAGGCTGAGTCAAGTCACCGGTCGGACAAGGCACGCGCGTTCAGTATGAAGTATGACGAAGAGTCGGACCGATCAGATGATTGAAAATATTGGTCACATACGAACAGTTCTAATTAGGTCGTCAAGTCAACCAAATGACCGCGCTGGTCTAATCATATTGGTCAGACCGGAGACTTGACTCAGCCTCAAACATACAGTATTGACACAATTGATGATTGTTCAGAGATTTTACTGATAAATGAGAAAAGCAATAACTTTAAAATAATGCATATGAATACGGAGCATTAACAAAAATATGGATGAATTCAAAATTCTCTTACAGAACGTGGCATTTGATTTCGATTGTATAGTTTTGACTGGTCTCCAAATTCAAGTATTCAGCATTTCAATATAGGAATATCTAGATATCTCTAAGATAATAATAATAATGATCTTGGCATATTCATAGGTGATATAAACATTGATTTGCTAATACCAGATGATAGAAATACTGTAGAATATTTGAATATTTTGAATGAATTTGGCTACCAGTCTGCAATAAATGTAGCAACTAGAGTCCAGGGTAATAGCAAATCATGTTTAGATCATATTTTCATAAAAACTGATGAAATCTTGAAAGAAAATACAATTCCCTTAGTTCTGAAAACGCATATAGCAGATCATTTTACTACGATTATGCAGGTCATGATGGGAAAAGAAGTTGAAAACAAAACAACTAAATACCTAAATTTTATTAACAAAAACAAAATTAGTAATGTATTTGAACAAATCTCCTGGCTTCTAGTGTACAATTCAGATGATCCAGATAATATAACCAATACATTCATAGATACTATTCAAGAAAATCTTGAGCTATGTACGGAAAAGCGTCTTTTCCGAAGAAAGCATGACAAAATTGCACCCTGGATGAACAATGGCCTGTTAAACTCTGTTAATAAAAAAATAAAATGTACCTGAATATACAAAAAGAACCTGACAACCTAGAACTAAGAAGATACTTTAACATTTACAGAAACAAACTGAACGCATTGATAATGAAAACTAAAAGTAATTACTATAAACAAAAAATTGATTGTAACAAAAATAATTCAAAAAATCTATGGAAAGTAATAGAAGACCTAAGTAAAACAAAAAAGGGAAATACTAAGATAAACAAAATCAGAAGTGTCACTGGCGAAATATTAACAAAAAAATATGATAGCAAATGAATTCAACAGAACGTACATTGATATGGGAAAAACTTGGCCAAAAAATTAAAATTGACCCACTATTCCAGTTCAGTAGAGTAACTATGGTCAACTCATTTGTATTCGATCCTGTTGATGAAAAAGAAATCGGAAATGCAATAAAGGACCTTAAAAATAAAAAGGCGGTTGGTAATGATGATTTGAAAGCTGAAACCATCAAATTAATAACTCCCTATATTCTGGAACCACTAACTTATTTAATAAATATGTGTATTGATAAGGCTGTTTACCACTCAGCATTCAAAAACTCCATAATAACCCCACTGTTCAAACGAGGTAATATAATGGAAGCAATCAATTATCGGCCCATATCACTACTAACACATTTATCAAAAATATTTGAGAAAATAATAAAAAATCGGCTAGTCATACTTGAAAAAATATAACATTCTCATTCTCTCAAACCAACAGTATGGATTTAGGGAAGGAAAATCAACTGAGGATGCTATCCTGAGCCTAATTTCAAAGATCACAGAATCATTAAATATTAGCAAACCGTGCTTATCTATATTCATAGACTTATCGAAGGCATTCGATACAGTCAGTCACCGTTTACTCTTGCAATCTCTGGAAGATATTGGTATTCGAGAAAATTGTTTTAAATTATTCGGAAGTTATCTGACAAATAGACTCCAGGCTGTGAGGGTAGATGGTGTCTGCGGTAATGCGGAAACGATCGAGTACGGAGTTCCGCAAGGATCTATACTAGGCCCTATACTATTTAATATATATATTAATGATATGTTCTCACTAGAAACTCAAGGTAGCATCACCGGCTTTGCAGATGACACAGCCATCTTCTATAGTGCTGAAAGCTGGATGGACTTAAAATCTAAATCAGAACACGATTTTTCAAATATTAAAAAATATCTAGATAGAAAGCTTTTAACAGAGAATTTTGATAAAACAAATTATGTTAAAAAATTGTTGTTAAAATTGCGCAGACTCCATATACATTTTACCAAAGAAAAAAATCAAATATTTGGGAGTCATATTTGATCCTCATATGAAATGGAACCTTCACATAACCTATGTGACAAATAAATTGAGAAGTATTTTATTTAAATTTAGAAAATTGAAAAACATATTACCCCTAGAATACCTGAGGACCGTATATTTCTCTTTTGTTGAAAGTCATCTCAGATATGCGATTGTTGTCTGGGGTGCAAGTTTGAAATCGCACCTTCACTCTTTAGAAGTCACACAAAGGAGATTTTTAAAGATAATATATACCAAGAAGTCAAGGTATCCATCACATGATCTTTATAAAGAATCACGAATACTTGACTTAAGACAACTATACTTTCTCTGTTCCAGCAATAAATATCATATCATAAAAAATCACTCACAACTTCCACGTCACGATTATGCTACTCGTCGGAAACATCATTACGTTACACCGTTGATGTTGAAAACGGTTTCACAAAGATCATACACCTTTTTCGCACCAAAACTATACAATATCATACCAGAAAATATGAAAAATATAAAAATGTTAAATTATTCAAGAAAAAATTGAAAGAATCCATTCTTTGCAATCCAAGAGGCATGATCTCGTTTTTTTGTTTATACACATATAATAATTCAACTGTTTGCACTATATGACCCTCCTCAAATTGTATTGTCTTTTTATTTTTGTATTCAAATTATAATACCTTTAGCTAATCTTACCCACTGTATTTTACCCCTTTTATAGTTCATTCACAATTTGTATTGTATATAAACTTTCTTCTATATCTACTGTATTTTAACTAATTGATATCTTTGCCAGAAATTTTATTGTATTCATATCTCATTTTATTTTTGTATTTATTTTATATTACTTTTATCTATACTCATTGTTTTTTTCGTATTTTAGCTATACAACATTCTATTTATATTTATCCTAATCACTTACATCCACTGCATTTCATTGATTTTAAACGTAACAAGTGCAATAGCACTTTTCGTTCACTTACTTTATTCTTATTACATTTTTCTTAATTGTTATGTTTCATGTTTTTTATGAATAAAGTTATTATTATTAAATATGAAATAAAAATATTTTAAAACGAAGTCACTTTTTCCTAGTAACTACTGAACGGCTGAACCGATTTTGATGAATTTTCGGTAGTCAAATTCGTCTTCCGCAAGTGACACTTATTATATTAAAATTATAAAAAATCAAAATAGCCGATTTTTTGCGCCAAATTGGCCGCCGTGAACTAAAAAACCCCACTGTGGTTCAAAATAAAAATCAAAAAAGAAATGATATCTTTCCAAATCAAATAAAAACTGGAAGCAGCCGAGACCTATTTGCTTAAAAAAAATCTATAGAAATAGAATGGGTCTAGGCTACTTTTTACCAATTTTTCTTTATGAAAAGATTATTATATTACTTGTTTCTTGCATTTTAGTTTAAACCGCAGTCGGATATTTAAGTTTCTTCAATTAGTTTTTTATATTGAGTAGCTCTAATAAATAATTTGGTTCAAATGAAAAAGAATGTTGTTATATTTTTGATGGAATTATTATTTATTGTGTGTGGCACTAAATAATCTAGTGTGGTGAAGCAAAATTAGTGTTTCCATTTGAAAAAGTTCAGTACGTGAAATAAATATTAAATTATTTTTGTTCAAACCTTCACTCTATCACTGTTACAAAAAAAGAGTAATATTAATAACACACAAAACATAAAATAAACAAAAATATTTCTTAAACAGAGTACAGAAAAACAAAAAATTTCAACTCTGTTACAAACTGCAAGTTATACATAGTTTCAGATTCGGAACTATATCAGTTGATCCAGCTAGAGTAGTTTACGACAAATTGCCATTAGCCTTTAACAGGACTAGATTTTCAAAAATTGTATCGCTAAGAGCATGACGCCTAGGTGCATCTATAATAGAAGCGGAAAAAAACATTATTTCTACTAGTGTGCTTGATGGAAGTGGGGTATTATATTCAAGAACAGTTTTTTGATAGTTGGAAATTCATTCAAGACCATCATATCTGTTATCTTGTCTTCCAGATATCTCAATACTTCCAAACTAGAAACGTCGATTTCTTGAAGTGAGGACTGGGAAATCTGTGGTGTATTTTGTTGGGAACCCTCTTGCGTATTTATTCCTTGAGTATCAGAATCAAAGAATTTATCCAGAATTGTTGAAGATGTGTTCGTTTCAGTCGATTTGTTTTCGCGCACTTTTACCATCTTTGCCGTACCAGTGGTAATCATTTTTTTAATGGTATCCAGACCTATCGAAGCCTCATCAGCTATTGCTCCAAACCAAAGTTTAAATTGTGTAATCGAAAATGTGGCAAGAATTACATCGTCAACGTCATGCCCTGTCGTAAGGAACGACTCGATTTTTTTATTAAACCCTCCAATGCAGGCTTTCAGAATAGATTTGGCAGGTTTACATGTGATATTTCCGTTCTGTTGAAGCTTCATGAGTTTAACTTTTAATGATATCAAGCATGGTAGAAGGTAACCATAATAACAATGTTTTTCACCTTGCAGAATATTTAGAGCAGAAGCTATTGGCGCTGACCGCGTTTTACATTTTCAACAACATTCATAGATCCATTGCTGAGAAAAGGCTTAGTGCTTAGTAATCCCGTAAAATAATCGAAGCACAAAGCACTGAATCCAAAAAGTGCTCGGGAGCACACTGCTTACGAGCACTAAAATGCTTTGAGCACTTTCTCGGGCACTAAGTGTAAAACCTTGTGCGGACTGTAATGGCTAGTTTTTATAGTTTTTAATTGAATTAGAGAATAGAAATTGATTTCTTAAATTGATTGTGACAATTCTCTTTCAAAATTGTTTTATTGACTGTCAACATGACATCTCCATGACAGCAACTTGAATTACGTTATAAAGAGTACTGATACATTAAAAACAAAAATAATACGTCGATCTCGAACATACTCCCCGCCTTGAAACGCTGTGCTTTCAATCGGATTGTTCTGGTAGCGGACAAATTTTAGGAAAACTTCGTTTGATGATTCCATTTCGGGTTTTGATCGTTGCAATACGTCCATGACCGTCGGAACCGGGATGAACTTCCAATATACGTCCAAGTCTCCAATCGAGTGGTAATAAATGGTCGTCTTTAACCAAGACTAAACTGCCATTGCGAAGCTGGCCTTCACTTGATTTCCATTTGTTTCTAACTTGAAGCTCGGATACGTATTCTCTATTCCAACGTTTCCATACATGCTGGCATATACGCTGTACTAACTGATATCCAGCCAAACGGTTAATTGGGACATCTTCCAGGTGAACATCGGGCACGGCTGTTAACGACTTACCAATGAGGAAGTGAGCAGGGGTTAAAGAAGTAAGATCGTTAGGATCTGAGGAAATTGGGCACAATGGACGTGAATTTAAAATAGCTTCTATTTGCACTACAATTGTTTCCAATTCCTCAAAAGTGAATGTAATATCACCCATAACCCTCTTCAGATGATGCTTGAAACTCTTTACGCCTGCCTCCCATAAACCTCCCAAATGAGGAGAGTGACTTGGTTAAAAATTCCATTGTATTTATTCACGTCTATATTGTTCATCAAGTTCGTGAGAATGTGTTAGAATGTATCTACCTAATTCTTTATTTGCTCCTATGAAATTTGATCCTCGGTCAGAATAAATTGAGGAAGGTTTTCCTCTTCTTGGTCAAACTGGAAACCAATTCGATATGTATGGCCTTCGTTGAAAAGCATACAAATAAACTAACATAACATTTAGTAACTTTACATCCTCGACCCTTTCTGTCTTTCAGTAGAAATGGCCCAGCATAATCGACGCTCACTACTTGAAAAGGTTTATTTGGAGAAACTCGATCTTTTGGCAAATTTCCCGTTATGGGCTGTACATGCTCGGGATTGAATCGAAAACATCTGAGGCATCTTCGAATAGTATGTTTAGCAAGGTTTCTACCACTAATCGGCCAAAACTTATCCCTAATAGCAGAAAGCAATTATTGGGGACCCACATGGAATAATTTCAAGTGATAATGCTTGAATATCAGGTTGGTCAAAGGGTGCTTACCACAGAGAATTATAGGGTGTTTTTTGTCGAATAAAATATTTGAATGTTGAACTATATATATCGTATTTGATGCTTGGCCATTTTGTTCTCTCAGCTTTCAGCCACTCTGGTCCAAACCACCATAAATTAGATGAGATCAGTTGTTTTGGAAATACTCCTATTGATACCAAATCAGCCAGGTTATCTTTCGTAGGTACATGTTGCCAAGAGTATGAACTTGTAATCTTTTGTATTTTCGACACACGGTTCGCTTCAAAAGTTTTCAAAGAATTCAAATCACTATTTATCCAAGAAATAACTATAGTTGAGTCTGACCAGAAATGACAGGCATCAAATTTGATATTTATTGAATTATTGACCTTTTGAAATAAATCGGATAGTAATAGAGCGCCACACAATTCAAGTTTTGGAATTGTCAACGACTTGATGGGGGCTACTCTGGATTTTGAACAAAGCAAATACACAGCTATTCTGCCCTCATTATAAATGCTCCTTGAATAAATAGAAGCACCGTATGCATATTCGGAAGCATCGGAGAACCCATGAAGCTGTACGTTCACATAATTTGGATATACTACAAGTCGAGAAATTTGCAAATTGTTTAAGTATTGCAAATCACCCTGTATACGGTCCCATATTCCTTGTAAATCTGGTGGTAGAGGATTGTCCCATGATATTTTCTTCATCCATAGTTTTTGAATTAAAATTTTTGATTTGATAGTACAAGTCCTAAAGGATAAAAAATCTTGGCGATATGAGATAGCACAGTCCTTTTTGTAGGAATGTCTATTTTAGGATAATCTGTTACTTTGTATAGTAGCATATCAGTGTGACAAGACCAATTCAAACCTAAGGTTTTGGCGTATTGATTTTCGCCAAATTCTAGAATTTTAAAATTCAAATCTGACTTATTGAGCCCTTCTAGTATTTTTGGCTCATTTGAAAACCATTTCCTTAATTCAAAACAACCACTTGCAAGGACTTGTTTGATTTCTTTGCATATGTTAGAAACATACTCAATGGAGTTTCCGCCAGTTAGCAAATCGTCAACATAAAACTCCTCTCGTATTATTTTTGCTATAGTAGGCGATGAAAGTTCACATTCTTTTGCTTATTCAAACAGACATCTGATACTCAAATAAGAAGCTGAAGCTTGACCATAGGTAACAGTATTCATAAAAAATGTTTTTAGCTCACTTGATGGATCTGGTCTCCAGAATATTTTTTGTAAACTTCGTTCGGATGGCTTGATTAGTACCTGATGGTACATTTTTGCAACATCTGAGGGTACTACAAAGGCATATTTCCGAAATCTAAGAATTATAGAAAATAAATCACTCTGTATGACTGGATCAACTAGCTGCAAGTCATTGAGTGATACACCAGAACTGGTAGGAGCAGAAGCATTGAATACGACTCGAAGCTTAGTAGTCAAACTTTCTTCAAGTAGAACACCATGGTGAGGCATGAAATAATCTGATGAAGATATGTTAGAATTCGATTGCGACCCTATGACTTCACTCATATGACCTAAAGATTCATATTCATTCATGAATTCTACATAACTTTTCTTCAGAACCTCGTTTTGTTGAAGCCTTTGTTCCATGAGGTGAAATTGTTTCTTTGCTCGCATTTTTGAATCCCCTAGAACAGTATCAGACTGATTCAGAGGCATAGAAACGATGAATCGACCATATTTGTCACGTGTCGTAGTTTTCTGATAGTAGTTTTCACAAAATTTATGTATTTCAGAAATAGATTTGACGTCTGAGCATTCCTCAATCTCCCAAAATTTTGCAAGTAACTGATGCAGATCATCGGATTTAGTTGCAAAATTACAATTAGTTTTTTTCATGATAGGGGTTCCTAAAGGTCCTGAAATAACCCATCCAAATGGAGTTTGGTGCAATATTGGCTGATTTTTACCCAGTTTGATATTACCGAAACAAAGAATATTCCAAAATAAATCGGCACCAATCAAAATATCAATTTTTGTGGCTCATTGAAATGTGGATTAGCAAGAACAATATCTTTGGAAATTTTCAAAGATTTCATATTTATTTTGGTATTAGGTAATGATCCGGTTATTTTGGGAAGAATGAAACATCTGAGAACAGAAGAAAATGAAGTATGCTTGGAATGAATTTTTCATGGATCATGGACATTTTGTTACTTATTCCAACTAAAGTTAAATTAGCATTCATCTTTTGCAGACCCAAACGTTCACTCATTTCTAGAGTTATGAATGAAGATTGTGATCCACAATCTAGTAATGCACAAGCTGAATGTTGCATACCTTGTTTGTCCGAAACTGAAATAATCGCAGTTGATAAAAATACATGAGTTGCGGAAGGACGTTGAAAAGCACTTATACAACTTGTTGACTGATCTTGAGATACTTCATGACTGATAGTTGATGTTGATTCATTCTCGTTTGTGGCATGAAGCAGAGTATTATGCCAAGATTTACAGATTTTACAAGGACCAACTTTACATAACTTGATATTGTTTGCATGTCCCTGGCGCAAGCAATTCTGGCATAATTTTTGTTTCTTGCAAAAATCAGACCTATCTCTTATAGTTAATTGTAAAAATTCTTTGCATGAGTATATACTGTGCTCCCCTTTACAAAAATTGCATTTATATTTGGTAACTGAATTGGTAGCTATGAATGATCTCGACTTGTTATCAAATTGCTTACATTTTGTGTCATTTAAATGTTTTAATTCAATAGTTTCTAGAAAATCAGCACGAGATTTCAGAAAACTCTTGAAATTATCTCATGTAGGAAAATTATCCATTTTAGCACTATATTTCTCCCATTCTCGCAATGATTGAGAGTCTAGTTTAGAAGTTATCAAGTAAACTAATAGAGTATCCCAAGAATTGTTATTTTGTTCTAATTGATCAAGTGACCTCAAATGCTTTAATGTGTTATCAAGAAGATTTCGAATTTTTGAAGAAGATTCCTTTTGGATAGAATCAAGAGTGAAAAGGGTTGTGAATTAATAGTTTTTTATTATTATCTTTCACACAAAGCATTCCATGCCAGCTTGTAACTGCTTGATATGAATTCTATAGACTTGATTACCTGAGCAGCATTACCTTGAAGAGATGCCCTTAGATAGTGGTATTTTTGTATGTTGGTTTGTGATGATTTCCATGAATGAGAGAGTCGAAAGTGTCACAGAACTCTAGCCAAGTTTCATAGGCGCCGTCAAATTTAGGTAACTCAATGGTTGGTGGTTTTACAATTTGAGTAAAATCAGTTTTTACGAATTCCTCACCGGCAGTAGATATTTTAGAATGCAGGTCACCATCATGTATTGAAACAGCTTTAGATTTGATGAAAGGAGTTGGCAATGACATTAATTGAGGTTCTCTGGGGTGTTCCAATGAAGTTTCAGTACCTTGTTTTGCTTGATATTTGAGACTACCAGCTAAGAAAACCTTAGCACTTGTAATAGTAGCACCAAAATTATTTTCGAACATTTCACGTTCGCTATATTGCTGATCTAAAACATCATCATCGCAAATATTTTCGATCTCATTTTGAATCTCTATGAACTCGAATATCAAAGGTTCAACTCTATTCAAGCGATCTCTCAACTGAATAAAATTGGCCACGCTTAGAGGAGATTCGCTCTCTAAAGTCTTCAGAAAGTTACTGAAATTTGTAATTGAAGCTTTGATAGTGCCACGTTTTCTGTTTAAAGATTTCAAACGATTTTCAGACATTTCAAAAGTATAGTGGAAACAAATCACAGCGCAAATATATAACTAGTGCAGTGATGAAAGGGTAATTGATTTGAAATAGCTTGACTTTTATCTTCACGCTAACAACCTCTCGAACTGGACTATGCTTTTTCAATCCGTCTCGTGTGGACCATGTAAAACCTTGTGCGGACTGTAATGGCTAGTTTTTATAGTTTTTAATTGAATTAGAGAATAGATATTGATTTCTTAAAATGATTGTGACAATTCTCTTTCAAAATTGTTTTATTGATTCTGTCAACATGACATCTCCATGACAGCAACTTGAATTACGTTATACAGAGTACTGATACATTAAAAATAAAAGTAATACGTCGATCTTGAACACTAAGCACAGTGCTTTGGGACAACTCTGGTCTTGTTGCTATGCAATGATTGTCGTACGGAATTATTGGATTTTCAGTTTCCAAACCTATGCATAATTATTTCATTGAGTCGTAAGTATCTGGTTGGTTGGTTGGTTGGTTGGTTAAAGACTGACGAGCGTGATGCCGGAGCGAGATGCCGGATTTCCCACAACAGTGAAACCATCTGGGGTCTATTGTATTGTTCTGTCGTCAGTGATTCCTAGTTGAATAGGCCTGTGTTTTTCACCAGGTTCAGTAGTCTCATACTAGGTGTTTCGGATTCATGCCTGTTTCTAGGTTGATCTGCCCGAATATTCTGTTGCGCTTGTTGAGCAGCGCGTCGCATTCGAAGTTCATGTGAGAGGCTGTTTTCTCCTCGTCACCACACAGTCTACACTACACGGTTTCTCGATTTATTCCCATGGTGTGTGGGTGTTTCCTAAGGCCGCAGTGTCCGGTTAGTAAGCCGTTGATTGTGCGTATCTTATGAGTCGTATCTGCGATAAAGTAAGCATTTTGGAGAGTTACCAATTCCTTATCGATAACTTATTATGAATAAATGTACGATTTGTAATCATATTCCATTAAATACAAAAAGTGTCAAAACAGTTTTGCAAGAGTTTTATAATGGAAGATTCTAAATTTGAAAACATGAATCAAACATATAAAAAAGTGCATTTAACGTTTTCAAAACAACCTTTTGAATAATTTTTTTTATGATTTCATGAGTACACTCTTTGTTCATTATGAACTTCTTGCCGTAATCAGGCTGTAGTGGAAGAAATATAGAGGTCTTTGATGTGAAGATTGGTATATGTCTTTGTGCTTTATCGTTGTACTATTGTAAGCCCTCCTTCTTTCATTAATGTCCCATTGGTGGTACTGTGGGTTTATCCTGCAGTTGTTATGGCAAATGTGCAAAGTCGCTCTGGAGCTCATATTATGGTGGTAGAGTTCCCTCTCATCTCATGAGGGAGTAGTATTAATATTATTATCTGGGTTGAAGAGTAGATGAGGAGGACTATGGACTATGATAGAATGAAAAACTTTTTTTGATAAAATTTTATTCATTGACATTCATAGTTACAAGACTATTTCTGGTATAAGTATCAATAGCAAAGTTTTCTACCCTGAGTAAAATCTATGAAGAATAAATAACGCATTTGATGGTAAAACATTATCCCCAAAAATTTTTATAATGTATTGATTAAAATGATAATTTCAATAATGAAAAGTATATTGTCAATTGCTGAAACAACAAAATCATTCAAGGTTATTGTACTATAGCAGAATACCAAACAAGAGCGCTTTTCTGGCCAAACAGTATGTGAATACAATGTATTGATAATCAACAAGTGCGAAATATTTGAATGTACTCGAAGAATGGCTCTATTGCTGTAATCGCCCAACATATACAATATGGTGATATTGCATAAGATGCTGAATGTTAGATTGTAGTAACAATTGCCAAAATCAATTCAAACAATATTCTATATTTTTAGTTTTGAGAAAATCATACTTTCGAAGAATTAGTAACAGTTGCGGTTTCATTTTCTGGAGATATTTCTATAAACAATGCTCCATTTTCGAATATATTTTCTTTTTCATTATTTCACTGCTGTAAATTAAATACAGAAAAATACAGAATATTGTTAAACTTAGAAGAAAAAATTCTGTAGATTTCTTGTTGGAAATTATGTCCTATAAAAAAATTTCTAAGTCTAATCATTCAGCTTTGAAAGGGCGGAAGTAAAATAAGCTTGAAACTGAAATGACAATACAACTTGACAGCAGCCCAATATAATCTGATCAAAAATAGTTGATTAAAGTGAATTTTTAATATAACAGCAGCCTCCTCTCCGGAGTGAAATTGTAATGAAAAACAAATTATGTACACTTCCCTACAAATAAAAGTAGGACACTTGATGCTTATAGAATGGTTCATTGTCAGGCATTATTTTGTATTGTGAAAAACAACCATTCTAATCATCAAGTGTCCTACTTTTATTTGTCGGGAAGTGTACAATATATGTATTATATTATATTTTATGTTTTTGGAATGAAAACGAATGGAAAAAGACCGAAGACAAAAAACTTAAGGAGTTCTATAGTAAATCTGAATAATATTTCAAATGCGCAAATTTTAACCCTATAAAAAAGTTCTGATATGAGATTGGGGTCGGTTGTTGAAAAGTCAACAGAGAGTAGTGAAGTGAAGGAATATACTTATATTGAGTTTTTGAAAGTAATCAATAAAAAATATAAAAATATAAAACAACAACAAAAATTAATTGGCGCTACGACTTGATTGATTCCAGTGGCGCATTTGCTTTTTCATTGAGAGCATAGAAAGATACCTACTTTATAAAATAAAAAATAAATATGGGAAATTTAAAAAACATATGAGTAGTGACAGGAAAATATCCAATATAATGGAAAACTCGCTGTGTGCTTGAAAAATTTCATTCAATACCGTAGAAGGACCTAGTTAGTAAATACTGTTTCAAAAATTTCTTGAAAGTTATAAACGTTCTGTTAATGTTTAATGCTATGTGCCATGTGATAATCTATTATAGAACTTTATGCTTGCAACTGAGAGAGCTTTCTCATGAAAGTAGTCCTATGGTAGAGAATTTTCAGACTGTTGCCATGTCTAGTTGGGTAATGTTGGATGTTAGCAATGTTAAATTGCTATTGTTTTAAGATAAAAGTTTGTGTGTATATCTGCATTGTAATTATGATAAGATAATCCTAAGAGCTTTTTTGTAGAAGAAATGGTCTATTGACTGAAGTAGAACTATACCAAATTATTGTGTTACTGTAAGTTAAATATACTCAGCAGCTGTGTTTGGGGTAGTGTAATTTTCAATTGTAAAATAGCAAAATATCTTCTACTAACTTTTTTGCTGCTTTGATTGTTACAATCATGAAACGACAGTGTTGCGTCAAACAATTCAGAGACAGTGACATCAAGATTTTGTGATATAAATTTCAGGTTGGGATTGGATAAAATGATAAATTTTATATCAAGTGATTACACGTACACCATATTCATCGAATCTATTGTACCCATGGTAATACTTAAAAATGATGTATTTACCTCTTTACGAGTATATCTAATTTCCAAAATTTTAAGTTACTAGATAAACTCAAATTTAGGATAAAAATAAAAGCCTCAAATTTTCAAGGATGATATTCTGTACCTTGGAAGAAAAAGGGCCAATGTCCACATCATGCAGAATTAATTGAGTTATTTGGCCCAATATACTTGATATATTTCAATTTTCACGTAGAAAAATGGCCAAAGTCCTAGGTATCTCCAATGAGCAAAACTATTTCAGTATTGAAGGCTGATGTCCATTCTTGCCTAATAAAATGAGGGACATTGGCCTTCATTGTTAGATTGGCTGTGAAATGAAATTGCCAATGTCCTCTTGAACGATGTATTCCTCACGGCCAAAGCCCGATATCAGAGGCCAATGTCCCATTGAGTGATATATTCCTCACAGACAATGTCCAATATCTTCCACAAATTAAAAAAACAGCTAATATATATATTCAGTTATTTGTAAAATAATACAAAAGAATAAGTGTTAGAAAGACTCAGACTCGTGTAATGTTATACAGTTCTGCAAGACGAGTATGATTCTATACTGAAAATCTGTGCACTCTTCTTTCTCGAATCGGCGAAATTGGACATTGGCCCTTTTTCTTCCAAGATACAGGATTTCTCTCAAGTCGCAGGTATCTCAGGGGGTTTGACTGAGAAATTCTTTTAGGGCAGTTGCTTAATAATTCACAACAATTAATCTCCTCCTGAATTTGTTTGCATGAATTGAGCAACACCCTGTATGTTTCTGAGAAGAAATACAGAGTATATATACCACGATGAGATGTATATGGGAAACTACTGTGAGTATTTTTCTGAAAATTTGGGAGTTTTCCGAGGAGTTCATTTCAATTGAAATATTTTAGTTGTCTACGACTTCTTGTTATACCGGAAGTGGACCCAACTTTGTTTTTCATTGCATTTTCAAAATGTATGATGAATTTTAATATAATTTTATTCCAAACATTGTATATCCTACGCTAAAAATAGGTGGAGTTTATGCTTGCCACCCTATATCTAAATTAAACTGCGTTTGTAGAAAAATTGAAAAACTACAATTTCCGTGTGGTTATTAGAGAAGCCTGAATTATCAGTAGGCTCTTTTGGAAGAATCGACAAGAAACAAAAGCTGACGGGTCAACAAACAATATTTGCAAATAATTTGACGTTAGAACATAATTTTATAGAAAGCATTCATCATGTCTGGTACAGAATTTGGTAAAAAATATTACTTCAATTTATTAAGGTTCATATGTACCAATGGAAATAAAACACGAGTTCGAAATTCATCAAAATTATCTTATTGCATTGAGTTCACAAATCGAAAAATTCCTGAGATTTTGAAGAAAATCTGTTCATTGGTTTTCGACATGCTCGTTCGACACAAAAAAAGACATAAGCATACAAATGTTCGTGTAAATTAAATAATTTATACTCAGGGGTAATATAATAAGTGGTATGATTATTACCGATAATTTTTTGGAATATTAATGAATTGCAATCCCAAAGCTGAAAATACAACGAGTCCGCAGGACGAGTTATATTTTCTTGCATTGGGATTGCCAATGAATTGATATTCCAAAAAATTATAGGTTATTAATCATACCACGAATTATATTTAGGACGACAATATATCGATTTGAAATAAAGAAAAATCGTGTCACCGTTTTAATTTGAAGTAATTCACAGAAATCAAAATCTAACAACGTGAATACTAAAGAGAAAAATTGGGGTCATATTACAGGCATAATCTTTCAAAATATCAGCCAGCTCCACAATTGTGGTATTCGCATTGACAATATAACCCCTGTTTGTGCAAAAATTATAGAATTGCCTGGTAATTGATTCTTTATTTCTGGCCGTATTCAACAGAATACTCTTTTCCACTGCTTCATCTAAGATACCAATAGCCATTTGTCCCCAACGATCGCTCATATTGATTAAGAAATATAACTAGTCAAAACACAAAGATTTGACGTTTATAATTTAAATCATTATTTAAGCAGGTTTATCACCGTGAAAATACAGCGATAAGCTGTATTATCACTGTAATTCCGATTCTATTGGCTGAATTTCAAAATTTGAAATAGACTGATTGGTTGTTGAGCAAGGAGATATATTGTCAAGAAAATAATTAGATATCCACTGAAAAATCGGTTTTTCGCCATTTTGACGGTTAATTTGAGGTTATGTCTGAGAGTGTTAAAAACAAACGTTTCTGAAGTTTATTTTCTATAACTTTTCAATTAAACATTTTCCACGTTTCGTCGCAAATTGCAAAAAACCATTTCAACATTTTTAGTTTTCGTGTTTGAATGTTTATGTCCCTGAAGATGGGACCTCAGCAACGTTTTCCACCACAAAAATTATAGGCACCAGTCTAAAACCATTTGACATATAAAACATATATAGTCATTACCTTCACGAATGACATTTTATAAATTTTCAGCAACTGTCACTAATATAAAAAATGAGCCCTCAAGTTAGGGAAAGTGAGTAAGAACATACATTCTGGTCCTTTCTGGAATCCAGAATGTATTGAACCTCGCCCTTCGCTTCAAATTAGCATAAAATCAAACGTATTTTTATGAATAATAAAGACCTTTATTATAATATTTTTTATTCGTGTTCATAACATATCAGCTGTGGATAAATTTATATTGCATTTTATGTCTTGTTAGCATGTAAAATACTCAACTCAACACATTCAACTTATTCTTCAAAATTGGTAAGCTATATTTTCCAATATTTACATATATTATTATATTATGGGCCGTGGTGGTCGGCTGGTAAAGCGTTCGCCTCGCAAGCGTGGGGTCGTGGGTTCGATCCACCGATTCACCGGTCTCGTGCATGGCATCACACGTTAAAAGGTAAGGGCTGCGTCTTCCCTAGCTCACACAAGTCTATCGAAGACTTCCGAGGGTTACACGTAGGGGTGCAATCAGTTGACGGAAATAACAATTATAACAAAAAAAAATTATTGTTATATGTATATTATTGTTGAACATAGAATTGAACATGAAATTTGGCAATACTACCACAATCACTATTCAGCAGCATATTATTCACAATCAAGAAAATCTGAAAAATTGAACCAATATAAATTTTGAGTAATTTGATAAAATGGTTCAGTGAGTTTCTGGGATATGATTTAAGTAGTTCATTCTGCACTTTTCATGCGAAATAATCAATCGAAAATAATAATGAACTAGGAATATATTTTCCACGAAATCAATCGACATAAGTTCGACTGCTTGGTGCGTTTGTCTCATTAATGAACACACTTAAATGTAATATGTGAATGTATTTTTATTGTACCCATCTGAAAACACCACATTTACATGCTTATTTAGCCCACTGAATTTTTTTTTCCGTGCGCTCGTACGGACAAATTTTCCGTGCGCTGCCTATATACATGTCAAAATTAAATAATATGTTGTTGACAGTTCTCTAGAAATCGCAAATTGTTTGAATATTTCCTTACCAACAGGGTAAATAACGCTTGTTTTGTGGCAATTTCTGGATATTTTTTACCATACGTATTTCTATTAATGATACATGTTTTTATTCCTTCATCATTAAAATTGAATGTTTCTTAACAATCTGTGGTTTTCAGGTAGATATAATGAAAAATATCATAAAATTACTCGTCCATAAATGCTCTTTCCGTGCTTGCACGACTTCCCGTGTTCGGCTTCGTCCTCCCACGGGAACATGTCGCGCACGCACGGAAAAAGCCTATTTTCTGAACTCCTAATGAAGTATACTATTTCGGATGCTCGATGGTTTCGGAACGTACGTTTCGCCAGTTTGATTAAGTCCCAAAAATACCTCAGATATTGAGGATATTATAACAGAATTTGAAAATCCGAATACGTAAACTGGGCTGTTGCCAAAACGAGTTTCAAACGCTATATAGTCCAAGAAACGAGGAAGCGGCCCAATGTTAAATATGAAAAAATTAATTAAAATATGATCGTATAGGAAATCAAAATCATAATCTAAAAAATTGGCAAAGTTGCGAAAAGCGGAAAAAGTTGGATTAGGAAATTGTAGGTATCAAAAAGATCTATCAATTGAATAACTTATAATTTTTTGATTTATTGATACTTATCGAGTTATATCGGAATAACCGTAAAAATCGGGTTTTCTATAACTCGTTTATTGTAAGGTATTGAAAATTGTTACTTACAGATTTGTATAGCCGATGGCAAGCCAAAAAAGTGATGCTACAGTAACGATTCATGGCTCATTTGTTTCTGTAAGAGTTGTACTTTCGTATTATGGAATAAGTATATTGATTTTATTTATTTTAATTGTCAAAAAATTAGTTTTATCCACAATCACCTTATAATTGAAGTTTTATCCACACTTATGAACCGTATAAAGTACTACTTTAACCACTAGTGGAATAATGAAATTACTTTATTCCACTAGTGGAATAATGAAAAATACAATCTTGAATATCAATCACATTTTACTTATTTTCACCAACTTCACACATTTTTACAAATGGAGTCGATAAACAATCGACAATACATAGCAACCATTCAACACCTCCCGATATTTTTGTATGTTATTTCAATGATTTTTGAGGAGGTGGCAGCCGCTGTCAGAGTAAAACGTCAAATCATTTTGTGATGAAAAATTTCCGCGATTCTGATTCTAAATGAATGTGATTGTGAATAAAACGTTGTATTGCATGCGTGTTTTAGATACATTTTATTTGCTTAAGAAATTTAAACGCTCGAGCTTCGCTCTCGCGTTTAAACATTCTTGCGCAAATAAAATGATATCTAAAACACTTATACTAAATAAATTTCTTAATTTTGTTTTTATAGCAATGACTTTTATGAAAATAGATTTCTAGCATGACGTCACGCATTAAAAAAAATTAAATTCCTACGATCACTAGGAGCCGAGATAATTTCTTAATTTCAAAAAAATCTGGAAGGCGCAATAATCATCGTACAGCAGTCACTTTCATGGATATAGGGGTTGAATACCTATATTTTCGATAAAAAAATACTAGGATATGTCTAGTTCATTTCCAGTATTATTAATTGATGACCAAAGTGAGGCGTGCAGGCGTGGAGCGATGCAATTTTAGCGGGTGGCGCAATGGGGATATTAATACTGTTGACATTAAATACACTTTCGTCCTGACAGTGTTATTGAAAAAGAAAAGAAAAGTTACTGGTTCAATTTCAAGTACTAGTGTACATTGCAAAAGAAAACGTACGTGAACAACAAGCTGAGATACTCAATATTTTTCAAGCACAAGCCACTTTGAACGCACGATAGTATATTGTGCAACAAGTGCAGAAAAGTGATAATTTCTCACGAGTTTGAAAAAGTTGCGGCACGAGCGCAAGCGAGTGCAGCAATTCAAACGAGTGAGAAATTGCATTTCTGCTCGTGTTACACACTATATTTTTTCTACAACACCCTTTTTGCTAAAAATAATACTATACTATAAGACGGAATGAAATGTCAGTGACTCATTCTTATATTTTCCTCTTGAAGTTGAAGGTAGTAAATTCAATGACAATGAATTAACTTGTTTTCTTAGTTCTGGCGGAGTATTTTCAATTTCAGAACTGTCGCTATCTCATTAAAAAATGACGGGACAAGAATATTTTACGAATATTTTATGCTTGTTATGTTATGTTGACATTCAAATGATTCTATAGATGTTGCTCCGTTGCCTAGCAATGGATAGTGTGTATGTGGGTATTTGAGACAGCAGTAGTGATGTCTATGATTTTTGTTCAGAATATTATGAATTTGTACGACAATTTCCCTCATATTATATAAACCAATAGACTTTGTCTATTCATTCTTGTTGCCTGATCGTATATCCCTTCGAAATGCAAAATTTTCAAAATATACTTTCATCTTGCTGTCACGAAAACTGTATTGCTTGGAAATTAGGTACTGAAAAATTTTGGCACAGAAATGTCACTTTGTGGCACAGAAATGTCACTTTGCGGCACACTAATGTCAAATTTCAATTATTGTGAGAAATAATCATGTTTGCGAACGTAAAACTATGCAGAAAAGCATGTTGGAGTGTGGTTGTAGAAAAAATAAGTTTTCAGTGCTATCCCCACTACGCCACCCGCTACAGCTATCGCGAGCCGCGCCTGCACGTCTCACTTTATTCATCAATTAATAATACTGCAAATGAACTAGACATATCCTAATATTTTTTTATTGAAAATATAGGTATTCGACCTTAATATCCATGAAGGTGACTGCTGTACGATGATTAATGCGACTTCCAGATTCTTTTGAAATAAAAAAATTATCTCGGCTCCTAGTGATCGTAGGAATTCAATTTTTTTTAAATGCTTGAAATCCATTTCATAAAAGTCATTTCTAAAAAAACAAAATTGAGCAATGTATTTAGAAAAGACATGTAAAAAAAATTGTGCAATTTTTTTAAAGTAATTTTTTGACCCTTAAATTTAAAAAAATCAATATACTCATTCGATAATATGAAAGAACAACTCTTACAGAAAAAAATAAGCCCTGAATCGTTGCTGTAGCATTATTCCCCGAGCAAGAGTAGCCATATTGAGAGAGCATCTTTTTTGAGAAAACTTCATATATTTTGAATGATAATTAATATCAATTTTTCAGAGAAAGACTTTTTTGGCTTGACATAGGCTACACATAACGGTAAGTAACAAGTTTGAATACCTTACAGTTAACGAGTTATAGAAAACCCGATTTTTCACGGTTTTTCCGATATAACTCGAAAAGTATCAATGAAATCGGAAAATTATGTCATTCAATTAACAGATCTTTTTGATACCTACAATTTCCTAATTTGACGTTTTTCGATCGGAGCTGTAGTTTTTTAGTTATCAACAAAAAAACCCTTTTCGCAACTATGCCAATTTTTTAGGTTATGTTCGGTGATCATGATCGAGTCGCATGAAATAGAAACTCATGCTGAATTTCTATTTCAATTTCCTATACGCTCATATTTTCTTTTCGGATATTAATTTTTGCACGCACTTTTCCCATTACTTGGACTAATAAATAAGAAAAAAAGTAACAGGCAAGGACCAGGTTCCAACTTTGAGGAAAAAAAATTTAAACACGAAAACACTCAAAATGGTGAATGCAGTTTATGGGTTGAAAACGGTTTTTGGCGATTCGCGGAGAAACGTGGCCTCCTAGCGAAAAATGTACAAGTAAAAGTTGTAAAGAAGTAAAAGGTTGTAGATAATAAAAAAATTGTTTACTTTTTTATTCAACATTTTTTAACATAATCTCAACTTAACCGTCAAAATGGCGAAAAACTGCACCCCTATTTCACCATTTTGAGTGTTTTCGTGTTTAAATATTGTTTTTTCTCAAAGTTGAATCCCCAACAATATTCTCCACCTGGTCCTTGCCTCCGAGTAATAAAAGAAATAGAGATGCCATTTCTATATTCACAACACACATTTGTTATGAAAGCTGCATTCTTTGTTATTCTTTGTTACAGATTGTGGGTGAGGGGTAGAACTCCGAGTTCGGAGGGGGAGATTTGTTTCTGTTATGATATCCGGATGTGAGCTTTGAACCAATGGCGTGCTGATACATTTTCTCACGTTACAATTTCAATTAGAAATATGTATAATTAGACACGGTCGGTGCAGAGAAATTTGTTCTCACATTTATTGGTATCGATAGACCACCACATGCTGGATAGGAAAGCACGTGTGTTGCCAAAATGTCAATCCTAACTTCTAATGCTTGGCGGAAGTGCTATAGCCCCGGAGCGCCACGGCAAATAATAGCCTTTGGGTACACTCTACGAGTGTTGTCAGTAAAGAGTAATTTTATTACGATGAATAGGTGCACAAATAAAAGACAATGACAAATCGTCACGTGTACTACCATAGCATCCACTATTTTTCCTACGATCTTTGAAAAAAAAATTATTTGTCAATTGTGTATGCAGAAACGTAGTGATCATTGCTGTGTGGCAATATAACTTAAATTGCTCTAAAGGAATGAACACTTACTTTTGATAGGGGTTCAATCGATCAAAAATACTGTATTGTGCAAAGAATTAGTTTCTTGCTGATAGAATAAGGTCATATATACTGAAAAAATTGATGGAAGTGCTGAACCGGGCGGTAAAGTGTACTTTACCGCCCGCTAGTGCATGAAATTCGTTTTGGCACCAGCTTAATACTATTGGTATTTTATTTGAATTTTTCGGTTGTATTCAAGGCTAGGTAGGATGTCTTCCGGAAATATGTAAGAGTTGATAGCTGAAGAGTAAAAATTGAAAAATTCAAATTCTATTTGCATTGATATCGACTATATGTTTTTCGTGTTATTGTAATGCTTTAATTTAGACTCAATATCTCCAAGCGTTCAGGAGATGTAACTATTTTAAAAATGAAACATTGGCGAATAAAACAATAAGACAAAACGATATTTTTTCTAAAAAAAATTCTATTTCTCATTGTCCTATTCTGAACATTTTCTCCAAAGGAACTAGGAGTGGTTATCGCCTAATAAAATATCAGTGGGTAGGTAATCCTAAAGAAACCAAAGGTATTCTCATATAATAAATAAGATAGGAAGACTTAGTTAGCAGAGATCGAATTCCGCCTGATACCGCTAACTTCATAATTTGAGTTACTGTTATAAAAATTCTGAGAGAATAGAAAACTGATCGATAGAAATTGCAATATTGTCAATATTAACCTGTCATTTGATTCAGATAAAACTCTCTGTTCACCCTTTTATCTTCATCAGTCACCTCAATATTGTCTCATGTATCAGCGTTAGTTTTGATTTTGGCACAGAGAGAAGATTCAACAAGAAGTTATGCAGAATCTCTTAATTAGTATGATTAAACATCTATCAGTGAAAGTTCTGTTAATACAAGACTGGGCTAAAATAATAATATAAGGGTATCAAGAAAATCGAATGTGGTAATCACTACCTGACACCCTGTATACTCGTATTGATCGTAAGTACTACTTTACAAATGTAAATTTTGTATACTTTATACACAAAAATAAAATTGATCTATATATATAGTTACACAAATAAAAACAACTAGAACATAACATTTTCAAATCACATTTTGGTTCGTAATTAATAAATAAATAATATTATACAGGATGTCTCTGGAATATTTTTCTGAGGTATTGAACTCGGCACAAAGTCGATGATCAACTATTCTTATTGCTTGATATTTCAATATTTCAGGGACACTTTGTATCACAATACACTATAATATTGTCTACCCTTCATATTATTGCTTCTATATAGTTAATATGGTAAATTATCTCTTAAAATCGCTTGTTTTATTATCTTGAATTTTTTGCATTTGCCCCACCATCCGGGTCTCATACATTTCTTCTTGGGTTTGAGTACGAAGCACTTGGTTTGAACGACGTTGAAGAATAGTTTTCCTACTAAGTTGGCGTCGCTGGTTCCGACCCTCTTCAGACAGGCTCTGAAACTAAAGAAAATAAATATTAATATAAATGAAAAAATTATTAACTACATCGAATCGATAATCGATTGATCGGTTAATGATTAATTTCAAACGATTAGATACAGTGAAGAATATATAATTCATTCGATTCAACTAATTTAAACTAATAAAAAATGTTCATTCAAAATATTTAAAAATTTCTTTCAAATCTTGATTCAATTTCACCAGACTTAGTAGTTGTAAAGGGTGTTTCTTTTTCGTGCATACGCATAAACTTTGGAAATGATATTTCATACGAAAAACGATAACGATAACGATAACGATAACGATAACGATAACGATAACGATAACGATAACGATAACGATAACGATAACGATAACGATAACGATAACGATAACGATAACGATAACGATAACGATAACGATAACGATAACGATAACGATAACGATAACGATAACGATAACGATAACGATAACGATAACGATAACGATAACGATAACGATAACGATAACGATAACGATAACGATAACGATAACGATAACGATAACGATAACGATAACGATAACGATAACGATAACGATAACGATAACGATAACGATAACGATAACGATAACGATAACGATAACGATAACGATAACGATAACGATAACGATAACGATAACGATAACGATAACGATAACGATAACGATAACGATAACGATAACGATAACGATAACGATAACGATAACGATAACGATAACGATAACGATAACGATAACGATAACGATAACGATAACGATAACGATAACGATAACGATAACGATAACGATAACGATAACGATAACGATAACGATAACGATAACGATAACGATAACGATAACGATAACGATAACGATAACGATAACGATAACGATAACGATAACGATAACGATAACGATAACGATAACGATAACGATAACGATAACGATAACGATAACGATAACGATAACGATAACGATGTCGGGGCGTGGCGCAGTGGTTAGAGAGTCCGACTCTGGGTCGAAAGGTCCGGAGTTCGAGCCCCAGTTGCGGCTGGGATTTTTTAATTCAATTTGACCGATTAAGTTATTGAAATCTCGTGGCTGAACTGGGATGAGTTCTGCACGATTCACTGTTGCGTTCCAATTAACAGTGCTGCTCCTGAGGTGGCGCATGGAGTTAGTAACAAGGCCTATCCAGAACACGTGGCTACTGACCATAGCAGTCGATGCCAAAACACCAAAGAAAAAAAAAGATAACGATAACGATAACGATAATGATAATTTGTTCTCCACAACAAAGATCATTGGAGATAGATGAACAAACATGGTGAATACGCAGTAACCCACAAAGGGGCGAATCCCTGTACGTGGATGGTATGAGCTCTGTATAAGTACTTAATGGTAAATAACAGTAATAACAATAATAATATGAAGTTAGTAACAATGCCTATCCAGAACACATAGCAGTCGATGCCAAAAACACCAAAGGAAAATAATATGAATAATAATGGAGATACACTGATCTCGAATTTGTACATAATACTGGCTTGCCGTACCATGTCAGAAATTTCAGCCGCACGACTGCAGAAGGCCGTCAACCTTAATTCACTTCGTCTGCTCAGAGCACATGATTCTCGGACCTAATAGTCAATTACTCCACGGACGTGGGTAGTGGTTATTGGGGTAAACGACACTAGCGCGCCCTCAGGATTGTCGGAGCTGAGGGTACAGGGCCTGACTGGTATAATGCATTTGCTGTCAGCATGCCCAGCTTAGGTGGTCTCAGCCTATATCTACAGGCATAACGCGTGGCTAAGATTGTTGTTCTACCGTCTACGACACTCGTACGGCATAGACGATACACCGGCGCTTCCTTATGCTCCTGGAGATATAGAGTCCGTTGTGGAGATTGAGAAGTGCCAAATTTATTGGAACTTCTTATGCCAATAAGCCAGATGTTGTTCAACAAAGTATGAAGATTTTCTACTCAGAGCACAGGACTCTCGGAACCAATAGTCATTTAGTCTATGAACGTGGGGATTGGTTATTGGGGTAAACGACACCAGCGCGTCCCCTAGGATGTGTCGGAGCTCCGGAGACAGGGCCTGACTAGAACATTCCTAAGGGGGAAACATATTTAACATGACATAACATAAAATATACAATTCAAAACTGGAAGTGTACGGTAAATAGAAGAGGTATCTCACAAAGAAACTCTCAGGAAGTTTATCTATAGGAACTTCCTGCTCTATAAAAAACAAAAATGTCAAGTAATAAAGTACTATAAACATGTAAAACATTTTTACACAATCATAAAGATACTGTAAGAATATAATAGCTAAATCATTGAAATAATCTAAATGTAGTATTCTAAAAATTAAAACAGCAAAAGTGGCAATTTGGCCACAATAATACAAAAGTAAAAAAGTAGGTACACAGAAATACGAATAATATGAATAAATATCAGTAGTCGATGAGTTTATGAAAAACACTCCCATTCATAGACAAAATCCAAGCATATTTTTTGTTGTTGTTATTTCCGACAACCGATTGCACTCCTACGCGCAACCCTCAGAAGTCTTCGAAAGACTTGTGTGAGCTAGAGAAGACGATACCATGTATGCATATCTAATGAAATTACTATTTGTATTACATCTAGACCTATAGTTGTACATTTTATATTTTCCCACTCTGTATGTCTCTCTTTTGGAATAACGAAAATAAAATCGAGGAATCATAATTTGTTGTAAACTTGTCTTTTCAAATTATGACTCCTATGCTTCTTTTTGTCTCTAATGTATTTTGAATTCCATGTTAGTATCTCAAATCATGTAATACCATCAGATATTTATGTATCAACTATTTTTAGTTACGTCTTGAAGCAGAAAGTTAATTTTTCCGAAAGCTCGACATAAAAACGAAGAAATCGTATTGATTGGTCTACCTTTGACTGCTTTCCACTAAAACATCCCCAAAGTCCATGTTAGTTCTAGTAGAGATTTTTTTCTCCTATTCTTAGTTGTATCAACTGTGTTCTAAGTAGCTTGAAAACGGTGTGAGAAGCACTGTCAAGTCGACAAAGATGCATAGAGAGGGATTACTTATTATCGATTAGTTGATATTCTCGAAATTAGATGTGTCATTGCATCTTCTGTAAACTTAGCCTGCCTGAAGCAATACTATTTTTTCGAAATGCTTTCAAATATTTTTGATAACCAACTTATTAAACGCATATGTTTGTAGTTCAGGTTGGTCTCTTTACTCCCACCCTTGTGAATGGGTTGTATAATAGGGGAGGGGAGTCG
The DNA here is from genome assembly GCA_944452925.2 of Chrysolina oricalcia. Lineage (NCBI taxonomy): Eukaryota > Metazoa > Arthropoda > Insecta > Coleoptera > Chrysomelidae > Chrysolina > Chrysolina oricalcia. Next base: position 54,397,532 of record OX101817.2, on the reverse strand, counting down.
AATATCGATCAGCGGTCAATAACGATCATCTTATTGTTATGTCATAAACTGCCAGAAATACTACTATTTTTGAAGTTTCGAAAAATACTCACTGGAGTATATCTGGAGGCGAGAGCTCTAACAAGCTCCGCCTGCCAGCACTTTTGCGATACCATTGGCCGACTTAAATGTTCGGCAATGGTATAAATAAAGGCTCAAATGGCTGTTTTAGGCAGTCATCCAGGAGCCGCCCGAGGGCTCGGACAATTCCCAGGAGAGAAGCCCTCACTTCTGGATGGCTCAGTAGTGTTAAGCGTAAATTGTAAATAGTATTTCTGGTTAGTGAGTGATCTTCGGCCTGGCATGCGAATCAATGGGACCTCGTTGGTTGGCAACACCAACAATATCGAGAAAGAATTCGTATGTCAGACGCGTTCCTGCTGGTTTCCCAAATAAATGAAGAGCTCCGGAGTTGCTGAGATTCTGCGACGATGCTGTACTTCGGATAGGCGGTCTGAGCTAGCCGGAAGAGGCAATGCGTCCTAACTTCCAACTATCCGAGTGCACGCATTTGTTGACAGTTACGCAATATAACCGAGCTTCACAAAGACAGAACAGGTGCTGCCATCTCTTAAGGTAGGAAAAAAGCACCAACAGCATCTTAGGTCAGTTTCATCGTAACGTTGAATGTGCATGGTAACAAACAGATTTTGGGCAGTTTTTTGTTATTTTTCCGGTTTATTAGATAAGGTATGTACTTGTTATGAAAAAATATTTCAAATCTACTTCAGTGTTGATAATTACGTGATGACCCAAGGTATTTTCTGCAGTATAAACGGAAATTTCAACTTGTGTATGTTAGGAGTTGTGTGTGTCCAAACAATGGCGTCCATGCGCGGTAATATCAGCCAGCATGATCGTTATTTACCGCCTGTGTTCGAAATTGGCCTCAGTGCTTTTTATTTTTGCAGATGCCCGACAAAAAATACGTTCGCAAAACAAATTGCTCTACTTGGTCAGAGGAAGACATGAAGAGGGATATGAAGGCTGTCGAACAGAAGACACATTCTATTAGGAAGGCAGCAAGGTTACAAGGAATACCGTATGCTACGTTGTGCGATAGATTGTACAACAGATATCTCAGTAAGAAGGTAAAATTGGCAAGGAAGCATGTGTTGAATGAAAACCAGGAGATGGAACTAGCAAATCACATTTTGAAATTGTCAAAAATGTTCTACGGTTTGACGCCAAGTGAAATCAAACAGCTTGCATTCGAATATGCCGTTGCAACTCAATTACGACACAATTTCAATAGTGAGAAGAAATCGTGAAGTAAAAATGGGTTGCGTGGATTTTTAGCGCGACATCCGCAAATTTCTTTGAGACGTCCTGAAGCTACGAGTCTCAATCGGGTAATCGCATTCAATCGAACTGATGTGAACCTTTTTTACGATAATTTAGAACTGGTCTTCGAAAAATACAAATTTCCTGCAAGACGCATATATAACGTGGATGAGACTGGAATTAGTGGAGTACATTAACCCCCCCAGAATTTTGGAGGAAAAGGGCAGAAAACAGGTGGGTGCTATTACAAGTGGAGAAAGAGACCAGACCACCACCATTGTGTGTTGTATGAGTGCGGCAGGAAACTTTGTGTTCCCAATGTTTATTTACAAACGGAAACGCATGAACAACGCTCTGGAAAAAAATGGTCCGATAGATGCAATCTATCGCTGCTCCAAATCAGGATGGATCACAGAAGACCTATTCTTAGAATAGTTGAAACACTTCGCTCAATGTGTGAGTGCCTCCAAGGAACCTCCTGTTCTAGTTGTTTTAGACAATCATTCCACTCACTCCTCCTTGACATCCTATAAGTTCTGTCGTGAGAATGGTATCGTTCTTGTATCGCTGCCTCCACACACCTCTCATAGACTCCAGCCTCTGGACGTCACGTCACGACAGCATATAGCAAAGAATGTGGTTTCCATCATTACAACAAAATTGATGCGACTGATATCGCAGAACTTTCTGCTAAAGCTAACAATCGCATCACTTCCACAGAGAAAGGTTTGAATGGATTAAAAAATATGGGTATTTTTCCGTTAAACAGGAATGTATTTGGGGAGGAAGAGTTTACTGAGATAGCAAATTCCACCGTTCAGGCAGAATCCAGCAAACCTTCGGAAGATATTCATCTCAATCCAAGGCCTGGAACAAGTAGAGATTCGGACGTAGATATGCGACACGTTACAGCGCCTCTAGAAGCCTGCAACAAAGAGTCATATATTAACTCAAAGAGAAAGAGACATCAACGAAGAACATCTTCCTCCAGCGATAGTGTTTCATCAGCGATAACAGAAGTATCCGATCGGAACGCAACTGATCCTGAAGACAAGACCGTTCAATTACTAAGCGCATCCTTTGAAGACTTTCATCCGACACCCCAACTAACAGAAAAACCACAACCCAAGAAAAGGATGAAAGAAAAGTCCCAAATACTAACGGCTACCCCGATGCAGAAATCTTTGGAAGAGAAGGAATAAAAGAAAGGACAGAAAGAGAAAAAAAAAGTTGATGAAGCTACAAAATAATTGTTCCAAAACGAAAAACCGCCAGGATCTAAAATAGCACTAGCTAAATAATGAATAAACTGCAAGTCCAAACGTCAACAGCAACATGGGGAGACTATGAAAGAAGAGAACGACCTATGCCCAATATGCGTTGAATCTGGGAAAGATGAACTGTGGTGGCGCTGTAGGGCATGTGACACATGGATCCATGCCGCATGTACTGAAGAATCTCGCCCAGAAGACTTGGTTTCTTGTGTAGCATTCAAATAGACATTGATCGAAATTACCCTTTATATGATCGATATTACCCTTTATATGATCGATATTACCCTTTATATGATCGATATTAGCCTACCTTAGGTGGATAATATCGATCAGGAGTTTTGTTTTCCATATTTTAATAATGTTCCTTATCAAAATACAGAAAAAAAATTATGTTGTTATGTTGACCAATGAATACATTTTATTTTTCATATAAAAACAATATAATTTTACAGAAGTTTTGTGACTGTCTTAGATTTGTTTCAAGTTATCGATATTCGACCCCTTTCCCCTAGCAGAATTTATATTTTCCTGTATAAGTCCTGATATTTTGAGATTTAGTTCAGTTGAGTAGGTAGTAGTTCAGTAAATGAAAGTTTATGACTGATAAATATTGGAAGTGTCAAGTTGTAGTACAGTGTTGTTAAGTTCAGTTGAGAATTTGAGATAATAAAAGTAGTTGTGCAGTAGCGTATCACTTATTTAGAACACAAAAACGTAATCATATTTCCCCACCATCGTGCTCCCACGGTGGAATACTTTTTCCGCCATATTTTGCAGACTTTTTACCCCTATGCTATTACGTGATTTATACATATGTCTTTCAACTTCTTCGTCGCTGACCATTCCTTTTTGTGAACTGTTCGATAACTTTCAGGACTGCGTAGCTCTGGGTATTATTCTTTGTTCTTGCTGGATGCTGGATTTCTACATCTATAGGCGTGTTCCGTTTCATGCATTGAGGACATAATGCGCATATGACCGTTCCGTTTCCTACATTGGGAGCGCATTGACACGCCCACTTTATATTCCCCTCTTTGGCCTTGAGACATCGAAAGTGCATGAGCTACTGCCCGTTCGTCTAGCAGCGATCAATGCGATCCAAGTTAGATCTGTCAAAGTCAAAACAAAGAGTTTTCAGAAACCAAATTAAAAGTTTATATTTGATATTTGATGAAGTGTCCAGTATCGTGCATTATCACATTTACCTGATTTACCGTACAATGAAAAAAAAATCGTCAATTCATTCAACATCATATCGTCGGTCTCATGCCAAAACCACAAATGTGCAATTTGTCATTTCGAATGAGAAGAGTTTTAAGAATATTCGTGCTTCTTGCTTTGAAAACCTAGGTAAGTTTTCACATTCGCGAATTCACTCTCATTCGAAGTAGACAACCTGATAGCACTTTCGTAAGCTTGGCATTGAAAATTTTGGTAGTGAATTAGTATTTTACATATTGCAGTCAGAACAGTGGAATCAGCATATTAGCGGTTTTGGCGTGGGACAGGCGATATTATCCTCATAACAATCACTTGTATCAGAATCTGAGCTACTCTCATTCAAACAAAGCTCGCTTCGTACTCTTGCCATTAACACTTTCGTTCTACCCATATTATTTCATTTACTGGATCAACAGATTTGTTTTTGTTAAATAAGAATTTGATAAAGTGATAAATGTCAACATCTGCGGGACACGGCATGCACTACGCAAGCAAAAATCGTTCCGATTCAACCCACCAACGTCAATGTTAGTTGAAACGGAACGCATGATTATGTCTGCAACAGTGATGCGATGAATGCATGAAACGGAACACGCTTTATATTCAGACCACTTTTGTTACCCCGTCTCTTGTATCCAGTGTGATGAATCTAGGCCGACTACTTCTTAATATTTGGTGGCTGCGTTGGGTCGGAATATCAAACAAACTACTCGAAATTTTGATAGTTCACTTGAATAAAATAAGATTTAGAAATATTTTTAGAACCCATAATTCTAAAACGTCATGTTTAAGAACTCCGTGAAACATCCAGAGCTTGTGACCTATTGGTTATGTTTTTTGTTTTTATCTGAGACATCTGAATGTTTCAGAAGTTACTTACTGAGCAGTACAAATAGGAATCGAACTCGAGATCCAGAATAGCTTCTTTCTTAGACAGTGCGTAAACAGTTGTGCGAAAACACACAGTTCATACATTTTTCAAAATGACAGTATCTTGCGCCAGATTTTACTCGGATGTAATCATTTGACAATACGATGAAAATTAAAAACTTCACAGAATAAAACATTCAACAAGGGACCTTTCCACGAGATATGAGAAAACACTGTAATGAGAAAGTATATACGCTATAGTATCACTCGGGATATTTTTATTTTATTTTCTGGCCTCTATTTTCTCTATAATCAGAAGAAGAGTGGTTTCGTGACTTCACGTTCATCAAAATTAGTCTTGGCAACGTTGTAAAAGTTGTGCACCATGGAATCTCAAATTCTCATTCAAATATAATGTGTCATATGAAAGATGTCATTTGATACCAGATGGGTTTGTTCGTCTGTTTCACGGAGAATCGTTCGTCTCTGTTTAACTCGTTTGCCTACATTAAAATCTGATACAAGTAAAGCAGGTCCATCAAATATCTGTGATGAACACGAATATGCCCTAAGTGATTTCTTATTTGAGGTTAATGCGGTTTTCAAAGTTTTGAAAGTTTTTGTTGTTTGTATCCTACAATTTTTTTAAATTCTTGTATATGTATACCTTCAATAACTGTGATCATATCGAAAAAGTGCTGTGTACAATTTTTTATGCACCTAAAGATGAAGCGAGTCGTTAAATGTGTTTCGAAGCAATTAATAAACCATGTGTAAAAAGCGAGAATATAATTGTGAAGAACATTTCCAAGTGAGTATTTCACGTTATGTTATTACTGTATTCAAATCAGAGTTCAAAGAAAGATTTAAAATTTTAGTCATTGCAAAAAGACCTTGAACTATCAAAAAATGTAAGGAACTAGTAAAGATTCAGAAAAATATACTTGAAACACCAAATTCAAAGAGATGAAAGTCACAATGAAATCCTAGACATTTTTATATCTGATTTGATTTCACCCGATGAATGGTGAGCACGTTATTACGATTTGCGGTGCCAATGCTCGTTTTTCTTCAAAAAGAAGGTCCCTTTAGAAAATTTGAAAGCTATAAATACTATAAAAATAGATGATATATGGATTTTTTTCTCTGAGTTGATCAAGTGACAAAGTTTTAATTATTTGTCAATGGCTTATATCAAGCTAGAAGCTATATTTTTAAGGAGAACGGTATTGCCTGTTTCGGAATGTGTATAATGGTGGGGGGTGTTTCGGATGAACGTGACGACAGCGGCAAACTTTCAAATGTGATATTTTTTTTAATGAAAAACAGATAGCGGAACTCTTGGTTAAATGGACGTTTCAGACTAGAAACTATCGATTTAAACGAGTTTGCAATTTATTTTTCGTAAATGTAAAGGTCCATTGCTACAATTTGTCAATGTCATAACTGTCGTAGAAAAAACTTGATATACGTTTTAGGAAAGAGCAAGATATAATTCTGCTGGTTGGTTACAGGGAGCACTTGCAATTGTTTCCTCTGAAATGAGATTTTTTTTTGTTATTTCCGTCAACCGATTGCACCCCTACGCGCAACCCTCGGAAGTCTTCGAGAGACTTGTGTGAGCTAGGGAAGACGCAGCTCTTACCTTTTAAAGTGTGATGCCATGCACGATACGTTGCACAAGTATCTGTTACATTTAATTCCATACCCGTCGTGGTCTTAGCCAGGAGAGTAGTTGTTTTCTGACAGGTACTTGCCATAATAAGTCTACGTAGTAGGTGTATATGGAAGTAAAGGGTTATACATCGGTGGGCATCGACTGTTCGTTACTAAACGATCTCCCAAAATAACTCTGTTCGCCTCATTCAAACAACTTCAGGCTCATACAAAAAATTCCTACTTTACGAACTTGTATCATAAATAACTGTTTTCATAGTGTTTGGGTGTGTTTTTGATCTTGTTATTGTTCGAAGCAATGTATACATCAATGTAAACGTAACTGCTGGTCCTTAAAAAATAGGAGTGTACCAAGATTATGTGTGTGAATGTGTTGTTGACATTGAATGGAAAGCGTTTGCTACATATTGTCATTAAATTTTAAAGTAAAAAAAAAAATTTCGAAGTTTGTTCATAGACAAAGAATGAAGAAACCACTACTATACTTCTCATTATCCTCACAAATTGTATGAACTGTTGCTATTTTTGACACAAAGAAAACCAGCAACAATTCTATCATGTGCATAACGATCACACTGGAGCCTCACTTTTCCATTTTTATCGAACTCAAAAGACACTGACCATCGGTTCCGGATTAATTAACGACCAGTCTGTTCTGTCAAATAAATTGGTACGGTATCGCAGTAAGCTTGTTACACCGTTTCTGGTCGACTTAGCACGATCAGTGTCAATTAGTACCAACTTTATTTCTATAACAATTGCCTTTGTGTGTCGCACTTTTTTCGATTGGCTCAATCCTCGGTTTGAACGGCCGATTAGGGCGAATTCTGAGAAAAGTGGAAGCCGATCATTAGTGCCGCTCTCGAGGATTTTTTCTTTGCGGCAAAATTCGGCGCGATTACAATGATTAAAAGAACGAGTAATTATTGTTGCTCATGTGGGTGGTAAGTGAGTGAGCTTTGGGGTCACACACTGCGTTAAAAGTAACGAAGCCAGTAGATACTTTCATGCACAGGCTTTGTTCTTACATGGGTGGACTAGAGTATGAAGAACAGAGACACAATTACACGTACCACGTACCATAAGATGGGGTTACTTTGATCCGCGTGGCTTCTTTGAACAAAACAAAAAATGAATTTTGTCCTAGTTTCATAGTCATAGTTAAATTTAGCTACATCTAGTTTTTACCATTCAATTTGTGGCACATTTAAGAATAATATGGCAACACTGGTTTGAAATTTATTTTTGTGGCGTAGGCAAACCTGACTCGCAACTTCACACAGTTAAAAACGATTTCTTTTATCAAAAATATACCAACATACTCTTGACTAGAATAATCTTCTGAAAAAAATAATTATTTCTAATTGATGAATATACTCCCATCTCAAACTGATTGAGATGTTTGCTTCTTTACATAAATTATCTTGAAATGAATTTGCTTGCAGTGAAAACATTCTACTCTTCATCCTAGAAAACAAATTAACTCATTATGACACAAGAATATAATTCCTTGATGGATATCACTAGCCGTGCCACGTGACACATTCAACCAATGAGCAATCAAAGCAGGTGGCGGCACCGCAACCTGTGAATACGACTTCCATTTTGACCACTTCATCAAGTTTGACCATTTGGGTTGGAGGTTATGAGGCTATGAGTACTAGACCACAAGCCCAGGCACAATTTCAGGGGTTGATTTTATACACCACGGGTCATATATAATGTTAAAGTACTGGTCGAGAAATGAACGTTAGGCACTATGCCGTCAATTTTCCGCGGTACAGGTGAGTGTACAGGCGAGTTGAAATGTCGTAAAAAAGGAGGTACTTTTTGATTACTTTATACATGACGGCACTATTCTCGTCAAAGAGGCAATGAAAAAAGAATGCTCTAAAACCCAGTGCCGTCAAAAAATAGCGGTACAGGGAGTCGGAATTTTTTTTTGAAATAGGCGATTTTACCCCCCCACCCCAGTTAATCGAATACTTGACGGCGTTGATTTAGTTAACTTTGCCTTTCCTTAAAAAACTATAAAACATCTATGCCGTCAGAAAAGGGTGGTACATGGGGTCAGAAATCGCGAATCAACACCCGATTTTTACCACTTATGGGGGTGGTCATTTAGAATTTGACGGCACCGATTTATTGTGTATTCTAAACATGGTCCCGACAAAAAATTATGGTTCATGCAGAAATAAATAAAAAATTACTAAAATTTTAGAGCAAAAAATCAATGTTTTCTTATAAGGTCATTTATTTCAGGACGGCATACGGTTTTTTTTAGGCAGAAACTACTTATAATGGCTTCCTAATTATGCCGTCAATAATTCATGGTACCCAATTGATATACAGAATAAATATAAAATCGAAAAAATTATAAAAAATTTAAAGAAATTTAATATTGCCTGCACATTTATAAGAGTTTATTTTTGAAATATTATTGTGGATAGCACTTCATTAAACATTAAAAAACATAGAAAAGTTGGTGATCTCAATTTTCCTTTGTTACATTTCATGCATTTGACGTGAAATCTCTTGCTACTTTTGGCTTATTTCACCTACCATTTTGGTCATAATTTTGGTCAAAAATTACAAGACGACATTAACAATATAATATTGACCATATTGAACAGTAATTTAAAATTGTGGTGCCGTCAACATTAAACGGAAACTCTTCGTAATAAGAGAATTTCAAAATTTTAACGATAATCTTGGTAATATTCGTTTTCGGTCCAAAAATCTAATAGCGACCTTTCATGCACTGATATGTGATTTATCATCAAAAAAGTAGTATAAAATATATTATAAAATAAGTGATTAAAGATTTGAATAACAATGTATAAATCATTAAAATTTTATGAAAGATTATAAACTAGATAACTATTATTAATTTTCATAAAAAAGGCATTAGTCTTTCATAAAGTTTTAAAAGCGTTAGTCAATGTTTATGGTATTTTTATTGAAAATTCCTAATAAATAGATTAAAAAAATGTTAAAACATGGATTATATATAATATTCATGATTCTTCATCAGAATTCCCGCTGTCTGTTTTTGAATCACTTGAAGAATCCATTTCATTAGCTTCCTCCAGATCTAAAATATTAATACAATATATAATTGAAAAAATATTACAAGAAATTAATTAATTAATTTTGCAAGAAATCTGTTTCACACCTGAATTATCATCTTCTGCCTCAGTAATATGATGTAATAAAGGTTCAAATAAACCACCTTGTTGTGCCAAACAATAGCCGAATCTGTGATACAGAGATAATCTCATATCACAGAGTAGATTTGGCGTAATGTTGGTACAAAGTTAGATAATTTTGCCCCTTGATTCATCAAGATTTGTTGCTCTCTGAAATGCATGTCGATACGCGGATTATTTCCCAAAAAAAGAAATTATTCGAATCTGGTGATCTGGGAGGCCACATAATCGTACCACGTGTAAATGTTAAGCGATCAGGGAAAGTATTTTAAAGAAATTGTGTCACTGGTCGTTCATTGTGCCTCGAACAACCATCCTGTTGAAACCAAATGTCCCCAAAATTAATAGGAAGTAACTGAATTGTCGGAATAATTTGATTTCGACATGAAAAACACATTTTTCAGCGTATTGTAGCATATAAAATTGACGGCATAGTAAAATATGTTATCTTTGAAGGATATAGCATTGAAACAGCTAAATTTTAGGTTGTATAAAATGACCACCCCTACAAGGGGTAAAAATCGGGTTTTGCTTCGCGATTTCTTACCCCATGTACCACCCTTTTCTGACGGCATAGATGTATTATAGTTTTTTAAAGAAATGCAAAGTTAACTGGGCTGCTATTTTCTAACTCATGCGAAACTGTTCGTATGCGAATGCTCGTATACGGAAATTTTTCGCATGACACTAATTTTCGGTATTTTCGATGCCAAGCGAAAAGCAATTCGTCTCGTACAACTATATTCGTATGAGTTAGGCCGGCAACGCTGTATAAACGCAGTTCTACCACAACTCTACCAACGAAATCTCTTTTTTATTCATGTAAATTTTAAATTTTACTTTGTTGTTTATTTGATAGGTTTAATTAAAACTGGGTCAGTAAAATATAAAAAAACAGTAAATTACCCAAAAACTAAACTGATGTATTTCCATTTTCATACAAATTCTGTATGTAGGTTGAAGCATTGCTATTGTTCCATATAAATGAATCATGACTGCTGCCAGGATATCTTGCACCCACATTAGCAATTTTACAATCGGAATCACAAACCTAAAATACAACTTTTATGTAGCACAAAATTAAAGTAGATTGTGTAATACCCTTTCTATTCACATGATGTACTTCATTTTGTATACAAGGGGGATAGATTGCAATATGCGTGTGCAATCAACGCATCCCACAACACCTGGAAACCCAGTTTTTCTATAAAACCTAAACAAATCTTAATAATTATTTAATAAAAATTATAAACTTAGTATAAACTTACTCATTGCGACACTCTCTTAATTCGTTCTTGGTAAATTAATGTACTCGCTAAATAAGTCAGGATTATTCAACAAATCCGTTATTTCCCAAACGCATTTGCTGACAGAAGCTTGGCTTACACAATGGCTTAAGTTTTGGCTCAAGTTGGTTGCTGCATGTAGCGACTAAAAACTAAAATTTTATTTAGATTTTATATTCTTAATATATTTAACAATGTAAATTACCTTTTCTAGCAACAGACAACCCATATGATTTTGTAGGGGCATCTATGAAAGGTTCCACTGAATGAATTAGGTCCTGCGTCAACTGCTTTGTCAACCGATAGTGCCTAATAAATTCAATATCGCTAAATTCCTCAAAAGGATTTCCTAATTGTTGGATTCGTATTCTCCTCGGCCTATTTCCTAAAATTTCGGCCTCTTCCAACGCTGCTAAACCCGCTAAATTATTCATATTATTAAACATGTCTACTTTTACTATCTTTGTTTCTGTTACGAATCAAACATTCAGTATGCGAATTCACCAATTCGCACCCCTTTGATCATGCGATGTATTTCCGCAAAATGAATTCGTATACGAATATTTTTCGATTGCTTCAAAATACGGTTTAGGTCATTTCATACGGAAATACCATAATTCCGTATGCGAAAGTCACTCGCATGAGTTAGAAAATAGCAGCCCTGAATCAACGCCGTCAAGTATTCGATTAACTGGGGAGGGGGGGAAAAATCGCCGATTTCAAAAAAAAAATCCGACTCCATGTACCGCTATTTTTTGACGGCACTGGGTTTTAGAGAATTCTTTTTCCATTGCCTCTTTGACCAGAATAGTGCCGTCATGTATGAAGTAATCAAAAAGTACCCCCTTTTTTACGACATTTCAACTAGCCTGTACACTCACCTGTACCGCGGAAAATTGACGGCATAGTGCCCACCGTTTGTTTCTCGACCAGTACTTCAACATTATATTTGACTCGTGGTGTATAAAATCACCCGCTGAAAATGTGCCTGGGCTTGTGGTCTATACCTGTATGAATGTTAGTTTTGTGCAATACCGAAATTTAAATTTGGCTAATTATAGGCCAGTTGTGAAAATGAGTGAAATATATTTTGGTCTTCTACAGCTTTGTGTCTAAAAGCGAGTGGCGTTGTTTATGTATCCAATCAAACTGCAAAATGCGTCACATCTAACTGGTTTTATTAAGAATACAGTTATTAAACTTAAAACTATCCCCGTATGAAACCATTATTTATACCTAAATTGTTCGTAGTAGTGAATTTATGCTTTGTTTAATCTATTCAATGTTGTCAAAATGAAAATTGCTTCCATTCTATATTTTATAAACAAGTGCAAAGTGCAGATTGGAACTCAACCTCCAAGTTGATAGAAGAATAGTATTCATTATTGAAATTGCAATGTTCTTGTCTCAACCTACTCCCATTATTCAACAAAATGAAGTGCCCATTATTGAAGCTAAAATATTCTTGCCTCAAACAACATATGAAGCAAGTGTTCACTTGGTTCGAAATATTTTTCTTGTAAGTGGCCAAGAGGAATCCGTCAAAAAATCAAACTAATATTTGGTTGGACCTATTCAAGAATACAGTCTCTTTGAATCAACGCAATTATGCGTTGATGCAAAAAATCCTTTTTATCAGTGCAGTTGTATGATTTTCTTCTTGCAAAAACAAGTAGTTTCTAGATTTTAGATATTCAAAGAAACACTATCTACAAGGATACATTGATATTGCATGATTTCATAATAGGTGTTCAAAGTAACCTCGATCATGAGGTAACTTTGAACACTCATAAATAAATTTAAAAAATATATTATTTTTCATTAAAAAATTAGATTTTTTGTCAGTAGGAAGCTCTGACTGTCGCCCGTGATATTTATTTTTGCAATTTTTATTCGCTGCTTTACTTGAGACATATAGATTTAAAACATAAAACCTTTAAAAGTATCGGTATGTTTGTTTTGGAATAAGAAATCTGATATATATTTGAATTGAATAATGATAAAAAAATTTCATGACATGTGATAATTGAACTTATGCGAAAAAAGGAACTGAAAACAATTTCAAAAAGATATAGACCCGCTCCTTCAAATTCTATAAATTCTGAAAAAGAAGAAATAATTCCGTTTTGATGTGAAAATTTCGTAAATATAATAATAATTATAATTATTCATACAAGTGATCCAAAAATACATAAACACAAAATAGGGCATGAATAGAGACGTTGACCACAAAAGGAGTCCCTTGAATGTGGTTTTTTCCTTTATTCCAAAATCCAAAATCATTTCAAAAATCGTGCATAGTATTTCACAAAGATTAAAACAGATAAAATTAATGATTTCACTGTATACTAAGACATAAACACGCATATACAGTTTCCGCCAAAAAGTATGTTCCATATGGGAAAACAGTTTATTTTTATTATCAGAATATTTGACAATCATTTCTATAAACAAGTTTGTGCATGTCCGATAACCTAAAAATCAATTTTGACACATGTCACGTGACCACTACAATGGCGGCAAATTGGAAAAAAATACAACGAGTAGTCCAAAAGTGGGGTAAGATGACAAGATACCGAAAAAAGTAATTCGAAAAAGTTGCTTGTAATTCAATTATATACTCACATACATAGTTTCAAGCAATAAATCAAAAAAAAATTGGAATTACAATTTTTTTTTTAATATTTTCCAAACTCTTCACAAAAACCAAAGTTTTTTATTTGAATAGCTTGACGGCAGTGGAAAATTTGTATTTCGATGATGACGACAAAGTTTCTCATTTTCTCCGCCCCAGACAGCACTAAATTGGAAAATATGGTTTTTGCCAGAACCCTTGCTGTTACATTGGTTCGTATCTATCAGTTATCAGAATTCCAAAACTATTGTGATGATATGGCAATCTAGAAACATTCTAGTTCTCTGACTATAATCAAGTTTCGATAATAATCGTGAATGAGCATTTCACGTCGCGCATGAACTCGAAAGTAGTGCGTAAAAGTAAAAAGGGGCTTAAAGTTTATGTACAAAGTGAAACGCCCACGCAGTATTATCATTAAAACTTGATTATAATCTAGACACATGATATTTCTAGATTGCCCTATTATCATAATATTCTTGGAATTCTGATATTACAGTTAGATACGACCTAATGTAACAGCGAGGGTTCTGGCAAAAACCAATTTTTTCGGTGCTATCTTGTGCGAAGAAAATTAGGAAGTTTCGTTATCATCATCAGAATACAAATATACCACTACAGTCAAGCGATTCAGGAAAAAATTGCAATTTAAAGTTTTTTGCTCGACACTCTGTATGTGAGTATAAAATTGAATTGCAAACAACTTTTTCAAATTACTTTTTTCGATATCTTTGCCAAAAGTGGTATTTTTTCCAATTTGCTACCATACTAGTGGTCACGTGACATGTTTCAAAATCGGTTTTTGGTTATCGGAGATGTACAAGGAATGTTTCTCCAATACTCTATCAATAAACTTTTTTCCCATACGGTACATACTTTTTGGCGGTAACTGTAAATTTATACAAAGTGAAAAATCGGGAGGAACTTTTGCTTTACATAGCTTTGTTGAGTTAGAAAAGGTGTAGGAATAGAATATAAATATATAAAATCCCAAAAAATACTTCCAAAAGAGTTGGGGCAATTTGAAATAAATATTGAAAGCATTTGCAGGGCTATCTAAGTGCTACATAAAATTTAATACCAAATTTTGATATTTTAACTGTGTTCACCAAGTTTTCTGAGAAAAATAAATTGTTTGCAAAAGTTATTAAAAATAATTGAAAGTTAAATTTTCCCTTCAACACCCTGTATCTTCGAAACGAAGGAATTGCAGACACATGTTCATAAAAACATTTTATCTTGAAATTAGTCAAAGAATCACAAGTACTTAATAAACACCGGGTATAATTCAGTGCAGTAATCACATAAAACAACAATATGAAAAAACAGATAATAATGATCACAAAAATTACACAAATTACACAAAACACTTCAACCTTTTTTTGTTCATTCAGGAGTACTCTTCGAGATTATCCATGAAGTATTCAGTCAAATTATGATATACTTTTTGAAGAAGTACTTTTTTGACTTCTCTACAAAACTTAATTTCCTCTGTCAAAATTGGAAGGTGGTTAAATAACTTTTTTTCATTATTTTTTTCATTACACATTATTGAATTCAACATTTGTGTTGTTGCGTAGATTGGAAGACTGATGTTAATGGTAAAACGGGTTGCATAAACTGACTGAATTATAAGTGACTGCATCACAGTAACTTATTCCATAACGTAAATGGGATACACAAGTGTACAATAGGCATATGTAACTGATCTGAGGTTAAGCGCATTAGAGATGTTTCTAATGTTACAGTATATTGAAGATAATTGTTTGCACAAGAAATTGATGTGCCTAAAAAAATTGTTCACTTGTTTGGAGTCATTAGTTCGGTTATCAAAAAAAGCTGTTCTATGTTGCATTTGAACGATGTAATGTTCGTTTTTGAGACATTAAAGGTTAATAGGTTTGCATCACACCATTTGTCTGTCTTTCCTAGCTCTGTCTTCCCTAGATTGTGAATTTTCCACCAATGGTTATATTGGCCAAGTTGTTGACACACAGTAAAAAGAGCAATGGGCGAAGAACAGACCCTTGGGGTACTATTGAAATTTACCATTTGCACTCGACCTGATCGATACGATTCAAACCAAAATGAGATGTTCTGAAACCGTACAGTTCCAGTTTTTGCATCAATATGTCATAGTTGACGCAGTAGAATGCCTTCGACAAATCACAAAATACTGCGGCAGCAAACTCAGAAGATAGTGGTCAAGAAGAGAAAAGATTGCATTATTAGTGCTTTCATTGACTCTAAACCCAAACTGTTTCGGATGCAGAAGTTTCCTTTCACAATATCTATCAGATGTAGATCAATATCCAGCGTGGCCTTAGCTGGGAAAGTAGTTGTTTTCTGTTAGATATTACAAAAAATCGCTCGATTTTTATCTTAGGTTTCTTTTAATTTTCATAGGAGTTTTTTCAATTTTCATTTGGGAATGTTTCGCTTTTCAATATAAAGGAATATCATAGATTCGATGAGCTACGATGAGCAATAATAAATCACGTGAATGCAGACATATATTTTTCGGGACTATTATTAATCTTTGGTTTGTTAAATAAATAATAAGAAGTGTTTCGATCTATCATCTAGATTTTCTCAAAAGTTTAATACCTAAACCTCCTATTTTTACAAAGTTTTGGGATTGAGTATTCTTGAATATATGAATGACATTGTACTTACAAAAGAGTTCCTTATATTCAATAAATAATATAAATTATATGTACAGATCAAGAAATGAAAACTTCACTGTTTTTCTGCGCATAGAATAGGATGTATGTTTCTCTGCTTACAATTGTTTAAAATAATAAAATATTAATAGGAATAAACATGAATTATATTTAACATTATTGCTCCATGTCAATAACTAAACTTATCGATTCAGTTTATGTTCAAATGGTCACTATATAAGGTGTACAAATGTAGTAATGTCTGAAAATGATTGCGAATGGCACACCTTCGCCAGAACTTGTAACAGTTTATGTAAAGACCTAGCGAATAAATGTCGGAAAGTATTTCAAGATATAATGTTGATATTTGCCGTTATGGGCAGTATCTAAGGCGACATTTTACGAACAGTAACTGAAAATTGCCACAATTAAACGTTACGAAAATTCAATAAACACTCAACAAATGGAATACAGTTGGAAAACAAAAACCAGTAACGAACTCTTCAGTCCCAATCAGGATAACAATTCGATTGACAACTTTTAATGATTACTTTTGATCTGAATGTCCATCATCTTTATGAATTGAAAGTTGGTTTGCACGACGTTTCGATAGTTGGTATCTATAGTCGTCTTCATCAAGTGAACACGCTCATCCTGATATCGAAATGTTGTTTACATTCAAAATGTCTTCACTGCAGTAGTAGGTACCTCTTTACAGAGAAGGATTGATTTCCGTCATAAGAAAGGTTTGGACGAAGATATGTACTGTTGAACAGGTTCCGTCTTGCAATTCTCTCGACTGTTATATTCTGAGAAAAAAGTTTGTTTTAACGGTTGCATTTCACAAATGTGATTATGATCAGAATCTTTCAGGAACTAGGATGTTTTATTTATTTGATGGCCATTACCTCTGCTTGGAATATAGAGGCTTGAATGCTGCCTCAGTCCGCATATCCCCAGCTCCTTTCCCATTGATTGACTCAGAGCCATCCGTGTATCAGATTTGTCAGCATTGGCAAGGCCCTATATGAGTCTTGCCCATTTTGTATAATGGAAGTGTAAGTACTATCAGAGTAGGTTTAAATAAATTTGTCTTTACGACTTTTTCTACCTTTCACCACTACAGCAGGGCCATTCTTATCGACGTTTTTGCATTTTTTGCGTTTAGGTACACTCATTATTTAAGGAAAATTATCATTATCATTTTCCGTCAGGAATATCCCAGTCAGGCCCAGTCTCCGAAGCTCCGACAAATCCAGAGAGCTTGTGTCTTACCCCAATAACCACTCCCCACGTCCGCAGGGTAAGTGATTGGGTCCGAGAATCATGTCCACTAAGCAGTAAGAGTGAATCAAGGAAGACAGCCCCACGACAAGACACCATCCTGGCAGGCCATTATGAATCCCTCAGTATCCGACTTCAGCTCACTTGACCTGAGGAAGACAAAAGTCAAAGTTTTGGATAAGCCAAGGTCTTCGATGTTATTGAAAAAGATCCCATGCATTGGCTTATAATCCAGTAACCTAGTACATTTTTCCTTGCATGGTTTGGGGTAGTAGGATTATCTTCTATATATTGTTTTGGTACAGAGATGCCAAATCCAAATTTCACCGCCATATAACGTTTAAACGGTTTAACATTTGCACTTTTTCAAATTTCGCCATTTTTGACCCTGAAGGAGTACGTTTTCAACACGTTTTAAGTACATGAAATTTTCTGAATAATGAGCTGAATATGATTACTGTAGGCCTAATAGTTCACGAGATACAGCTTTACAAAGCTGGTCACAAAAGGGTGTCATTTAATGAGAAACAAAGACTTAAACATAATGGTTACAAGAAAAAGTAAAGAAAGAAAGTATGTGTAATATTATTTTGTATTTTTTCAAATTAAGTACATTTCAGTTTTGTTTGAACCTCTTAGAAGGTCAAGTTCAAAATACTTTTCCTGATCCAGTTCTTGCTCTTGAGGGCTCTGAGGATAGAGGAACTCTTCATCCAATTCATCGTCATCTAGTAAGTCAATATCAGAAGTTTCCATGATAATTTCTGTTCGATTCTCACATGACTGTCCACTGCTTTTCTGTAGCTACATGCATTTCCACATCCTTTCTTAGACTTGATAAAGACTGTAGATTTTAACAGTTGAAACGTCGAGAATTGAATTTTCTTTGTTCATTTTTAGACAATAAAAGTCCAGAATAACCTTACTCATCATTTCCTACAGCTGCAGGAAACATATGAATGAGGCGTGAAGGAGCCACATCTGTTGACATCATCACTGGAGAGAGGCCATGTTCTGTTGAAGTCCATTCCCATCCAAGTGGACTGATGTCCATTCCCATCCATCTCAGCACTTGGTGATAAGTACGAAGTGAGTGATAGCACGCAGCGTCTTGAGTTTTAGGAGTAGGGCAAGGTTGAAATTGTTTTCTAGCAGCCTTAGTAAAGAACTGATAGCACAGGTCATTGACGGTTTGTGTGCAGTGTTGTTCACCATATAATGCGATGATGCTTTGTTCTCCTGATTCAGCTACTTCATCTTACGTTGCATTGAGCTTGGTACAAACCGCTGATTTCTCCTTCAGATCGGAATTCTTTTGAATAGTTTGGAGAAACTTGCCTTTTCCTTGACCAAAAAAAGAGGACGTGGAATCACATCCACCAAAGGCATTGGTAAGGTTAGGTTTGAACGTGAGTGGGCCCGTATCAGGCCCTCCACTGCGGCCAATGGCCTATTGTGGCTCACCCTATGGTTATATTTCTCCCAGTATATCCAATCTCTTGAAAGGCATAGATGAAAGGGATGAGATGGTGCTCTGAAGGTATTCAACAGAACAGAAAGAAAACATGAAATAATTCAAGACCAAATGTGGTATAATAATAACTATCTACAGACCTCCAACAGGAAATATTGACCTGCTTATTGAAACACTAGACATTGTTATGCACTCTGTCACCACAAAATATAGTAAAGAAAAAATTTACCTCTCTGGTGATTTTAATATCAACTTCATACCGGAATCCAAAGAAAAGGAAGAATTAGAAAATATACTATCTTCATATGGCACTTTTAAAACAACAACAGAACCGTCACGTATTCCAGTCTGTTTGGCATGTTATATGTTTTTGATATTCATTCTGTATTATATTACCTATGAACATATTTTTTCTGTGTTTCTATTCATAAGTATTCATTGCATTTGCTTGTATTAACCTAGTAATATTTCATGCCTCTTTACTCATATTGATATTTTTTTAATTCGAACTGACAGATTTTCGAACAAGGATTTTTAGCCTCAGGCGCCTGTAGCCCTTAAAACGCCCCTGGCGATCTTTGGTGCTAACAAAAATGATACCTGAGGCCTTAGTTGGGAGAGTGATCTTTAGATATTTCCACTAAATTCCTAATGTCCCTATTGATATTATATGGTACACTACTCGATAATCTGCAACTTACAGGAATCTAATATTCTCATTCTTATTTTCTCCAGAGTATATGCTTGTATTGCAAAAAAGTTTGATGGGCATTAGTTGGAATAATTAACTTCCCATCAAATCGACTGAAAACCAGTTCACATAAGTCTGTTCCACATAATGATTTCTAAGTTGAATATCAGTTTTGCGTTTGTTTCACAAACTTATTTCTTTAATGTCTTATAACTAGCAGAATTTAGCAAGAATTCATGCGAAAAAGTCATATACATGAAAGAAACGAAGTATGATTTACATCACTCTTTATGATTGGTACTCATATAGAAAATTAATTAATGATTTATTGAAGTGGGATCGTTAAAACGCTTTTGAATTGATTTTTGGTTGGGAATTTATAATTCATTGCCATCAGGGTTCTTATTATTCGTCATCCTTTCGGACCAGTAGAAGAGAATGCGAAGATGCATTTAATTGAGAAATTAATCGGAATTCTCAGAAAGATTCTTCAGAGGGGACATCGAACTCGCGATGCGATTATACTAACAAATTCCGATGTATAATACGTTTCCTAATATTTTTCATTAATAATAATGATAATAATAATATATGTCGATCTGATTGGCACTGATATAGACACTGAAAAAGAAGGGAAATAAACATAGTTCATACTTAAAAGGTTGCCCTTGAGCATGGGTATGGTAAAACAGGATACATCAGTTGTCTGAAAGACAACGATGGGACATAAATTGGGGGAAAGATGAATAAAATAGTAATTATATAATAAGGTTACAAAAATCATTGTACAAGAAGATAATGTAATTTTTGGTAAATTCTAAAATTGATGATAATAATAAAAATAATGTCGGGGCGTGGCGCAGTAGTTAGAGCATCCGACTCCAAAGGTTCGGAGTTCGAGCCCTAGTTGGGCTGGGATTTTTTAAATTTAATTCAACCGATTACATTAATAAAACCTAGTGGCTCGACTAGCGTGAGTCCTGCATGATTCACTGTTGCATTCCAATTAACAGTGCTGCTCCTAAGGTAGTGTATGGAGTTAGTAACAAGGCCTATCCTGAACACATGGCTAATGACCTTAGCAGTCGATGCCAAAACAGCAAAGAAAAAAAATGAAAAGAAAAATATTGAAATAGGCAATATTAAACATTACAAATACTTACAAACATTTGTAAATATGGATCAACAAGTTGGTGAATTTTCAATCATTCTATTTGTGTCATCTAATTCTTCAGATGTCTCTTGAAGAGTAAAACAGAGTTGATATTTTTGAATTCTGGTGATATAGCATTATAAAGTTTTGGTACCAAGTACACGTATGATCTTCAAAAGTATTTTTTTCCAGTTTTGGTACACATACCTACTGAATCATTTCTGTACCGAGCAAGGATGCGGTTAACGGGCGTTGATTCTAGTTTATTAAGTTGTTGTCTGGTTACTATTCGAAAAAAAATATCGTTGTATGATATCCATGATTCTGGTATTCTCAAGTAGGTTCCTATAACAGAAGATACAAATCTGCTGTTGGCTTCCCATTTTGACTCCTTTCGTTCTGACTTTGCAACTGAGTGATACAAATCTCTGGCTACACCGTACTGACGATAACCAATAGTCCGAAATTTTTACTGTTACCTATACCTAATATACAGTATGGAACAGCCAAATGGAATAAATTCAATATTTCAGTTATTATTTATATTTATAAAAAATCCAGAAACACATCAATTACAAATTCTGAAATAATATCCAGCAATGAAAATTTTATCCCAATTTTCAACCCCCTTCGAGAGACAGTTACAACTCTCAAATTTTTTTATGAAGAAATTGAAAAAATCATCTCAATGACGTATTTCGCTTCAACACACTAAAAAATAATGATGGATTTATGCAGCAGTCATAAGGAAGAATATTCGTCAATGATTGGTTGGAATAAACGGACCAACCAATCATTGACGAATATTCTTTCTTATGACTTAAAACTTATGACTTATGACTGCTGCATAAATCCTCCATAATACTAATACAATTTCTTGATAATGATAAAGTAAATAATAGTACATATTGTACACCATACTGATCGGAGTTGCTCACCTATTTCAAGAAAAATTTCCGGATTTGCCGCCTAAATCTCAAGGGACAATAAGTAGAATAGAAAAGCAATTTCGACAGCTTGGACATGTGAGACAGATAAAAAACACCTTCTTAAGCAATAAATATTGATACCAAATTGTTTAAAATTGTTTTTTCCGTTAACCAGCTGTCGTTCCCTTACGAACGGCAGCCCTCAAAAGTCGAAACTTGTGCGAGCTAAGGATTAACGAGGTCTTAACTTTTTACGTGCGATTCCTAGCACGATCCGAGGAGAATATCGAAGGGAGGTCCGTTGGTCACCCATCCAAACCATGGCCTCGCATAGCATGGCTTGGCTTCAGATATCGGTGAACCGGCGCTCTCCATTCGAGCTATCCCCGCGGTTGTAGGTACTGCTTGACTTTGAGGAAAACCCACATACTTTCAGTCGGCAAGCAGCCGCAACATTGAATGATAGTTATTCATCAATTTTTCGAAGATTAAAACTATAAACTGATAACAATTCAGATAATTTTTGTGAAAAAAATATGGAAATGTTAGATAACAATGTGATTCAATTGGAACAAATTTTGTATTCTGCACGAAGAGAAAGAGAAATGTGGCAAACATATTTTTTTGTACAGAAATTATATTACTCTTTGAAATATGTATCTCTTTCACTAAGAAATTGTTTATTTCTTGTAACAAGCTTTTTATATAAAATACGTTCTTTCTGTCCTTACAAGGCCTATATGTTAATATCTACTGTAAATTCTCAAATTCAATATATCATCTATTACCCATTACATAATTATGTATCCTATAAAATGAGTATAAGCATTTTTAATTCGTAAACATCCACCTGTTCTTGGTTACTATCACTGATTTCGAAAATGTGCAGTCTGTATGTTGGAGATGGACAGTAATGTTTTTTTGAAGAAGATATTTGTGGGGGTTTGCAAGTCCCGCACTTCTAAATGCTCAGTTTTCCATTGCTTCTTGTTCACTTGAGAAGATTTTGCCGCCGGTATCGCGCCCAAGCCAAGCCAATCATTACAGGGTGGCCCATCGAAAACGTACCGCAAGGCATTACAGGCTGGGAAAGAACTTTTCAATAAAATACGAAAACAGGTCAACTTTGTTTGTCAGGGGGACACATTTTGACGTAACAAGCATAGTAAAACCTTTAACCCCCTAAGTAGGGGTGACACCCCAACATTTTTTTCAAATGGGAAGGAGGATCAAGCGATACCTCTGTAGAAGGGGCTTGTCATGCCCTATACTGTGCTGCTTAGATTTTTCAAATCGATCTACTCTTTCAGAAAATATGAGGCGTTGAAACTACACCCATCATGTGGGACAAAAAATACAAAAATCGGTTCAATTGTACTTTATTGGAATAAGTTCCTTTAAATGAATTCGCTGTTTTCGCCGATTCGCTGTTTTTGCCGATGCACAGTTTTTTTAGGCTCATTTTAGAGAGTAAAAAATGAATAGGATTCATTTCTTCACTATTGAATTAGGTCAAGTAGTTGCTAGATACCTGCCGTGGTTGAAGTGTTTACGAATTGTTGACTTTAAAATTTATTATTATGGTGTATTCAGTTGCAGACAGAGTGGAAATCATTGAGCTTTTTTTCAAAAACGATGAATGTGGAAATCGTGTCGCGGAGTTGTTTAACCAACGGCATCCTGACAAACATGCCTCTGGAAAAATTGTTCGCGACTTGGTGAAAAAATTTTAAGAAACAGGTTCAGTTCATAACAAAAAGAGAGCTTGAAAATCCAGTACTAAATGAACCTACGGAGATAGCAGTATTGGGGCAAGTTGCAGTTGATAGTACGATAAGTACAAGACAATTGGCCATTGCGACGGGTGTGTCTCGTACCAGTGTCCAACGGGTATTGAAAAAATACAAATTCCATCCTTACAAAATTCGCTTAGTGCAACTGAATGAAGACGACTTTGATCGTCGCTTGCAATTTTGCGAAATTATGAGTGAGCGAGCGTTATACAATGGTAATTTTCTATTCAATGTGTATTTTCGGACGAGTGTTCCTTCTTCCTCCATGGTTTAGTGAATCGCCACAATTGCCGGTACTGGGCTGACACCAATCCAAGGATTTTCCACGAGACACACACGCAACACCCCCAGAAGTTAAATGTGTGGGCGGGTATTTTTGGAAATTCCATTGTAGGACCTTTATTCCTTCCTGGAAATTTAACAGGCGATATGTATTTGGATTTACTACAATATGCCATCGACCCAGCTCTACCAAATATCATTGAGAACGATCCCGCATACCATGAACAGGAACTGATTTTCCAACAAGACGGAGCTTCTCCTCATTATTCCCAAAATGTGCGCAATTATTTACATGACACATTTCCAGGACGATGGATAGGACGACGGGGCCCAATAGAATGGCCACCTCGGTCACCCGACTTAAGTCCTTTAGATTTTTTTTGTGGGGACACATAAAAAGCTTTGCTTACAAAACACCACCAGACACATTAGAACAGTTGCGACGAAGAATCATTAACGTTTGTCGCGAAGTGACACCCCAAATGCTCCAGAATGTACGACAACGGTTTGAAAATAACATATACCACTGTATGCAGGTTGACGGATAGCAATTCGAACATTTACTTTACTAATAAATGAGTTTTGAAGTACAATTGAATAAATTTTTGCATTTGTCGTCACACATTATCGTTGGAGTTTCAACGCTCCATATTTTCTGAAAGAGTGGATCGATTTTGAAAATGTAAGCAGCACTGTGTATGGAATGACAAGCCCCTTCTAAAGAGGTATCGCTTGACCCACCTTCCTATTTGAAAAAAATGTTGGGGTGACACCCCTACTTAGGGGGTTGAAGGTTTTACTATGCTTGTTACGTCAAAATGTGTCCCCCTGACAAACAAACTTGACCTGATGTCGGATTTTATCGAAAAGTTTTTCCCAGCCTGTAATGCCTTGCGGTACGTTTTCGATGGGCCACCCTGTATATCATGCAAAGCGTCTCCTTTCAATTTTCGTACACCCATATACGAAATTTGTGAAAACTGTGTTGTGACTTATGCGGCAAAATAGAAAATCTTTTGAAAGAGTGGGGTTTCTCTGAATTTATGCAAGTAGTCGCAGGTGAGTAAATTGATTTTTCTGTTTTATATAAATGTGTCAATTCGATTAATTAATTTCGTTAAAACTCAACTTTGGAAAGAAAAATTATTTGTAGCTATACAGCTATGCTTTTTCCGTGTTACAGGCTTGAATGGATAAAATATAATTTTACCTTACATGCGCGAAAAATCAAACTCCGTCATTAGGTGTGCCGTCGAGGAAAACCTCTCTCCTGTATTCAACAATTTTTTTAATGAATGAAAAGCAACAGGTTTCTAGTGAATTTAAAAAAATGCGGTATACTGCATGGTTATTCAAGAAAAGTTTGTACGTGTGCGCATAAGGCAAAAAAAGTAATCATACCAATTTGACATTTGACCGACCTTAATAGTTATGGCGGTTGCACTGAAGTCGTTTTGTTTGGAAATGCAAACAAATGAAACATTAACTAATTGTGCATTGTGCCTGCCGTTTCCTCACTTTATTTCATATATTAAAGTTTATCAAACATTTTTGTAAGTAGTTTGCGAAAATATTGGTTAATTGGAATGGAGGTTTTGTTTGATGGCACCTAGTTTTTTGTAAAACAATATTAATGTTCATTTATTTCCAGATAATGGAGTAGATGACGAAGCCTTCATCTTACTGGGAAACAATTTAAAGGAACTGATACCCAATAGGGTCCAACGATTAAAATTCCAACGAAAATTTGACGAGTAATTGGGATCCAGAAAAAAACAATGTGTTTTCTTTTATGACCATGCAGTCCCCATAATAAATATCACATAGTAGTATACAGGGTGGGTCACGGTCGATGGTACCTTAGACGTTTACGAAGAACGGGAAATAGGATCATTCTGAAAATTTGGTTTCTCAAGTAGTTGCTCGTGGTCTATCGATCTAAAATATTTTCAGCAATGCAGCGTTGCTGCTTATACCAGAAAGTATCAGCATCTTTGTTATTTCAAATGGGTCACCCTGTATATTACCGCATTTTTGAACTTGTCAATATCTCAAAAACCGTTAGAGATAGAGTATAAGGCAGAAATAATCAGAAAGGAATGACAAGTTAAAAAATGCGGTAATATACAGGGTGACCCATTTGAAATAACAAAAATGCTGCTACTTTCTGGTATAAGCGGCAACGCTGCATTGCTGAAAATATTTTAGATCGATAGACCAGGAGCAACTACTTGAGAAACCAAATTTTCAGAATGATCCTATTTCCCGTTCTTCGTAAACGTCTAAGGTACCATCGACCGTGACCCACCCTGTATAGATCAGTGCATATTATACAAACATCAGGCTCATCAGGGGTGGATCATTCTCTTAGGTTTCTCTTACTTATTGACTTCAGGGTGGTCCATCAATAACTTTGAATCTCGATTTTATCAAACTGCTTGAATAACGTTAATTTTAATCGGACACATTTTTATTTCCCGAATTCAAATTACATTGACTACTCTAAGTTTGACTTACAAGAAACATTTCATTGTAGTGTGCCCCAAGTTGAAGGCAACCAATCCTGAAAAATGTGTTCTATGTTTCAGCTTGTGAATTACCCTTTTGATATTGATGTCAATGAAAATGCCACGTCATCAAACACATCAACTCATGCATCAACTGTTACCACCAAAACAATCAATTTTCCAATAATAATAGAACAAATGCTGAAAAAGATAAATTTGTTTTACAAGAAATTCCTAAAAGACAGAGGTTGGAACTTGCCTCCCCGTTTAACAAGGTTTGTGTTGATTAAATGATTGTATTCTTAGAATTACCTAATTTTTCAATGTTTTTTGTTCCAGGGTTTTCTCGATCATTTAAGATCTTTCCCAGATGGGAGAAACATTCTCAAAAACAATGGCAGAATAAAGGAATATTTTCGATTTAAATTGAGTTAAATAGTGATTGATCACCTTTTCACAAAATATCCATCTTGTGAGTATGTCTCACATGAATGTTAGTAAATTTTTCTTTAAATGTATTTTTTTAGGTTCCCTCAGATGGATTTTGTAAATGCTTCAAAATAAATTGACACTTCTCCCTCAGAATGTGCTGATATATTTCAGACCCTATGTGCCAATAAATTAATTTTTGTTTCTTTTCCATCGAATGCATTCCTGTGAAAGCTATATTTTTGTTGTCTGTCCAAACTATACAATGAGTGCAGTAATAAAAGTTATACACCATTTTCGATTTTCATTTTATTTAGCACAATCCAAAATTTCCTGAAAAATCCAAACAATAATATGGGTAGGGTATGAGAAAACAGCAACAAGGGATTCTTCTTCATTACCTATTATATGAAGAGAAGGGAATATTTCAAAAACTTACTTTATTTTTTCAGGTGAGCATTCTCACTGTAAAACAGTGTACCCAAAACGAATGAAAAACCTATGTCCAAAAATTAACTGTTTCAGCAATGGAAAGTATTCTAAAATAGTGCATTTCTGGGTATAGGTTTTCTATCTCAAGCCACATTATTTGACAGTAAGAATTTTCTGTAGGCCGTTGGTAGTTGAATTTTGAATTACCCTGTATATATATTCTCACTCAATATATTTTTTTCCTTTCACAACAAAATTGTTCACAACTACCAATTTATGTTAATTGAAAAAAATCTTTATTTTTAATATAAGAATATTGATTTTCCCTTTTACAATAAGAGTATGCTATTGTCAAACATACAGTATCTTCACGTTTGGAATAAATATTCCTGTAGATGCAATAACCATCTTGTATTTACGAATATATCGCATAATGATTAAAAAGAGAATATACTAATTTCTTAAATATTCAAATATGTTAAAATTGAACAATATTTTAACTGTAGAAATTTATATAATGTATGGTATACTCTACAATAAAGTATATTTGAACTGAGCAAAAATTTATGCTGTCAATTAATATATAATATCTTCATGGCTTTTACAATAATTTATGTTAAAGCCTACAATGTTTCTCTTGAATATTTGTATATCAAAGCTTACTATAATTTGTCCCTGTCACATATAGTACCAGAAATTTTTGTAGTCTTTACTATATTTCTGGTAATATCTACTATATATTTTTCTCCGTGTGATGAGTATACTTTTACGCTTCTCGGGCATGCTAATCGTCCAAATTGCCGCTATTGATCTAAGAAAAACCCTCACTGGTTGAGAGGAGAAAATACACAATATCCTAAAAAGGTTAATATTTGGGCAGGGATAGTTGGAAACAGTTTCTTATTGATGGCAATTTGAATGGAGATAATTATTTAGCAATGCTCCAAAATAACGTTGTGCCAACTTTTGCAAACCGACAAGTTCCAGCAAATATGTTATGGCTCCAGCGAGATAGACCATCGCCACATCATCAAATCAATGTCCGGCAGTACCTGCACTACTACAATACTAAAATTTCAAAATTGGTAGATGGGGAACACGATCCCCTGATTATACGCAATTGGACTTCTTTTTATGTGGATATGTGGAAAGTAACGTATACAAAACTAGACCATAACATTTAGTTGACTTAAAAAGAGAAACGCTTGTAGGTCACAGATGTTCCAGAACGTTACAAAACATTTTTATTGAGGATTAGGATGTTGCCAAGACGTTCGAAGCAAACATTTTGAACATCTGCAACGTTGACATTCATGTTATTTTTTGTTTTTCACATTATCACGAACTGAACGGATGATTTTATTTTTTCTTGGTGATTTTCTCACAAAGTTTCCACTTTTTACAACACAGTATTTTTTTTCATATGTTATTTGTTTTTTATACTACACATTTTTAACAATAGCAACACAAAACAGTCTTTTTGAGTCAATAAATCCACTTTGGAGCCAAAACTACTAGAGGAACAGTTATAGTAATTGCTTAATATGATTATTAGCTTCAAAAAGTTACCATCACATTTTTTACGGGGTGCATTTATAAATATTAATAGTTATTAATTTTGATTTAAAACGAAAGGACCCCGCAAACGCCTTATGGAATTTGGGTCCAGGTGGATTTTTTTGAATTTTTGGTATGATGTAGTCCATGTAATTCTCAACCAATGTTACCATTGCGCCAACCCAAAAAAATTAATAGATTTGCTGCTAGGGGGCGTTGAAATCACCCCTTGCGCAGATTAGACTATTTATTTTTGAACCCGGTAACAATATTTTCACTTGTTTCATTGTTGCTAATGTTGCACAAAATTGTGCTGTTTTATAAAAAAATTCTTACCCCCCCTCCTTCTTCCGCCAACTCCCATTACAAAACGCAAAAAAAATATTTCTCGGGTGCCTGTAAATGTATCGCTGGATGTTTAAATATGCCTGAATAAGGAAAATAGCAGCTTTTTATGATTATCCCCCCTCCCCCCAAATGACACAAAACGAAAAAATTTCGGTGGATTTTTCTAAATTTTTAATATGATGCAGTTCAACTTATTTTGAATAGAAATTGATTGGGTGATAATCCCCAAAATTGAAATCATACCTTGCTCAGAATAGACTATTCATTATTATAGTCGGAAACAATGTCTCTACGTATTTTAGTTCTGATTATGCTGAACAATTGTGTAATTTTTTATTTATTGAAAATCTAAAACCGTCCCCTTACCCCCAACCCCTATTTCAGAAAACGAAAAAAATTAATTCTCGACCACTTGTAAATGCTTTATCAAAATATAGCTTTTTGTATTACTAGGGAGGAAAGTGCCACTTTTCCTCCTGCAGGATGTAGTTTACTGCCCGACGCGAAGCGGAGGGCAGTAAACATCCAAGGGAGGAAAAGGCACTTTACTCCCATGTAATACAAATGATTTTTCCTCCTACCCATATAAAACCTTTTTGTGACTTTGTTTGCAAATAGACCTATTCTTACTTGATGGAAAGTATAGACAATACAGTCATGTGTATCTGAGAATCTGCGGTGATGCAATGGCTAGCGTCTTGGGC
Source organism: Chrysolina oricalcia (assembly GCA_944452925.2). NCBI lineage: Eukaryota > Metazoa > Arthropoda > Insecta > Coleoptera > Chrysomelidae > Chrysolina > Chrysolina oricalcia. Next base: position 54,367,791 of record OX101817.2, on the reverse strand, counting down.
TTGTAATCCGAAGGTCCCGGGTTCATCTCCTGGCGATTATAACTTTTTTATTTTTTTCAAAATGTTATTATACTTTTTTCTTGTTAGTGATTTGAATTATTGGACATTTAGATAGTTTATACATTTCGGATTGCTATTGAGTGATTTTCTCATAAGTAATGTTATGTGCCTATTTGAATGAAGTGTCGATCATTTTTTTCTAAGAGCTGCGCTTGTAGACAAAATAATGTGTGTATTTCGAGCACAAAGTGTCACTGTCGTTCTCCAAAGATTAATCTCTTTGTCGAGCAATAATCAATCACTTTGCGCTCTAAATACACAAATAGCTATTAAAGAACTAGAGTAGAAGTAACATTCATGTTTGATTTTTACCAGAATACAGGACATATAAGATGTTCTAGAAATTACGGAAACAATTTGAATATAATAGATTCACAAGTTTCATCGTTTACAACTTACTTGAAATGAGGGGGAGGAAAAGTACTTTCCTCCCTAGGGAGGAAAAGTTTGAGTTTCATCCCTGGTTTGAGGGAGGAAAGTGTGTACTTTCTATAGGGGTAGGAGCAAAAATGTTTTAATCATCTCAAATTAAGGAAATCGTACAGTTGTTTAATTTCACCTTTCCTTCCCTTCAAAAAAATATTGGTGGATTTCGCTGAGTTCTTAGTTGGGCGAAGTTCATGTTTTTTTAATCAATTAATTGGGCGAATATCTTGAAAATAAATAAAAATTAGACATCCACAATTTGAATTTGAGTTGGTGCCTGAATTAACTTTTTTCGTGTTCTGAAATAGGGGTTGCGGGTAAGGGGGAGGTTTTAGATTTACAATTTATAAAAAATTACACAATTGTTCAGCATAATCTGAATTAAAATATGGAGAGATATTGTTTTCGCCTATAATAATGAATATTCTATTCTGAGCAAGGTATGATTACAACGTCCCCTAGCATCAAAACTATTCATTTTTGGGGTTTGTCACCCAATTAATTTCTATTATTTTTTTTTATTTTATTTATTTACTACAAGGGCAGAGACATAACCTATTGTGCCCAATATAAAGAATTTATGATTTTCAAATAATATTTTTATAATAGGAAAAAAAAGAAAGAAAAGTGGTAAATAAAAATTAATAAACTAAATCGCTGTTTGTAGAAAGGAGTCATAACGGTTCTTGAAACTGTTCGTACTTGGTGCTGTCACGACCTCTGGAGGTAGAGTATTCCACTTCATGAAGATTATGTTTGAAAAGTATTTTTGACGTACAGTTGTTCGATAGGATTTCTGCATTAACTTCAAAGGATATCCACGCAACCTACTATCATCTTGTCGTAGAAATAAGCTAGCGAGATCTACGGTGAAGTCGTCGTGAAGTATTCGGTAGGTTAAAATCGCATCGCCTCTGGAACGTCACTCAGAGAGGGTAGATTAAGCTGGGATAGTCGTTGGTCGTAGGAGAGTTGATTGAATCCTCTTACCATTCTGGTGGCGTTGCGTTGGACCCTCTGAAGGAGTTGGATGTCTTTTACCAATTAAGGGGACCAGATTTGGACAGCATATTCCAGGTGGGGGCGAATATATGTTTTATAGAGTGAACTGAAGAGTTTTTTATCAGGATGGACGAAACATTTGTTAAGTAGATAAGTACGAGTGTTAGCTTTTTTAACAACGGCTATTACTTGGTTAGCAGCAGTAAGTTATTTGTTGAAGGTCACTATGGTTGTCTACTTCGGGAATCGATTTGTTGCCCAAAAGATAATCGAATGATGGGTTATTATAACCGATATGTAACACACAACACTTGTCGACATTCAGAGGTATATTCCAAGTTTCACACCACTTTCGCACTGAAATGAGATCAGACTGAAGATCAGCGTGACTAGTTAGGGGATTTCCAAAGAATTTGCTGTCGTCTGCAAAAAAGCGTGGTCTGAATGGAGTACAGTGGGCAACTCTGAGACATATGCCAAAAAGAGAGTAGGTCCCAAAACAGAACCTTGTCACCCAAGATGACTTGATGTAGATCAGAATGACTGGAGCTAACCCTTACTTTGAAAACCCTGTCAGAAAGAAATGCTTCGATCCAGTTGAGCAGTTGATCTCTATAACTTGAGCTGCATCTTATTAAAAATTCAGAAAAATTCACCGACTTTTTTTCGTTTTGTGCCATTTTGGGGGGAGGGGGGGTAATCATAAAAAACTGCTATTTCCCTCATTCAGACATATTCAAACATTCGACAATACATTTAAAGGCACTCGAGAAATTTTTTTTTTGCGTTTCGTAATAGGAGTTGGGAAGAAATGAGGGGAGTAAGATTTTTTTTTATAAAACAGCACAATATTGTGCAACATTAGCATCAATGAAACAAGTGAAAATATTGTTACTGGGTTCAATAATAAATAGTCTATTCTGCGCAAGGGGTGATGTCAACGCCCCCTAGCAGCAAAACTGTTCATTTTATTGAGTTGGCGCAATGGTAACATTGGTTGAGAATTATATGGATTACATCATACCAAAAATTCAAACAAATCCACCGGTACCCAAATTCCATAAGGCGTTTGCGGGGCCCTTTGTCGTTGAAAGAAATGCTAGAGTGTTTTTTGGCAAGCTAAATTAACGACCGAATATATGATTGAACAACAATAATTAGTATCTTTATTGATACAATTAAATCAATTGAATGAACAGGTACTAAGTACACAATTGTTATAAATTGTTTGGTTTGGTGAACTGATTTCAAAATTTTCTTCTCGGGTATTCACACTTAAGGAATATTAATTTTGATCCTTATTCGAGGCTCCTAAGGAACTAATAAGATTTCCGTGATGTTAACGGTTACTTTGGATGTAGGGTTCAATAGAAGATGATGATGGATGTCATGTTATCTTTTTAACTTGTTGGTCACTTATTTCTGCTTTGGCTAACTGGGAAACTGTACTGGCACGGTTTGAATGATTGGTAATTTTATTTCTTGAGATGTAGAGTGCAATTTTATTTGCAGAATTTTTGGTCCAAGTAGAAATCGTAATAATACCCAGTGGAAAACTTTTGTACCAACCTTAAGAATTCGTATTTTTTCAAATGGGATTTGGAGGTAAAAAAAGTCGTTCAGATGTTATGTTTTAATTTACTTTTTGTAACAGTAATTTTAACAATGCAACGGAATAAATACCTTCATCCATTTAATTTTCTTCTATACATTTGCTGTATTCCAATTTTTTCTACCTTGTGCCTCAAACAAACCAATATTTATTATGTGGAAACCTCGTCACCACATTCACCTACTTCGGTTCTGCCACGAAATAGGGGTGTATCGAATGACAATGCAATGAATACAATCGTACAATCGATAATTATCACAAAACCAAATAAAGACATTTGTTAGAGAACCCCTCTTTGTATCCAGCTGACAACCGATGAAAATCGACTTCTATTTCACTCTATTATATTATTTGTTGATTCCATTGAATACTAATTAGTTCAGGATGATTTGTTCCGAGTGAAGTCCACTGACATAGTTCTTGGTAACGGCATGTGCATTACTGAATTTATTTCAATCGTTGTGACTTCTGTACTATAAAGATCGTTAATAATAATGATATTCCATTTATCTGAGAAGCCGCAGTTTCACATGAATCAAATTAGGTATTTACAATGTATAAAGTGAATTATTACATTAAGGGCCAGTCTTTTCAGTTCCAGTTAAACTTCAGATTAATTACCTAATGGTTAGAATGTGATCCTTCAAACGTCATTTAAAGAATGTCATTCACCATCTAAACTATTAGTTAGAGATCTGGAGTTTAACTGGAACTGAAAAGACTGGCCCTTAGTGTCTCGCTATGATGATTTCTCCAATAGCTAGAAGATTGTTTTTAATTTCATCAATATTGTGAGGTATTTGCCATTGATAATGAAAAAACCTTTGATTGTGTTTGTTCGATTTACAGGTACATTCACTCAAAATTCCCACATGAGATATCTCCAAAACCAAAAAAGTTTATCAGTTTCTGCAAACAACGCTGTCAGCCTGAGAGGTATTTTCTAGATATAAAGTATGTAACATACGGAGAAAAGTTTATTATTAGACTGATTTTATTTTCTTTTGGGGATTTGGGGTCTTAATTAAATTCGAGAAAACTCTATTTCTTTAAAGCTAACGATTCATCAATTTATTTTGACATCTTCAGGGCATATTATAAGATACAAAAAAAGTATGTATTTCTTTTACTTTATTTATATGTTAATAATATGAATTGTGTGTTTGAAAGTGGTTGACAATGTTTCACTTTTAGTAAGGTTATTCTGGACTTTCATTGTCTAAAAAAGAACAAAGAAAAATTCAATTCTCTGCAATTTTTAATCACGAGGTTTCAACTGTTAAAATCTACAGTCGTTATCAAGTGTATAATGCGACAGTATCTTTGAGATTGTCGCATTATACACTTGATAACGACTGTAGATTTTAACAGTTGAAACGTCGTGATTGAAAATTGCAGAGAATTGAATTTTTCTTTGTTCTTTTTTAGACAATGAAAGTCCAGAATAACCTTACTCAATATGAATTGTGTTTTGTTTTTTTCATTCTTTTTTTTTCTAATTCTCTGCTGCTTCTTCAATTGTACATTCGGCCAATTTATCAGTTCTACTTCGGCTTGCACCTATATAAGTCATTATTTCATTGAAATTTCAACGTATCTTGTGTTGGGTATTGTTTGTTTTTAATCCAAAATCTATGTCTGTTTTTATCATCGAGACATTCCTTCTATTGCACGTGATTCAGTCCTAATAATAAAATGGTCTCAGAATATATTTATTACACAGAAAACTCATCCGTTTGTACTTGAAAATAGTAATTTATTCAAAAGTTTTATCTGTTATCAAAACAGTTCAGTGATTGTTTCTGAAAAAGTAGTAGTAGCAAATTTATTATTTCATTATTATTTATTTGTTCCACTGTTTTATTGATTAAAAAAACTTCTTTTTCTACTAGCATTAAGAAAAATGAACATTTCAATTGCGTCTTCGATTAAGAAACCTACCACGTTGTAACACCGATTTTCATTTCCCACGGGATAGCTGTATCGAAATATTTCATTTCCTACGACTTTCATGAACTACTAGACTGTTATTATAGGTAGGTATTAACGAATTTTATGAACATGAATAATATCGAATCAAGTTTGTTTACGTCTGTCTAATAATTTGACATTTCACATCAGTAGATAATTACAAAATTCGATTAAAAAAATTAAGTTACTAAAAATGATTAGCGATAGTGAGGATGATTGAACAATCAAATTAATAAATTTATATGAGAAGCTCCAGATATTGCCTATCTTCTGACAAAGGTGTGATTTTCTTTTCATAAAACCAGAATAATTTCAATAAAAATATTGATTACAATCGGATTCTATATTTTTGAATAGTTGATAGATACTTTCTATATAGAAGTTAATTTGAACAAATTATTATGTGCTCTAGTAACGACTAGTGTTGATTTTTTTTTTCATTTTATTATGAAATCGATTAGTGTTTGATTTTTTCTGCATAAAGTTTTTTTATTTCCAAGTTGTCAAAATTTGAAAATTTTGAATGTTATTTGTTTCACGACGTTGGTAGGTACGTGTACAAAAAAGAAAAAATAGACGTTTCATTCAACGGGTGAAGAAAGAAAAAATTATCTAAACCAAGTAAAAATGACGACAGGAGAGTTTATGATAAAAAGGATTATTAAAAATATTACAGATTTGTTAATAATTCAGATAGTCGTAGAAAAAGTATAGTGTACAATGAGCATGAAATGACCCATTTTCCACGAGTAGGTATATGAAATTTTGTAGTACGAGCGTAGCTACTATACTTTTTCTACTAGTACTACGCGTGCTCGTACTACAAAATTTCATATACCTACTCGTGGGAAATGTATGTCATTTCACGCTCATTGTATAATATACTATTCTGTATCTTACAGATCCCTGAAGATGCCAAAATAAATTGACGAAACGTTGGCTTTAAATAAATCGAGTTTTTTTTTTAATTTGAGACCTCAAATCCTCAAAAGAAATCAAAATAAGTCATCATAGCAAAGGTAAAACTAACTATATTATATTTACTATTAGAGTATTGAAAAAGAAGTCGATTTATTATGCATTGTGGACAACCTGTTAATCAATTTTGACGCATGTAACGTGTGGTATGGCGGAAAATTGAAAGAAATTACCATAAAGTAGCAAAAATAGGGATGAAGATGTCAAAATACCGAGATACACAATGTTCCTATAATATTATACTAATAAATATTCACAGAATATTCCACGATCATTCCTGAAATAATAATCAACATATTTTTTTTTTTTCAATTCTATGAATGAATGGAGGAATATAACAGTAATATTCCCAGAGTTTCCTTTTCGAATTATCCAAGCAAAATGTTTTCTGAAAAATATATATTTAGTAGGTACTGTTATTTAAAAATTATCAGAATTTATAACGTGAATTATTGAAAATTACGAAGACGTAGGTCACATCATTCAATTTCAACAAAAGGAAATATGTAATAAATTTTTTCCAACCAATTTTTTCTATATTTTGAAATTTATTTTTTGTTCTAGAAGGATATGCGCCTATGAATACGTTCAAAACACTAATATCCATCCCAAAATTTTGGGAAGAATTCAACTTTACTGTTTTCAGTCAAAATGTATCTTCAAAAAAAAAATATTGTAAGATTTCTATTACAGATTTTTTCAAGTGGCAAAATTGTGGCTCGTCGGCTTAGGAAAAGACAGAAATTTATTACGATTGATGTGATACAAACTCCCGTTGAAAAACATACAACGATTATGTTAGATATTTGACAAAATGAAGCATCTTTTGAGATTAAAATAAAATTCAAATGCATTAACTAACCTGTGAGCAACACAACTAATGAAACAAAACTATCAATTCAATCTGGGTATCTTAATGGACTCGAAGTTAACTGTTGATGAACATATAGAGTATATTACTCGTAAGGCTATGAGAAATTTGGATTTAATTTTTAGGACAACAAAGGAATTCAAAAACCTCACCTCAATCATTAAATTATTCAACACAATAGTTAGACCAATTATTGAATTTTCCACGTTTATATGAAATCCGTTCTATCTGAAATATACAACACGCATTGAGCGAGTTCAGAAAAAGTTGATAAATTTTATCAACTATAAGTTCAATCGACATCGTCATCAATTTCCCTATACATCCAATCTTAAATTTTATAATTTGTCTTCATTAGCTGACCGTAGAACTTATTTTGATATCTATTTTGTCTTCAAAATTTTCAATAACTTGTTAGATTCTGAATACTGCCTTCGTTTCTTCAACTTAAATTGCAATCCACACTCTTATCGCAGTAGGAATATTTTTGCCATAAGTAAATATAGATCTAATTATATGCAGAACGCGCCTTTGTGTAGATGTGCCCTCTCCTATAATAATATTTCCATTTTCAATGAATATGAGATTGACATTTATCGACTGAGATTCAGATCATTTAAACTCATGATAAAAAGCCGTTTTAACTGAAAACTGATATTAATATAATATACATACTAGTTATATTTACTTCAATTTGTAATAACCATAATTTTCTTTCCTCAATAATATCTTTCAAGGCCGTTGGATTGGAAATAGTGGGCCTATTCAACGGGCTGAATGTTCTCCAGATCTCACGCCACTGGCCTTTTTCCTACAGGGATATTTGAAACGAGTGGTACTCGAAACTCCAACAATAAATGTTGAATATTTGATACAGAAAATATCAGAGGCATGTGATACCGTTACTTCTGAAATGATTAGTGCTTCCTGTACTCCCGCACTGATTCGGCGACTTGAATCATTTATGACAAGTGCTGGCCAACATTTTGAACAATTTCTGTAGAGTAATGTATTATTCAAAATGCAGATGAGTTTATAAATTAATGTTTCATTTGAGTCTTTTCATACTCCCATAATTCTGTATGCCATTCCAGCTACTATGATATTACATCATGGAATGAGAAGTGAAATGGACTGCATTGAACAAAAGCAGGCATAGGGTTGCAATTTGAAGAACAAAATTTAGGGGTGGTTTTTCGGGGGTTGTTTGGCAGGGGGTGGTTTTTGCTATGCTGCACGAAAGAGATTATGATCTCGTACAACGAAAGTTTTTTAAATTTTTATTTTAAGTAAATAACTGAAATATTTGATGGTTTGAAAGCTCTGGGATACCCGATATATTATATTATTCAAATTATTATAATTGAAAACGTCGTGGGACAAAGGATATTGAAGTACCTGTATTTCTTAGAAAAATCGTTTCAGACTACAAGTATGACAATTCGTTGAAATTGTTTTATCAGGAGGAACATAAAAATGCCAATAATTTTGAATCTGATGTCACGTGACCGAAAACATAAAGCTCATTGGGTAACATAATATCAAAAAAAACTGCACCAATTGCTTTAGTAAATTCAGAACCCCAAAATTACAATTCTCCACTACTTTCGAGTTCAGAGATATTCCCTGTCCTAATCTTCGTGGGACACCCTGTATATTATATTATTATTATTATCATCAACATATTCGAAACAATAGATTCAATTCGAAAGAGAAAGTTGTATATGAATCCAAATTCCGAGATGCAAGACGGAATTCCGAGATTCAAGTCGGAATTCCGAGTTGAAAGTCGGAATTCCTAGATACAAGTCGGAATTCCGAGTTGCAAGTCGGAATTCCGAGTTGCAAGTCGGAATTTATTTCGAAATGAAAATAAAATTAGTTGTGGCCCTTCTACGCTTTCGTAGTATACAACAGATTATTTAAAATGGAAAGTCACACAAAACATTGGTAAATCGGATATTCACGATACTCAGATATTTAGGTTAGTTAGATTAGTCCACCGAGTGTTTACTCACTTAATTATTATATATTGTTTTTTTGCGTTGCCTTCTAATAGGATTGTAAAATCTGTTAGGCAACCTATTTTTGTAAAATAAAAAAAAATAAAAAGCAAAAATCTCCAATGATTACCTGAATAATTCATTTTTGCAGAAGCAAGGTAAAATCATGGATGTAGTGATAATTCCATATGTAGACAAAAAAAGTGAAATTATACCGGGTGACCCATTTAAAAATCTATAATTTATGTCACTTCCGATGAAACCAGAAGTTATATGAAGATGAGTTATTTGCAAAAAAACGCAGTTTCATGTCGTATACAGATCCTCCAAATTTCATTTAGTTATTTATCTTCTTTATAAACTTCTTGCTGTCTGTTTTTTAAGTATGCGCCCATGAAAACAACAGCGGAGTCAGAAAAGCCAATATAGTGTAAGATCGCTAGAAACAAATGGAAGAATAAGTATAAAGCTGGAAGTTTTATGAATTGAAAGAGTTGAAAATGTTGAGAAACAAATTTTATATTGAATTAAAAAATAGATAGTAAGAAATGCCTCCACCCTCTAATTATTAATTGTGCTTTGGATGATTGTGAAGTAAGTGTCAAATGATATTTTCCATTTCGAATATTTCTATCATATATTCAATGGAAAAATGATCCTCATATTCCTCAAATATGCCAATATTTCTTCTTCAAAAATTCTATTTTGAAATTTTTCTTGCACCCTCAAAGTTTGAATTTTGGTGTAATCAAACGTTGCGCTTCCACATGGAGAATACCATCAATGATTCTTTCATGGCCAGGCTCAATTAATACAGGGAGAGGTACCTCATACGACACGGTCGGGAATTCCTTCATTTCATTATACAGTGCGACGCTAAATTATGGAACAAATTCATTTCTGAATATAAACATATATCGGAAAAATCCTTTGACAGGTCGATTTTCTTTTCCGATGGGCCAATTTTTGAACCTCACCTAAAATATATAGGGTTATCCGCATTTGAGAAAAAGCGACTTTGGTGATATTTTTAAATGGGACAACCAGTATATTTGTCCATATTTGGTTAGGGATCGTCATTACAAATCCAGTGATACCAATAAGTTTGAAGGGATTATATCAAACGGCTGCGGAGATATGGCCTAAAAACTTCTCCATATACCCAATGAGTGCGACAGAGACTTTTAACCTTCTGAATCGTGTGGAGTCTCGCAGGCATACTCATTAGACATACGAGGAAGCAATAAATGTCGTTTCAAAGATATCTTGATTCAAAAAATGCATTGAAATGAGAATTACTAACTACTACTACTACTACAGATCAAAAAACTACAGGGGGTTCCATTTGAATTAACAAAGTTATCTTTGTCCGAAATTATAAAAAAGTGACAATGATTTTTGAACATTCTGTATAATATTGATAAACGAGTTTCATCGAAATCAATAGCCCAATACCTTTTTCATGCATGGTCAGAATTCGAAGGGATGATTTCTATACATTTCAATGTTATTTAGTTTCCAATTGTATCTAGCATTTTCATAAAAAAAACAATAACTCGAGAACGGTTATAGTTAGGTACATAGTACCTTATTTGAAATCATATTATTTTTTCCTGGCCTATTCTTTAGTGTAACGAAATACAGGGTGTTCCATTTGAACAAACACAACTTTGATATGTCACACTTTTTTGAGCCACCTTGCAGACTCCAAAATAATTTCCTTTTGTAGCCTTATTCAATATACATATAATGAAATGGATAGATTCCCGAAAAGATAAATGATGTGGCTTACAGAGACCGTGTCGTATGAGGTGCCCCACCGTGTATGTTCATAACTGGAAAATGATTTGCAATCTTCCATACCTCATCGATGTTCTAATAGCGCCTTATCTTTCAAAAGAGCACTTCTCTCAAATAAATTAACACTAAAAATCATTTGCTTCGAACAATTTTAAAGATACAGAAGTGCTTTCGGGATAAAAGAAACGCATCACACCATTTGTACAATGATCAGTTCCTCGTCTTAGTCCCATGCGCAATCTTCTGGAGTTGCTTCTTAGTCATGACCTTAAGTAAGTCAAGTGTCTTTTACCGATACTTTACTTTTAATGTCAATTTCTCCCGATAAATCCGCGCAGGTACAGACGTCTCGAGATTACTTTAACGACTGGGCGAGGTAAAATGACGTCTATAAAATATTCATTGCAATTATGTCTGTCTGTACCTGTTTGGATTGGTTGGAATGCTGTGTGACACTGCTTAATTGAGTGCCTAGCGAATCCAGTTTATCTTTGCGTTATGATGAATTGAAACTATCACAAGCAATAGTCCAGTTATTCCAGGATCTAGACCACGTGACAGGAACCAAAATGAATAGTTACAAAGTTCCAATGAAATCCTAATGGAAGCGATATTTTGGAGTAGGTATCATTGATAAAATAACGAAACTATGTTTTTTATACTACTACAAATGCAATTCTCATTCACTGTGATTTTTTTAGCTCTCTCCTACCCAGGTGACACCTCATATTGGTTGAATCTTGTTTTCATATTGGGCCAATACAGACATATTGTAAAATAAATAATAATATTGATCCGATATTTCATTAATAATAATGGTGGAATATTGGTACAATCTATTCAATATTGGTTGAATAATTTTTACCATTATCGAAATGTATTTCGCCAATATTCAACAAATCGTATCAACTTATATTGGGTCAATATTGGTTCAATAATATTCAACGATATCGATAAAACAATATTGTCTTCATAATGTTTCCAACATCTAGAATATATTGTAATATCAATATTCCTCTTATATCAATTCTACGGATGAAGAACTATATTGTACATTTAAATTAGTTGATAGCACATTGGTTGATTATTTTTTCTTCAATATTCAACAAATCCTATTAACTTATATTGTCTACATACTGCTTCCAACATCTATAACAAATATTGCAATTCCAATTTTCCTCTCATATCGTTTCTAGGGGTAAAAAGCAATGTTATATCCAAGTGTGATAGAACATTGGTTGAATATTATTTCACGAATATTCTTCAAATTATATTAACCAATATTGATTAAAATTATTACGTCAACCCAAAGCTAATATTGAAATAATTTTATTGATACTATATTACAAAGAATGCCTGTTACCATTACTGAATATTGGCTGAATATTCAATAAACAGTATTGAAATATATGATGATCAAACTTAGACAAAAAACCGCTAGGTGGCTCTACATATAGAACGTCTTCTAAAACCTGAGAAACTATGTTAAATGCTTCTCACAACTTGTTTCAAGACAGTTTACTCAGTCGTTACGGCGACCAAAAGATTAACTGGAGAACTGTAATTGTAGAAGTTCTGAGTTATTCGACATTATTTAATAATTCACCAAGGCATATTCGCTTCTATTCTATCAATATGTCCAAGTGATATTGTAACTACAGGGTGACCCAGGGGTGTGTGTATGGTCCAAGATGCATATAACTCCTGGTGGAATTACTTATAGCTGTGAAATTGTCATCCAAAACTGTTGATGTACGGCCTGCTTGATTCATGACATTTTTATTGCTTCAAGAGAGTTTACTCAATTTTAACATAGATGGCAGGCAAATCATTACCGATCATGATGACTTGACATGTCGTTTTGACAAACGCATGCTGCGTCATCGACATAACCTCAAATTGAACCATGTCATCATGTCGAAGTCGAGACTCACAAAAAAATGCTATACACTACCCTAACTTTTACGAATGACAGAAAAACACAAGAACAAATAAATAACAATAACCCAACAACTAAAAACGTCGCAAAACTACCGAACTGAGCGAAAGTATCAAAAGAACAGAAAAATCACAGGATAAATACCAATTAGGCTATCCAGAACACGTGACCACGGCTCTTTAAAAATGGCCGGCTGTAGGCACACATGAATGGTGTTTGTGTTTGGCACTAGCTTCTACTGCTAATAGTTTTGTTTAGTTGTGATTTGAAATGTTATTATGGCTGTTTTAACTAAAAGTGATTTATTTATTATCATTAGAACGAGTAAACAAAGACACTGCATCGATCTATAGAGACAAAAGGAGAGTGATAAAGTGCATGGATCCTTTTACTTTCACTCCTTGTGAAATGGACATATCTCTAGATCTTTTCACAACAGTAACGGCATTCGACATTATTACATATCTGCTGTTGACTCATAAACAAGAAAGCCAATGAAGGCCTACAAAAGTTTAACAGGCTATAAATATCTTGAAGCTGGATTTGCCCATGATTGTGAAGCAAGAAAAATGGATGAACATACTGTTGTTGTTGCCAAGGTAGGTACTGATTTTTCGTAATTTATGAACTGTTTATTAATGTTTCCAATTAATTTTTCAGATGAGGCATTCACAGCGAATGGATATTCCTTTGTTGAAAGTATAGATTATTTAATAAATTGATGGTTCTCCTGATGCGACGATGTCTTGTGGCTGCTATGGAAGTGAAGTGTCCATATTCATTAAGGAATATTGATATGGGGCAGTATTCAAATTTAAAAACCTCAACTATAATAAGCGGTGGAGTTGCAATTACCCTAAAACGTGACCATGCTTATTATTACCAAACTCATTTACAAATGAAACTAACTGAATGAAAATACTGCGATTTTGTGATTTGGTCACCCAAAGGATATATGTTCATGAATAAATTTTCCCAGATGAATAATTCTGGATAGTTGATTTCCCAAAAGCGTACAATTTTCGTAAAGTAGTTGTGCTACCTAAGTTTCATAAAAGGAAGACATTTTTTAGAGTAAAGATGGTGTCTTTGTGAAAAGGTGAGGATGGCCGAGTTGTGCTGCAGTGTGAAAATGATATCTGTGAAATTCTATTGGACCCTATAGGACTGTCCGATGTACCAAAAAACCCCTGGATTGGTTCTCAGTGCATGAAGTTATGACTGTTTCCTCAACACTATTATTTGTAATATATGATTGCCTACACATTTATCTATTTTTATTTTCAAATCTTCATTGGATTGGTCGTTTTTTTACACACCGAGTGTCAGATATCGCAAAGTAAATTATTTTCACTTGTTACATATTTTTACCTACTAATTTGTTATTTTGTAACATGGAACTATGTATATTAGGGTATCCTACTTAATAAACATCTATCTATCTAGTCTTTGATTTAATATACCACATTATCAAAATGTAGCTAGCTAGGAATTTTTAAAAACTTCACTAAGTCGCGATCTCCACGGCTTCCACAATTTACAACATAACACTTTGTAGGCATGTTTTTTATTCGGCAAGGTTTCATACAAAAATTTCACTCCAATAGATGAAAATTAACAATAATCAGTCTCGTTCAAACAATAACAAATACAATGTGTGCCTTCAGGCGGCCATCTTGATTTTAGTTTGACAGCATCTTGGATAGCCTAATATGCAATGTAATTGACATATAACCTCAAAATAATGTTAACGTTCAAAAACTCAAAAAATTTATCTAGTAGGCACTTTGGATAGTTGGAAACTCCACTATATTCGACTTAAGCGTCATCCATTGACGAATGGAACAAACTCTATTGACGCAATTACAGGATCAAGAACTTTGGTTGAAACAAAAGCGAATCAGTAAACGCACCAGGAGTTATATGCATCTTGGTATGGTCCATAACTTTTTTCTATGCAAGCAATCGACTTGATTTTTTTTTCAATCGATAGGTTCAACAATGAGTACATTCTGAAAATATTTTCATTGATATACAAGATGTTTCAAATTAAAATACACAACTACGTTCAATTTTTTTGAATGGCAACCCTCCTTTTTTATTCCATTTTTGGATTCGCCACTAAATTGTCAACATAACGCACCCTGGTTTCATATACGTATCTGCAATAGTTTTTAACTTATGCCAATTGATGTGTCAAAATCGCGTCGTACATGGACCCACAGAAAAATTCATAACTTCAGAACCTTTCAAGATAACTCATCCTACTTTTTCCCAGACTATTCCTCAAGCTTCAGAGCATCTTTTGAAATGCTGGCAAACTTGAAGTCAATGTTCCATCGCCTACTACGATTTTTTTCAAATGACGGTTTACAAATGGCAATAACTCGATTTTTTCAAATGCAACACCCTGTATTTTATTACACCATTACATGGCATTTTCTAAGAGCTTTTCGTCAATACCGCATTTGTGGGGTCTACTTTGTGTAGTTTGCGAAATATGTTGAAAATAAGAAATGTGGATGATTTTTCCAAATTCCAAATTTCCAAATTTTCACATTTCTTTCTTGCCAATATTGTGTTTCAAATATTTTGCATCAATATTCTACCAATATAGGTGTGCTTCTTGGGATGACAACGTCGAAATTCTGCAATGTTTCAAGTTGATTGAGTTCCATAGCAATCGGCCTATGTCCCTATAGTATTGTAGTAGATTTATACTCTAATTAACTGACTAAAATAATTTATTTAACGAAATACAATGATACAATAACACAATACTCTAATTTACATAACATCACGGAACTAGGTATTTATATTCGACTTTCACTTCACTGACTGCCTGTCTGCTGCGTAGTTCTTTTTATATCGAACGCCCACTTCTCCGAAAGCTCCAGAATTTTCCATCGAATCGCCCAGACTCACCAAAGCGCCCAGATTCTTCTCGGTGCAAGCGCATCGACAGTCTCCCGCGGTTGGTCGCTAGCTATACGTGAGAGTTCAGGTCCGGCATCGCCCGCAGCTTCGCCACATTGCCCCCTTCTTAGAGATATTTCGTCCCGAAATGTCATCCTTGGAGTGTGTCGATATTTGCAGGATTCCCCATATCTGCATCGTGAAGTTCGATGAAAATAACACTCCACAGTCTTCATGTTAGGTCGTGGAATAGGATTACAACAAACCAAAATCTGGATGCCGCTGGATCGGAATATCGTCTCCAACATACTTCTTATAACTCTCCAATCTAGCCCATCAATACCACAGGATAATTTTGGGATTGCCAAGTCCACCAGATTCTGGTTCACCATCGTATCTCTTAGTTGGGTGAGGCTCCTCCAGACATCTTCATAGGATGGTTTGTCTTGGGAATGCTTCTTGGTCACCAAGTAGTAGACGTTCCTCTGGCCCTTCTTCAGCTGTAGCACACCTCCAATTTCTGGATTCTGTTTCCGTAGTGTCTGGAGTTGGCCAAATTTCTTGGAGAACACTACAGCGATGCCCCTGGACATTCGAAGATCTTCTGCGACGCAGTGTGCTAGGGCGTAATCGACTGGCACTTTGAAAAGGTCCCGTGGCTCCTCCCGAGTTACCCCGTGTGACACTTTCTGTCCATTTGAGTATAAGGACATGAATTTCTGGAACGTCATCGCATCCTCTGGTGGTCTGAGGGTGCGGACTTGGTCATGATTTCCAGCGTAAGGGGCCAACCTGTTGAAATGAACGACCCTGGGTTTACCTCTGGGTGGCTTGTGGATTCGGTAAAGCAGGTCGTTTATCCTCTTGATGATCTTGTACGGACCTTCCCATGAATTCCGTAATTTCGGTGACAGGCCCCGACGACGCATCGGGTTGTACAGCCAAACTAGGTCACCAACCTGAAATCCTCCAGCATCGGCATTGATGTCATAAGTCGCTTTCATTCGGTTGCTGGCACTCTGGATGTTCAAACGGACTCGTTCGTGGATGTCCTCCATTCGCTGCCGGAGTTTACTGACGTAGTCCTCTCCCGCGGTATCCTGTCCTGGTGGCATCCCAAACTTTAGGTCACAGGGAAGTCGCAGCTCTCGGCCCATTATGATACTAGCAGGGGTTTGGCCGGTCGACTCGTGTACTGCGGAACGGTAGGCCATCAGAAACAAATGGAGATACTGATCCCAGTCTCTTTGATGGTCAGAGACTACCTTGGACAAGTGGCGATTGATAGTCCTGTTCATCCGCTCAACCATTCCATCGGACTGTGGATGTAGAGCTGTGGTTCTCGTCTTGCGGATGTTCAGCAGTTGGCAGATTTCTTGGAACAGGTTGGATTCGAAATTTCTGCCTTGGTCCGAGTGCAGCTCCAAGGGGACACCGAATCGACATATCCACTCTTTCACCAAGACGTCCGCGACGGTGATGGCTTCCTGGTTGGGCAGGGCATAGGCTTCGGCCCACTTGCTGAAATAGTCCATTGCCACAAGGATGTATTTATTTCCATGATCTGATACGGGGAACGGGCCGGCGATGTCAATGGCGATTCTTTCGAATGGACTACCTACATTATACTGACGCATCGGGGCCTTGGGTCGTGTCCGAGGTCCATTGCTGGCAGCACAAACAGCACACTTTCTGCACCAGTCATTGACATCAACTTGACAATTGACCCAGTAAAACCGTTGTCTTACTTTCTGCAGGGTCTTCGTCACACCCAGATGTCCTCCAGCAACTCCATCATGGATTTCTCGGAGTACTTCCTGTCTTCTGTTCTTGGGCACCACTATCTGACGTCTGTCCTCCCCACCATCTTCGGACTCCAATACACGTTTCAGGACCCCATTGTCCAGGGTAAGGGAATTCCATTGGGCCCAGTAGGATTTAACTGCTGGAGAATATCTTGCGATTTCCTGCCATGTCGGTCTTTGATTACTATTTTTCCAACCGATGACTAAACCAAGATCCGGATCTCTTCCTTGGTCTTTCTGGACCTCGTTGTCATTCCAGTTATTGTCAACTGCCGTGGTTCTACAAATCGCTGCTTCCTTCTCTTCTGCTCGTCGGCAGTGTGAGCAGTCGTCTGGGCATGGTCTCCTTGACAGGGCATCTGCGTTCTTGTGGCCACTCCCTGCTCGATGTTCGATCTCGAAGTCAAATTCTTGGAGTCTTTCGATCCAACGTGCTACTTGGCCCTCGGGGTTTTTGAACTGTAGAAGCCACTTAAGGGCTGCGTGGTCGGTTCTTAACAGGAATCTTCTCCCGTACACGTATTTATAAAAGTGTTCTACTCCCTTGACAACAGCCAACAGTTCTCGTCTGGTGACACAGTAGTTACGCTCCGGTTTACTGAGAGTTTTACTGAAGTAACCGATGACCTTCTCTTGCCCATCCTGGATCTGGGACAAGACAGCTCCAAGTCCCACGTTGCTGGCATCCGTGTCCAAAATGAATTTTCCACTCGGAAGGGGATAACTTAGAATCGGTGCATTGATCAATGCCCCCTTCAGCGTCCTGAACGAGTCTTGGCATTCTTCGGACCATTGGAATTTTGTTTGACCTTCCGTGAAACTGGTAAGTGGTTTAGCGATGTTGGCAAACCCCAGCACATATCGGCGATAGTATGTGCACAAACCAAGGAAACTTCGTAGTTGGTGTATGTCTTTCGGGATAGGCCACTCCTTCACTGCTTTAATCTTCTCGTCATCCACTGCTACTCCGCGCCCAGAGACAACATGGCCAAGGTAACGTACTTCTTTTTGGAGCAGGTGGCATTTCTTGGGGCTCAGCTTCAATCCAGAGTTTCTTAGTCGCAGGAATACCTCCTCCAGGTTTTTAACGTGGTCTTCGAACGATTTGCCAACTACAATGATGTCATCGAGATATACCAGACACGTCCTCCATGAGAGTCCTTTAAGAACCGTCTCCATCAATCTCTCGAATGTTGCTGGAGCATTACAAAGTCCGAATGGCATGACGGTGAAATGCCACAGTCCTGAGCCGATGGTGAAGGCTGTCTTTTCTCTATCTTCTGGAGCCAGTTCTACCTGCCAGTATCCACTCTTCAGATCAAGGGTCGAGAAAATCGTGGAGCCGGCCAACGTGTCTAGGGTGTCATCTATTCTCGGAAGAGGGTAACTGTCTTTCTTCGTCACGTTGTTCAGTTGACGATAGTCTACGCAAAAGCGTGTTGATCCATCTTTCTTCTTCACCAGAACGACTGGAGAGGACCATGGACTGTCGGACGGTTCAATAACTCCATCTTTCCCCATATCACTGACTATTTTGTCAGCCTCTTCCTTCTTGGCAAGAGGAAGTCTTCTAGCTGATTGTCGGATTGGTCGAGCGTCCCCAGTATCAATTTTATGTTGGACTACATTCGTTCGACCCCCTTTTCCTTGTCCGGTATCGAAGATGTCTTGGTACTTCTTGACTAATTCTCTCAATCTGGGCTGTTGGGCTGGTTTAATGCCCTTGGAAGAGATGGTAACCAATTTTTCCAGTTCCGCTGTCAGGTTGTTGTCTTGACTAACAGTACCGTGTACACTCCTGATCACAGAGGAAATTGACGAACAGTGCCCCAAAACAGTTCCTTTCTTCAAGGTCACTGGGTAATAATTGACATTCATTACCCTTACTGGCACAAATTTATCAGCACGCAACAAAGTCTTGCCTAGTGCAATACCTCGTCCAATTTTCTCATCATGAAGCTTGGGCTCGAACATCACCACGCTTCCATTGCTCGCACCTCCGTCCAAGCGAGCCTCCAGTATGGTCTCAGCCCTCTCGGGTACACTTACATCTTCAACCAGCAGAACACGAATCATCTCTTCACTTCTTCCATGTAGCACCAGCTCTTCTCCGTTCACACGTAGGACGCCATCTTTGAAGTTCAATTCAATCCCTCTGGAATTCATGATGTCCATTCCAATAATTGCGTCGTCCTCAATGTCCGCTACTAATGCCCGATGTTTCACTTTTGTACTGCCTAGAATCAGTTCAATCGGTAGCTCACCATGTACAGTGGCCGGCTCTCCTGTTGCTGTGCGTAGCTTCCAGGATGTTAGTTCCATTCTCTCTGGTGTTTTAATAAAAGCAGGTCCAAGGATTGTCCTAGTCGCACCTGTATCCAGCAGCATTGTGCAAGGCTTGTTGTTGATGAAACCGTCTACAAAGGCTCCTTTGTTCTGTCGTTGGAGGACAGCGACATATGCATTGTTCACCGGGTCTTTCTGAATAGTGGCCGACGATTGCCCCTTCTCAAAAACCTTCGTTGGTCTCGACCTCTTGAGGGTTGGACATTGACTACGCACGTGTCCAAGTTTCCTACAGTTCCGGCATCTCACTAGTCTTTTCTCAGGCAACATTTCCTTCACGACCTTCCTTATGGCAGCTTCCAGGTCAGCAGGCTCCTGTGGGTCTTCCTCAATAAATCGGTCTTTACTTTGGCTTCTGCAGGATTGCTTTACCGCCTCAAATTCCAAAGCGCGTGCCAGTGCATCCACGAGATGTGTTGGACGAGCTAGTGTCAATGCTTGTCTGGTTTCCTGGTCACGAAGTCCATCTAAGAATGCCTGAACTGCTAGTCGTTCCATTACTTTTTCCGGTGTGGCTGGATATGCAAGGCGAACCAAACGTGCAATGTCTGCTTCAAACTCCTGTAGGGACTCGCTTGATTTCTGGCAGCGGTTTTTGAGCTGTGAGTAGTATACATGTTCTAGATGGGTCTGTCCATACCGTAATTCGAGATGTTTAATCAGCTGCTCGTAGTCCTCTTGTTCTTGTGCCGTGAGGGTTTGTAAAATATTCGTTGCTTCTCCACGCAAGGCCAGTGTTAATGCCACAGCTCTTTCTCCTGCATTCCATCCATTCGCCTTTGCTGCAGCTTCAAATTGTCGGCGGTAGTTTGCCCATGGTGTTTTTCCATCAAACTGAGGTGGTTTCATAGAGAGTTTTCCTGTTTCTGGACTGATTTTTACATCTTTCAAACCCCTTTGAACATCATCTAAGTTCAAACTCAGTTCCAGCATTGAATTTTCATTGACAGATTCTGTGGTGTGGGTAGTGTCATTCTGATTTTCCAACTTACTGAGTTTCTCCTTTATTTTGATGATTTCCGCCTCGAGTCCGCCTCTGATTTCATCGCTGATAGTTTCCTTCAATTTTCCCATCTCTTCCTCAATTTCATCTTTGATGCCGCCTCTGATTTCATCACTGATGGTTTCCTTCAATTTCCCCATCTCTTGCTCAATTCCATCTTTGATTTTCTCCATCTCTGTCTCAACAGTCCCCATTCTTTCTTCTAATCGATTCGCCACGCCACAAAGTTCTTCTTTCATGTTCTTCGAGTTTTCTAGAAGCTCTTCCCTCAAACCCTTCGAATTTTCTAGAATCTCTTCTCTCAAATTCCTCGAACTATCTTGAAATTCTTCTTTCAGACTATTCGAATTTTCCAGAAGTCTTTCTTGAAGTTTTTCTTCCAATTTTCTCGAACTCTCTTGAAATTCTTCTTTCAGACCATTCGAATTTTCTAGAAGTTTTTCCTGAATTTTGTCTTCCATTCCGTCGAGTTTACTCATTATGGAACTCATATCTATTCCAGAAACTTCGAATAGAAATGTTTCTGGGTCCTCGCCCTCCTGAACTAATCCCTCGGCAAGTCTAGTTTGAAGCACGGCCTTTTTACCACTTGTGTCAAGTTCCCTCTCCTCCAGTTCTTGCTTCAATTCCGCAACCTTCAATTCAACCAGGCGAACTTTCCTCGAACACATTTTGTCTTAGTCTATGTCTCACAGTCTATTTCACGGGTCACCAGTCTATTATTTTTATTATTGTCTATCTCACACAGTCTATTTCCCGGACACTAGTCTATTACTATTATTATTGTCTATTTCACACAGTCTATTCCACGGCCACCAGTCTATTATTATTATTATTGTCTATTTCACACGCGAAAATAATTGTCCGAAATACACAAACTTTCTACTTACACGAACACTCTGTATTTAAAGATCGCACTTCTAACACCAATGTAGTAGATTTATACTCTAATTAACTGACTAAAATAATTTATTTAACGAAATACAATGATACAATAACACAATACTCTAATTTACATAACATCACGGAACTAGGTATTTATATTCGACTTTCACTTCACTGACTGCCTGTCTGCTGCGTAGTTCTTTTTATATCGAACGCCCACTTCTCCGAAAGCTCCAGAATTTTCCATCGAATCGCCCAGACTCACCAAAGCGCCCAGATTCTTCTCGGTGCAAGCGCATCGACAGTCTCCCGCGGTTGGTCGCTAGCTATACGTGAGAGTTCAGGTCCGGCATCGCCCGCAGCTTCGCCACAGTATTGTTTCAAAGTTTTTTGAAGAAAATGTTCGCATTCTGCAGAAAATAAGATTTGTGTGTGTGTGAAGGAGAGTAGGCATCGGATAATCCATACGACAAAGAAATTTATTAAAATTATTTCAATTAGATATCAAGCTCATTATATCTGAGGAAATTAACTAATATGTCTAAGATATCTTTTTAATCAAACTCAGGAGGGTGGTTTGTTTGATAGGTAATATTGTTACCGATAAAGAAATTCAATAGTTTTTACTTCGTAGTTTTTTATTGAGTATATGTTTTACATTAAGTAAATTCTTCGATGGAAAGTGTTGACTTTGGTTATAAGTATAAACTACTAGTAAACACTAGTACGTGATTAACCTCAAATTGGTGCGATTGTTGTTGTTTGTTCTGTGGTACTTAATAATCATGACTGAGAGTAATGATAGTGTTGAGCCAAGTGCTAGGCTTGCTGAAGATGTGGGAGTACACCATTTTTTTCTGAAACTTCTTTGATTACTTTTGACACAGTTGTTTAATGTACCCCGACATCTACACCCGGATCACTTAGAGCTCTTAAAAACATCTCCATTTTCGTTAAATTTGATAAAGCTACTACCCTCATCGCAATGTGATTTCCTAAGAACTCTCTAGCTATCCATTCAACCTTGTTTTCATTGAACCTAAAAGTTCAGAGCTTAATAGTAGCAATCTAGCTAAAATAATTGACTTACCGAAAAAAAAATTCTATATTGTACCTCCACATACGTTCTACGTTCACACATTTCCCTCCTTTTCCTACCATAATTCATAAAAAAGCAATAACACCTTTTCAATTGAAGGTATGAAGTTAGTCTAGCTTCTTAAAAACTACACCAAACGCTTGACATTAGTAATTACTGCAGTAGGTAATAACTTCTATATACCGAAGTAAATAAAGCAAAGTATAGAGTAATTGCTACTAGTACTACTAGTAATACTTTAAGAATTATGTAGAGTAACTGCTTTGATTTTTTAAAGTGAAAACTACCCATTGTATAGGGCCTCGAATGCCCAGTGCTTCTAACTTCGTTTTCAAGTACTTTAGATTGATTCTGTCAAAGGCACAAGTTAGATCAAAATAAATAATAATCCGACTACACGTTTATTTTGATTTATGCTGTCATACATGTATTGAACCATTTCTGCAGATGCTGTCTCAGTTAACTTGTTAGGTCGAAAGCCATGCTGGCTGGGGGTTACTATAATATGTCCATCTAGGTTATTAACAAGTCTATTTTAAAGAATGGTTTCGATTACTTTCGAAGAGCAGCTCAGTAGGCAGATCATCTTGTAGTTCTAAACTAACAGGAGATCGTCTTTTTAAAACAAAAACTGTTTTAGTTACTTAATCGACTTAGAAATTGCCTCTCCCCTACATGGTAGTTTACTATAAATATCAGCACATTTCTTCAGAATTTTAATTTTACAAAACACACCTTCCAAACAGAACAAGTTCTGGTATAAGGAAGATGATACATTGAATAAAAAAAATTAGAAAGAATAAAAAGTAATACTCAACAACTTTGTGAGAGCAATTTTTTTTGAGTTTTTGCAAGAAAATATTCAGTAACTTTGACTTTTTTATATCAGCTGAAAGTTTGTTTTAAGTTTGTATAGAACTAGATAGAGTATTGTTTTTGTCTATATTAGAATGAATGTTTTTAGAAGTAATTTGTATTTCTGATATTACAGTCATGTAGTTTATTTTTTAATTGACTATCACTGTTTTGTAATTTTTTTGCAGTTTGTATGCAAATTTTGTTGTTTCAAATACCATTAGTTTATGTAATGTACAATTGTTAGTATCCTGATGTAATTCTAAAGAAGGTGTTTCCTACGCTTTTTAAAAATTTACTATTATTGCTTTATTCTTTGAACGATAAATTATACCTCTTTGTTATTTTATTACACATATTGTTATTAAATATCTAATATGCGAGACAATATGGACATTATAATTGAGATTTTGAATTTGAATATTTAGAAAATCGATCCTTCTTAATGCTCCAATTATTTAATAATAATTGATTTCCTTATTTTATTCACGTGACATTAAAAATTTTAATTTTTTCAATGATCAGGCCTAAATTTCTGTGATCTTCAACTTCATTTAATATTTCATTCTTTATTTTCACTTTCATTTATTTTATTAGTTAGATTCATTTCATAATGAAGTACATTATCATCTGCAAAAAAAAATGTTCACATATATCAATTTTATTCTGGATATACCAACTATTCAAATAGATTGAATACAAAATTGGCGCCAGTACTGAACCTTGCGGAACTCCAATCGTCGATTGTTTTTTCAATGCTTTCATTTTCATCAATAACAATATATCGAATACGATTTTCGAAATAATTTTCGAAAAGTTTATAGGGGCGACCTCTCACTCCTAAATTATTCAAAATTCCTAATAATACTGTATGATTACCTCAACTGTATCAAATGGAATTTCAACTATGTCTGTTGACTACTTCTTTTTCATACTCAATATTATATATTTGATGTCCTGTTTGGGCCTTTGCCTCATATTTTGTACACATGTCATGTGACAGATTGAGTGATTTTTTCTTTGTATACTACCAAAGTGTCTCCCGAAAATGTTTGCGACATTCCTATCATCGGTTATGTGATTACAATGCTTTTTTTCTGTTCGGCTTATTTTGTTTACCATACCCCATTGAGACCTTCATTCACTATTTGAGTTGCTGATTATATTGGAATAGTAGTTCTTCTTTTCCAAAGATATTTCGGTTTGTACCAATCATTTAATTTTGGTTGTCATTCTTGTTTTCAACAAATTCTGTTGCTAAAGATCATCAAGTTCTCTATCGAGCTCGTTTTCCTGTTATATCGAAGTTTTTTGTTTTGCTTTCGTTTAGGCATTGTTTAAATAGAAGAAGAATAGAAGAATAGAAGAAGTCAATGGCTGTGAAAAAGGCGTTGGACCCAAACGCGAGTGGCATCTAGCGTGATTATTCACAAACATGAATATTTGATGTCATTTTAATGCAGGTTTCTTCTTAATACCCTGATTTTAATGCTGTCCCATTGTTTCAATCAAGTTACGACATGACTAGGAGGCCAGATCACTGAAGTTACGACATGACTTGGATGCGAGATCACTGTCGCCATCTACATGTCGCATCCATTTGAATCCAATATAAATCCCATAAGGTTGGCTAACTATCTTACTTCTATGTAAACAATGGTTTAGGTAATGCTATGTTGAAACAGCACTGAAAGTTTGAGTGAAAATTATTTATCTTATAAAAAGTTTTTTCCTGTGCATCACAATTTCCGTTTGTTTTGTGATGATGTTTTAATTGATTTCATGATGCTAACCAGTTATAGGTAATGTTAAGGTCACTCATCCATCTTTGAGGAATGATTGTCTGAAATAACTTCAAAACATTCTTTTAGAAAATTCATATCCAAAATCATTAGTTAATAAAATTTTATTCAGCTCCTCTAATTCTAATTCCAATTTGGATTCAAGCAACCACTCACCAAGAACCGATCAAATTGCAATTTACAAATCTTTACCTCACATAGATGATTTGACTCCAAAATTAATTAATTTGTTCAGAAATGTAGACAATATTAAAATAGCTAAAACCAGTTTGAAATCGTTATCACAAGTACATTCAAAATTGAAAACTCCTGTACCAATAAAAAATAGATCCAACATAATTTATGAAATTCCGTGTGGAAGTTGTGATGAAGTATACATTGGTCAGACATGTAGAATGCTCAAAGACAGAATAACGTCCCATGAAAGCGACTGCAGAAGGAATGTGAGATCTTGTAGCCTTGTTGAACATGCAATAGATAAAGACCATATAATTGACTACGATAATGCCAAAATTCTCAATAGTGACCAAAATCTTAACAAGCGTTTCTTTCTTGAAATGGTTCATACAAATAACACAGAGAAAACAATGAATAAAAGAACAGATATCAATGACCTCAGTTCCATATATACGTATCTATTAAAAAAACATAAAGAAAATTTCTCACCTCGTCCTCCTTGAAGTGATTTATATATATTTATACCTACCATTATACATTTTTATTTTCTCACTCTGTATCTCTCTCTTTGGAATTCCGATAATATGATTAAGTAATCATAATTTGTTGTCATCCTGCCCTTTCAAATTATTGACACCCACGTTTCTTTTTGTCCCCAATTTACTCTGAATTTCAGGTTAGTAAGTATTCTCTATTTGTAACACTATGTCATTTTTATATAAAACTAATTTTAGTTAAGTCTTGAAGAAGAAAATAAAAATTTTCGAAAGCTTTTTACGTTTTGTGATAAAGTTTTTTGTATTTTTTTATGCAATTTTATCTGGATCATTTGATACAGAAAGCCCTATTTTCTTGTCTTTTTCTTCATTGCTCACCTCAGCGTTTTTACCTCATTGAAACTTTCTTCCACTTCCCCATTCTGCTTGTGTTTTGTTGAGTCAGTAGGATGATGATTCTCTATCTTATCCTTATTCACCAGATTTATTAGTTCATTAGCTTTTTGTTCATTTTGGATTTCCAATATCTCAGTAGCTACCTGATTCACAGTAATACTTGGACCACCCCGTAGACTGGAATTCCCTTTGGACAAATTTATCGAATGTGACAATCCTGGTAATTGTGGATTTTTTCTGAGGTTTTTGTTTGTTTGCTGTCGACGATCCTCTTTATAGGAAGTTGGTAGATTTTGTTTCTAAGACTTCAATTTTCTTGTGCAATATCTAGAATACTTGTTCTTTTTTGGAAGTTATAACGTTTTTGTTTTTTGAGAAGGTTGTTTTCTTCTTTAAGGTAGGGTTGAGATTCCCAGTTTGCATTCTGTGTTTGTTTTGCTCAGTTCTCTAGATTATTTGAGTCATGCAGGATGGAAGATTTCCTCACATTTGACACACTCCACTTCTTACATCACGTTTTTTAAGAAATGTTCACAACTATAATTCTCATTTTCTCTAGGAACAAGTGTAACAGAACCTGTACTAATTGCCATCATCAAATTATTATTATTTTCTGTGATACCAGCACACTCTCCTATCTGAAATTAAATATAATAATACCATCCTTCATAGAAACTCACATAAGTGGTGTAGCTTCTAGTGACTTATTCGCTACAGAAGAATCCGTATAATCCTTGAGCACTGCGTGTCAAGCTAGCACTTTACTGAAATTTGCATCTTAGCAACCCACATTCCCACATACCTTTGGTTATACTGATTTGTGTTCATGGGGAATTGAAGTTTCATAATTATAAATGCTTCTGACTATATGAACTCATGTTTCATTTAATGAAGACCATTTTAATTGACTTCCACTTTTCTGAAATATACAGATGTAAAAAAGTTAGGAATACACCTAGCGTAGATATTTATTTGGTAAAAGAAAGTACCGATATTGTACACCATTGTGTTATTATACAGACTAGAAAAAGAGAAATTTCTTTAACTGTTAGTTTGAAGATTTGTAATAGTTAATATGGTGACATGTTTTTTGTTCAAGACTAACATTTCTTAAATATCCCTAACTTTTTTCCATGTATGTATATTCGAAAACTGAGCATAGCGTATGGAAGGGGGAGAATATGTACCAGTAACCTGGTGATACGAATATCTCTTTTATACCGCTGTAAATTTGAATTAAACGAATATCCTACTATTTTTGGAACCGTTACAATTTATTTCCAGAAAGTGTGTGAGAGGGTTGACTAGTTGTATATTTGTTTAGTAGAGCAAAGAGTGATATGTATAATCCAGTGAATGAAACTCAATGATTTCCTTGAGGCAGGACCGGAGCTACTCCAAAGGCCAAAGACTAAACTATAGCCCTTTCTCCCTTAAGGACACATTGAATGAAAGTATCGATATGGGAGATCTGGTACTGAAAAGAATATATTTTTGGTGTGTGAGTACGCGTATTTCTGACGCCTTGTGACCTTGTAACACACCCATTCAGTCATGAAGAATTTGTCATTTATTAATCCAGAAGTTCCAAAAGTTGTTTGCTCTGCTAGTGCTGGTACAGCGTTCGCCTCGCTAGGTCTAGGGTTCAAATCCCTGCATGGTAATCGGTCTCGTGCATGGCATCACGCGTTTAAAGGTAAGGGCTGCCACTTCCCTAGCTCACACAAGTCTCTGGAAGTCTTCTGAGGGTTGTCGTAGGGGTGCAATCGGTTGACAGAAATAACAACAACAACGACATAACAACGATACAACAACAACAAGTTATAGAGGTGGTATTATTTTCAACCAGGTCACTTTCTATTTTAATGTGCAAAACTTTATTTTTAGCAAAAAAAATCAGAATTTTCCTGGGGACTTCATTGATTATAAATAACAACTAGTGAAGAAGGTCATGAAATGGTAGTTAGTCAGAATGAAAAGGCAATTTCATTATAAAATCCAAAGAACGCTCTCAAATCTACCTAGAAACTTCTGCAATAGTTTTAGTCAGTTTTGGCTACAAAGAACATTTTGAGTTTATTAGTAAAATAGACCAGCAGCTGTCGTATAAAGGAATGTCTGCCATTGATACAGGCATTTCCTTTATGTAAAGCGCCATGTTGAAAACGGAAATTGTTGAATTTTTTTTATTTTTGAATAATCAACTGAAATCTATCCAAAAGAAAATGCAGACAGTTTCAGTAAATACCAAGTGTTAAAATGTAATAGAAAATGCTATTTTTGAAAAATTGATTAACGTCTGCCAAGAAGATATTCAATCAATTTGCCTAAGTAGACATCAGAAAAATCATCGGCAGACGACTTGTGCGGGTAAAACAATATTATCAATTATCGAGTTGTATAAAAAATGTTGAATGTCGAATAATCAACTAATGCTTGAAACTTGTCTTACAGTTAGACGTCTCAACTTGACGTCATATAAGCTCATCGTTGATAATAATAGACACATTATTAATTCTTACTTGAAAATTAATTGAAATTTTATCAATTGATCATTTATAATTATAAAAGCGTCTGCCATTGAAGAATTTATTTATTTTGATCATAAATTTGATCAAAATATCGATAGCAGACGTTAGTTAGTTGTACAAACGTACCCACATTTTTTACGTGTTTATGCGCGTCTGCCACTCATTTACACACGTGCGAAATGTCTGCCTGTAGAATATTCTGATTACTTTACAGAACTCATTGGCAGATATAGGTCTATTGTTCAACATATAAAATATTTGAAACAGCTCAATGAATGATAATAACAATTGTTGTAACTGCGCAAATCATCTGCCGATGATTTTTCTGTAATCTAAATGAGGAAAATTGATTGAATGTATCTTTGGCAGACATTAATAAATTTTTCAAGATTCGCATATTTCCTAACATTTTGACACGTGTATTTTGAGATCCACTGAAGATGTCTGTCATTTTGTCTTCGGTGGATTTTCAAATCAGATAATGTATTGAAGTACATGACAGACATTAATCTTTCAAAACTCAAAAATGTCCACAATTTCAATTTTGAACATGGCGTTTAGTAGCACTGGTAGCGTTTGGAAATTTGTGCAATTCATCATCGTTAACATTAACAAAATGTCTGTATTAATGGCAGATATTCGTTCACAGCTGGACATGTCGTTAGCTGCCGGTCTATAAACCAAGGAGTCTAAATTCTCAAAAATATTTTCAAATTATCGTGGGTTCCAATTCATTCACAATAATTGTTTTTAGAAAAAAGAAATTTTAAATTTTTTATTTTAAAAATTACCTCGGTTTCATCTGTTCTGAAAATTCGCCGAGAAGAAGATCGAGGTTATAATTATTCCATAGCAGCTTTTTCAATGATTTACTGGTCTATAAAAAGTGTTTTATAATGACCTGAGGTGCGGCTCGCAAGTATATTGTTACTGTTCATCTGTAATACAAATTAAAATTAATCTCGCAAGGTGGTACCTGCTAAGAGTACAGGAGTGATCTATGGATCGTAAAATGTGGAGCACATACGAAGTACGTACGAATAAACAACCAACAGTTAAAACACAATTGAGATCATTAAGAAAATCTCACAGTAGCAATAAAACTTCAGACATGGTATAGGAAATTTTTCCAGTTTATTTATATCAAAGGAAATATTGAATATTCCATCATCAAATATCGGTCTATTCATGTACAAATATTCAAAGCACTGTTTTAAGTGCGCCCCTTAGGCTATTACCATTGTAATATATTTTGACATCTCATGTGTCTCATGTGTACTAGGCATGCATTTAAAATATCGATTTAGTATTTTTTGATTATTTTTCATTTCTTTCTAATTGTGTCTTAAGTATCGTTGATAAAAACTAGTAAACCACTCTGAACGGGGACATCAACCATCAAACTTCAACCGTTGCTCCAACTTTCTGTAACTTAACCTGGAATATACTGAGTTGTAAAATGACCCCTACTTTCTATTATTTTTCATCGACACTGACATCCTATTTGTTTCTTTCAATTCTGACATGCAAGGAACCGCATCTAGAATAATTGGAAATTAATTAACAGAAAAATTGTGATTGCTTACTAAACGACCAACTTGTTCCTAATAATTCTCCTTTTTTTCTTTATCATAGCGCTAAAACCATGCGTCTTCAGTCAAAAAAAGGGACGTGTCATCGGAAAAGGGACAATGTCAGCGCAAGTATGGAGGTTAAAAAAATTATTCGAATAGATGATGAACAGTACTGGTCCCAGAACAGTACACTGAGGCACACCATATTTGAGATCCATAGATTCTCCTAATGTTTCGTACAATTTCACCAGCAGATTTCGATGAGATAGGTAATCTTTCATCTGCTGTAATGCAGTATTTTCTAAAACTTTCAATAAATGGATATGATCGACTGTATCGAATGCTTTCTGCAGGTCAATACAAACTGTCAGAGCTGGCTTTCCTATATCCATTGATTTATAAATTTTCGTGGTACCTAAGATGTATTCTGGTATCTTGTGTCGACATGTCTTTCCTGAAACCAAACTGTTTTGGAGACAAAATATTTTACTTTTTCCAAAAACTAATTATTTGTGTGTTTTTCAAGGAAGGAATGTGTGCTAGAAAATGCCGGTAAAACTTAAGAAAACGGTAACCTCACCGATTTTGATGAAACCAAAAAAGGAGTTGACTGGTAATTTTACTCTAGGAACGTTAAATGTCTAAAAATTTCCTCTATCTCTCAGCAACACACTACTACACATTTATCCAGCTATTATTGTCACTATTTTTCTCTCAAATAACATTTAAAAATTCAAAAAAGGCACAAATATTTTTTATTATGAATTTTTCTATACACACAAACGTCAAACTTTAATCATGAAACATCATAGGAAGTTGAGATATCTGTGCTTGAGTACTTGTACAACGTTGCCAAATGACCTGAGATAATTCCGAATTTATAAAACGTTAGTTTAGAAAATATGAGTGAGTGACATTTTGCAGCAGACTTGGGCTTCCTTCATGAAAATCAATGGAATCTTGGCCTACATTGGCGAAATATCGGAAATGCGCGCGCAACGCGCGCTCTCATATACCACCTGTTGGCCGGGTGCTTCCTACATGAAGATAAAAAAAATGGACAAACGGGAAATGCGCATGCGCAGATTTGCAAAATGTAGGCCAAGCGCGCTATGCGCGCGCTTTTCTGTCAATATCAAAGCCTTTGCAATTTTATATGACGTAATCGCAACAAACTTAGTCTTCCTATATGAAGATCGAGAAAATGAACATGAAACCGAAAATACGCATGCACTCAGCCGACATTTCGCAAATCCGCACGCGCGGATTTGCGAAATGTCGACCTAGCGCGCGCTATGCGCGCGCTTCTCTGCCAAGATCAAAGCCTTTGCAGTTTCTTATATGTAATCGCAACAGACTTACTCTTCCTACATGACGATCAAGAAAATGTACATGAAAAAGGAAATGCGCATGTGTCGAGCGCGCGCTTCTCTGACAAGATCAAAGCCTTTGCAGTTCTTATATGTAATCGCAACAGACTTAGTCTTCCTACTTGACGATCAAGAAAATGTACATGAAAAAGGAAATGCGCATGCGCTCGGCCGATATTTCGCAAAATGAATGAATAAAACAATGCAATTCAGTTTTGACAGTTCGTCTCATTCAAGCTGATTGAGATGAATATTATCAAACTTTATAATATTTGTGAAAATAGACAGGATTTGATTACGAAATTAAGAAGCTGGCAACTTTTACCAAAAGAAGAATAATATTTTTGTACCAAATGTGGTGGACCTTTCACACTTGTTGACGATTCATCAAGGTATGAATGAGGTATTTGCATTCTATAAGCAGATCTTTTTCAGACTTCTCCATACAATTCGTTTCCATTTTCACGTACAACGATCACATTCTTTTCCACTTAAATTCGAATAGATTTACTTTTCAGAATTCAAATTTTTGGTAGTCTCATTTAGGTACTAATTTTGGTTTTCCACAATATAGTTATCAACTATAATAGCGTGAAAACTCATAGAAAAGGAATTTTCTATTAATTTTCGACAAATCAGTACTTCGTACTTAATTTGATGGAATTTGAGAAATTTGACAACATCGCAACATCCAGTTGTCAATATTATTTTAGTCAGAATTCAGTGATTTTTTAGGTAAAATCACCAATGATTTAAGAGTATTCTGTATATTTTGGGTGTGCCAATCGTT
This sequence comes from Chrysolina oricalcia, assembly GCA_944452925.2. Lineage (NCBI taxonomy): Eukaryota > Metazoa > Arthropoda > Insecta > Coleoptera > Chrysomelidae > Chrysolina > Chrysolina oricalcia. The sequence continues at coordinate 54,335,083 of OX101817.2, read as the reverse complement.
TTTGTATGGCTTAAAATTTTATTTTCTGTCTTCCGATATGTGTTGCAGATTGAAATGTAGGTAAAAAGTTTGATCAAAGTGCATGTGTTTTTGCACTTTTACATACCACTCACTATTCACCATTTATTGCGAAAATAAATGTCTTCCAGGCATTTCCGCAAAAATGTTTTCGGTTTTTATCGTTTTTAATGTACCCTGAATCATCAGAAAAAATGTCATCAAAATCTGAGAGGTTACCGTTTTCTTAACTTTTTCCGAAAATGCCAGAAATCATTTAAAAAAAGGCCAGTATCTCCAAAATTACTTGAGATCGCCAAAAATTTCATTTGGATTTTTTGGCAAAGGAGGTCAAACGTAACCCCAAAAAAAACTTTATAATAGCTTATAGCGCCCGGTTAACGGAATTTTACCATATTTATCTTTAGGGAATTGAAAACTTTCAGACCCTCTTACCAATGGCACTGAGAAATATTGCATTTCCAACGTCTTCTTTCACATAGTGAGAGGTTCCTGTGGTCAAAAAATTGATTCTATATCATTATGTCTCAATCTAAAATCAATGATTATGCTAATCAGTTCACTTCATACATTGGTACTTTTATACAATAATTATTGACTTCTAATGACAACCAAAGCTGACGTAATGTCAGATAACTTCATATTAGCAGCAATCAAGATACATAGAAACCCTGGTGTGATCTCTTATAGCTGTGAAACCGACATACAAGAGTGTTAAGGTACGGCCTACTTGATTCGTGATACATTTACTGCGTTGATACCGTTTCACCTCTTTAGTACACAGATGGCGGCAAAATTACAGATTCATGATGACGCTTGGACAAGTGTCATGTTATGTAATTTTCAACATTGAATTTTATTTGTTGTGATATTCATTAACCATAATTTGTAAACATTCAAATTTTAATCAAATAATTATGACTCAGTACTTCGGAATGTTGGAAACTCGGTTATTTTCGACTTATACGCCATCCATCGACGAATAAAGCCAACGGTATCAGTGCAATTACAGTCTCAACAACTTTGTTGAAACAAAAGCGAATCAGTGATAACACCATGGTTTCCATACATCTTGGCAACAATCAATCTTCATTTGAAAGTTTGTCGTAGGTAATACCACAAGTGTATCGGTGATTATCGAAATAGCAATTCCTTTGAATTTGAGAATCAAATCATGTTGCTTGGCGAGTGTGGTTGCCTAAAGCAACATAATTTGATTCGAAACCGAGAAGCAATTAACGATAATCGCCGATAACACGAGTTGTATTTGTTAAGATTATTTCATGAATAAAATCAAAACCATTTTTATTCATTTACTATTCAATTTAACTAGGAACATTAATCCCGCATTTAGTTCTGAAATTATGCAAATAACAAAACATTTACTTGATATCTATTTCAGTTACAAATGACAGACCCTAATAGCACACTATGTCCCAGGGACGTCCCTATTTGGTACAAATCATGTCCGAATGTCCGGGACTTAAAATCATTGTCCATGGGACGTCCGATTCAGTGCATTTTCATGAATTTCCCCAAAGGACTTCCTATGGATGTCCCAATCGGTACATCGTATAAAACGTCTCTGCGAGGACGTCTTTGGGATATCCTGGGTCGGATATATTTTGTAATGTTTACTAGGACATCCATCAGACGTCCTTGTTAGTAAGTATTCTGGCATGTTTTTGAAAGGACGTCCCATGGTTGTCCTGGTACGGGACATTTAGGAACATCCCGCATGAATGAATATTGGACGTCCCAATTGGTTAATCTTAGAATATCTCCCTGCGAGGACTTCCTTGGGATGTCCTGGTTCGGATATATTTTGTAGTATTTTCTAGGACATCCATTGGATGTCCTGGGTGGCATGTATTTGGCATGTCTTCGAAAGGACTTCCTATGGTGGTCCTGGTACGGGTACATTCTGGAACGTCCTTAATGGATGTACATCGGACGTCATCCCAATCAGTGAATTTCAGAAAATGTCCCAGCGAGGACTTCCTTGGGATGTCCTGGATTGAACATTTTTCGGAATGTTTCCTAGGTGCATCCATCCAAAGAATACATCCCAGCTAGTGGTTTTACAGAAGAGGTGTAAAATGGATCGCATATTTACAATAGGGCTAAACATTACAGCGAAAACAACCCATCTGAAATAAAACCCTTTTCACTATCATTGAGGTAATCAGGGGCCATATTCTCGAGTTTGTACTTATGCCAATAAGATTCACTGTTTCACAACAATGAAAATAAAAAATGTATGTTTGTATACGGATTGAAACCGAACAATTCCTCTATGTATGGATTCCGTGCATAAAGTTGTTTTCTGTGTTTTGTGTTCTGTGTTCAAGTGAAGTGTTGACGAATTGACAGACAATTGTTGAGTATTTACCAGCTATGGCGGCTTTTCTATCGTCTTTTGTGATTAATTAGTTTAGTGACTGTTCTGTAACTTATTTTGTGTTCATTCAGTGTAGTTATATCTTTAAATGAAAATAAAAGTTTTGTTGTACTATTCAATAGTTATTACTAACCTATTCAACACTGTTTTGAAAAAGATGTTTCCGTAAGACAAGTAGAGTTGTGTGTATCCTTTAAACATGTACAAAACCGAATTGAATGACTCTGGGAGAGTGCTAAGCTTACCTAGTAAGTAAATCTGGTTCCATCCAAATTGTTATCTCCAGTAATCCACAACAATATCATAATCTTAGTCCTGAAAGAGATGTAGAAACAAACACATGTGATAATTCTGCACATCCTAAGGACGTCCCAGATGTACTTTCGATTGATGTAATTCGGGGACGTCCGATTAACATCCCAGGTGGATGTCCATTGGATATCCTTATAGAACGTCCAATTTTGGTGAGAAGTCGAGACATTGGTGCTTCCCACGGATGTCCAATGGACGTCCGCGGTACCAATTTTGTACATCCTAAGGACGTCCCGAATGTCCCGAATGTCCTGAGAGGATGTCCTATGGATTACCATCGGACTTCATGGTGCTATTAGGGGAGCGCGTCATTCGTAGTTTCTTCATTGCATGTCTAGTCTACTGCTGAGGTTATGTTTTGATAACATTTTGATTTAGTGATTTGATTAATCAACGAGTATGCAAAATTTGTCGAAAATTGTGAGGTTGATATGAATTAATAGTGAGTGCTTATTTAGTTTTGGTCAAAGTTTGGTGTTGTGTCATTATATGGTGGATTTATAAATTCAACTAAACTAAGAATTAAATTAACAACTAAGAATTGAGAATGATAAATACAAGGAAACCCCATCAGTGTTTTATAAACTTTCAGCTGTCAATTAAATTAAGAATTAGCAACTAAGAAGATGGTTATCTTTTATTTTTTCAACTAAGAATGGATTTGAAAATGGAAACGGGCATGCGCAAAATCGATGAATGAATGTTTGAAAATGATTTTGTTTATATTTTGCAGTGATTTGTTCGAATATTTTCTTTCATTAACAATACAATGGATCGAGAAGAAATGTTGACCATGATGGATTTCATTATAGTTGTAACGATTTTCTCCACATGACATAATTCTTAATTTCTTAGTTGACGTTTATAAACAACTTCTTAATTGCTTTTTGTTGATTCTTAATTGATAATTTTGAATTCTTAGTTTAGTTGAGTTTATAAATCTACCAATAGCAGCTTGCTAGTGGTAAGTTTTTGTTTTGATAATAACCAATCAGGAATCGAACTACAAAATCTAAAACACATCATATACATATCCAGTAGCCAATCAAGAGCCGAACTACAAAATCGAAAACATGATGTTTTCATTTATCAACACAAAAATTTCAACCAATCATAACACGCTATTTTAGCATAAGTGAAATAATCGGTATAATCGAATCTATTCACAGTAATAATTTCCTATACTTCACAAATTCCTTGAAAATAACTCGTGTCTTCTAGAATCAACGGTGTTAAAAGTTGTTTGCTACTGAAAAGATATTATATCAGCTCAATGGATTTCATTAAATTTATTCGAACCCACTTTTCCAAGAGCTTTTTCGATGTCCGAACTCAAACATCGTTAAAGCTGCTGAAAAGACATATTCAATAAAAAGTGCTAACGACTGCTGAATGCCGTCTATGCCGTTAAATAACCACGGTGCTCTTGAGACAATCACCACTTCAAGAATCCATGTTTTCGATGTATTTATTGAGGTGACTTACGACAGAACGTTTGGTCGATTGGGGCAATATTGAGGTGGTCTGAAACCGTCAAAACCGTCCTTCAATGTTATAATATACAGAACATATGGACTTTTTTTTTAACTGTGGAGATAATAATAATAATTTATGAGACGTATGAATAATTCAACTCTAGGCAATGAAAATAAATTTGAATAAAGTTAATAAAGCGATAAGTGTTATTGCACTTGTTGCGCAAAAAAATATTAGAAATTTAAACTAAATGAAAGTATATAAAATCACAATCGATGTAGCTATAAATATAAAGTTCATAAAGAGTAGATGAATTGACACAGTAATTATGCACAACTTTACACAATACATGAAATCGCTATCGATATAGCTATAAATATAAAGTTCGTAGGAAGTGGATGAATGGACAGAATACAAATAAAATGGAATAAAAATGGCATATACATACATTTGAAATAAAATTGAATAAAATTGAATAAAATGTGTAAAATGTGATTACAAAGAACCAGGCAGCAGCCTCATGGAAAAATTGTCAACGATAACTTTTCTGAATTTTTGGTATGTTGTAGAGTATGACCTCCTGAACAAAAGTGTCCTTGGTCTCAACTTGATGCTATAATTAGTTTTCGAGGTACAGGGTGTCAAAGTTGGAAAATGGCCATTTCTTTAAAGAAATATTCCTCGTAGGAAAGCATTTCGAATGAAAGAGTTTTGCGCAACAAATATTATTTACTCATAAGGCAATAATTTAAGACTGGTTTTCAATAAAAAATATTGGTACAAACGGGGTGAGTCAATCATTATTCAAAATGAAATTCTCATTCGACCCTATATAAAATAAGGATGTGATCAAACCAAGTAACACACAGAAATGCCCATCATTTGAATATGTCAAAATCGAAAAATTAAAATTTTATTGTGGGTGAGTCAATAAGTCACAGTTTTTTTGATGACATTTGGTATATTTTCATTTTATATTTTGAGCTTTAGGTATACTTGACTACGAACTATTCAGCATGCTGCTTGCCCGAAATTGATATACAGTGACACAAACACTAGATGATAACAAAACTTGCGAAAAAGCGTTCAGTTCATAATTCAGCCTCTAATTGAAAATTTCGTCGTTGAAAAATTTTAATTTTTTGTCTTTAGTCTAAATTTGAGTACAATATTATAAAGTCAAACAGTATTGGTTTTGATATGACCGGTTTTTGAGATACACAGGGTAATATATTACATGGTACACAGGACATTACAACTGTCCATTACAATAATTTTCGGCTGTAATTGTATTTTTTTAATGTGGCCTCCGAGCGTGGAGTGTAGAATTAATATGTTTATGAGGTACTTCAAACATATATCCAAAAATGTATTATTTTGAACCATGGTGGTTAACGTTATACAGGGAGGCTTGATAGTGTATTGAAGTAGTCCTTCGAAAGGAAAATGTAAAAAGTACACTGATAAAAAATATTTGCTCGAATGCACATTCCATATACCCATATATGCATATTGTTCCATGTGTATCATGTCTCGGGCTCGAATTTTGGGCACGTACCATGATGCAAAAGTTGTGGTTTTTAGGGTAAGCACGATTCGAAATGAAATCACCAATAAAGATGAAAAACTCCTACCGGAAAATATTGATTATGGTCCAGAAATAATAGAAAGATGTAATATTATCGACTGGTAAGTGTTTATCATTGGTTTATTCCAAAAACTCGGAAAAATTAACCGGTGACAATTTTTCCATGAGGCTGCTGCCTGGTCTTTTAAGTTACATTGAAATATGTTACAATAATAGAATAATACTTCCATTTTATTTAAAATGAGATTATACAACAGAATTTCATATAAGAATTAATAAACGATGCATATCCTAAATGTAGCCAAATATTGATGTAGTATAAGAGGTTTTTTTTTTCTATTTCCATTATGAAACTGAGAAGAGGTTGATAGTATCCAAGTCCACATTCAGTAGGTGAGTTTTGAATCGTTTTTACAACAGTAAATTGGAGTTTATAGAGTGTATGAATTTTTTGTAAATATCAAGTAAAGAGTTGAAGGTCCTGTCAGCAAAATTGGTGAAATAGCTTCGACCTACTGCTTTTTATGCGTTATTTGTCTTCACATATTCATTACATTTCATTCTAATTCGTGAAAGAATAGCGAAAAACATCCGAACGTCGAATAATTGAATTTCGAAGATTTTTGCCCCTCTGCTCCCCTGAAGGCTGGATAGAGAAAGCCTGAGAATTCGGAAAATTTTCAGTCGGTCAGTTAGTCGGAGGACTCGGACCCCTCCTAACCCGATAAAAGTTGCGCAAACTCGCGAAATTAAAGTCGTTAAAATCCGTAAAAATAGTGAAAAACATCGATACGTCGCATATTTCTACTCCTGCTCCCTAAAGGCTAGATAGAGAACGCGTTTAAATTTGTAATAATTTCGGACGGATTTGGACATGAAAAAATACGACGCGCGACGTAAAGAAAATGTCAGTTGGGGGGGCTCGGATTCTTCTCTTTCTCGAAAAAAGCTTCACTTGTATGTGTGTATCAATCCTGTCAAGTGGATAACGTGCCGAGAAGATAGGTGACAAGAAGTAGTAGCAAATATGCCACTCACGTACCAACCTGGCTCACCTATTAGGACAGACAGTTAAAATATTCGTATAAAATATTATTAAAAAGGAATATTTAGTGAATGAAAAACACTAAAATTTTGAAACTACAATATTTTCTTAAAAACATTGTCGATCAATCTAGAAACATCGACTTCCGCTTGGAAAACTTCTAAGAACTCCACATAAACATCTAGAAATACTCATTCTTGTAGTTCTTGATCTAGAATATCCTTACTGTAGTCTAGAATTTCTTGCATGTTCTAGAACTTATATTTCACCATATATTTGACATAGAGTTGTCAATAGTTACAATAGTATAACTAGTGTATTTTTAACTAATAGTTTCTATTTATTTATTTAAATAACAGTGTAATTAATTTAAATAACAAAAGTTTAATTTATTTAAATAGCGAAAGCATAATAAAACGGTTTTTATAATGCCAATATAATTTCGTATATGTTTTGTTTTGAAAAATAATTTTCACACTAAAATGTGGCTACGAAAAAAACCTTTCTGCAATGAATAAGGAATACTTCGCCAAGAACTTTTTTTTCGGAATATTTCCAATACGTAGTAAAAAACATCTATGACCACTATGAAAGAATAAAAAAAACGGTAATTGTAGAAATGAGCAGACGTTCTGTGATGATAGGATAACAGCGGATCAGAGATCAAGACGGAATTCAGTAATAGTAAGTTTTCCTCGTAACCATTCAGATACGTTCATGATAATGAATGTAAATTATTTACAATAAAAGAAAGATTGAGTGTGCGTGCACACAACGTTATCATCAGAATAACAGTTTGATAATTTTCTACTGCTTACTATTAACCTTTTGGCATGGTTTTCAAATGAATGATTATTGCATATTGGATATGGAAAGGATATGCTCCTGTTAGTTATTGCTAAAGAAAAAATGCAAACGAAGAAGTGTTTCTAAGTACTGCATACTATCGATTCCGAAATGTTGAGCATTACTCATTTTGTACTTTTTCAACAGAAATCATGCTGGAGTCATTGGAATTGTTGAAGTTAGGAACTTGCTCGCAGTGCTGATATGTCTTATTCTATGTTTTTAATCTGCAAAATTTTGTTTTGACTTTGTCAATTTGTTGATAACAAAAATATTAAAGTTTGATTCATTTTGTCATAAGTTGTACTCCTATATTTCGCAGTTTTATAAAAGGTTATGGGGCCCAGCGATCTTCTGAAAGTAGGAAAGTCGAATTATCAAAATAAAAACTATGGACAAATTTCTCAAGTTTGAGAAACTACATGGAAAGACCAATTTCCATTCATGGAAGACAATGGTTTAGTGCTACATGGATCTCAACAATTTAAATAAAATCGTCTCAGGTAAAGAAAACAGCCCCGAACTAGAATGAATGCCTGAAGATCCAGCAAAATTCTGATTGTTTTATATCGTGCAACTAGTGAGAATGTTTCCTCAAATTCAATCCACGGAATTTGCGTGAATCTTGAGCAACCAATCTTGCTTTGTATTTAGTTACTTCCCCAGTTTCAGAAAATTTCTTTTTGAAAATCCATTTGCATCCAACAGACCTGCAAGTTGGAGGCTTTTCTACAATTTTCCACACTTCCCAAGTAGCACACCTATATTGGTAAAATATTGGTACAATATTGTGAACATATTGGCGAAATATTTGGAATGCAATATTGGCGGGAAAAAAAATGTGAACATTCGGCGATATTGGTCCAGTATTACTTGAATAATATTGGCGAAATATTCTCGAAATAATATTGGCCTCAAAATATTTGGCGATATTGGTACAATATCGCTGATACAATATTCTGACAATATTGGCACAATATTCAATAGTTATATTGTCTAGAAGTAAAATGTGAACATTTTGCGATATTGGTCAAATATTGTTTGAATATTTCAAAAATAGTTTTGGTGAAATATTCTTGAAGCAATAATGGCCTCAAAATATTTATCGATATTGGTACAATATCATTTGAATATATTGGAGGATGTCAATATACCTTGGTAAATTATTAAATGTCTTTGAGTTGAAGAAGGTGACACCAGAGTCTGCCTTTTGATCGCCATAACCACTGAGTGAGCTGTCTTGAAAACAAGTTAAGGGAAGTATTTAATATACTTTCGTAGGTTTTAGGTGATGTTTTATATGTAGAGCCACCTAGCGGATTTTTATCCAGGTTTGATTATGACATAATTTAAATATGTTTCATTGAATATTCGGCCAATATTCAAATTTCATCTCAATCTAGATGTAGGAAACAATATGAAGACAATATTGTTTACGATATCGATAAATATTATTGAACCAATATTGACCCAATATTAATTAATAAGATTTGTTGAGTATTGGCGAAATGATATTCAACCAATATCAAACTTGGAAATACAATATAGTTTTTTTTCCTATAATCGATATGACTGGAATATTTGGATTGCAATATTTGTTCTAGATGTGGAAAACTATATATAACCAATATTGTATTATCGATATTAGTATTCAACCAATATTCCACCAATATTATTAATATAATATTGTTTTTTGAATATTCACCCATATTGGACCAATATTGATTTTTCATTTACAATATATCTATATTGGCCCAATATGGAACCAAGATTCAGCCGATATGATGTGCTACCTGGGTTGGTTTTTCTCCATTGATTCAAGTTCATCTTTCATAGCCATAATCCAATTTTCTGAATCAGGACTGTTCAAAGCTTCTTCGAACGTTGTTGAGTCATCAAATATAAAATATCTTCATATGGTGTTGGGGGATTTCGTGTCCTACTGCTTCTTCTTGGTTCCAAAGTTCTTGAAATAGTATTGTCAGTATCATCCTTTTCTGTACAGTCATTTTCTTCCTTTATAATGTCCTTTTCTTCAATATTATCTATTCCAATTTGAAAAGTGTCTACTGTTCTTTCTTCTTTTCTTTCATACTGTTGCTGAGGTATCGACTAGATTTCGTTTTTCTTGTTCTAACTGTGGTCTAGAAGTAAATGTTTTCGGATAGATTCAATAAAAATTGCATTTTCTTCTTTAAAAAATCTATAATCTCTTGAAATAACCACTCTTGCTCCATATCCAACCATAATACCTTGTTTAGATCTAGGTAGCAATTTACTTCCACTCGGTCTGGTCTCCTTGTTTATATGAACGAAAATATTTTAAATGAGAAATTTCTGGTTTACTTCCAAAAATTTTTTCATAAGGTGTCATTTTGTGAAAAGAATGTGGCAGCCTATGTTTTGTATAAACTGAATACGATACAGCCTCTGCCTAAAGTGAAAATGGAAGTCCTGAGTCAACGTTCTGTTATTGTTCTGTTATTGTTCTGTTTGGACGTTCAGCCATGCTGTTTGTTTCGTGTACGTGTGATATGGAGTATTCCAATTTTATACCAGAGGATTTAAAGAAATTTTTCAATGAATTGGAAATGATTTTTCCACCATTTTCGCTCTTGAATGTTCCAACTTTCATTCCTGTTTGACGCTCCATACGTTGGACAAAGTCTTTTGCAGCCATTTCTACATCACTTTTATGTTTCAAAAATTGTACCTCAATGTACCGAGAATACTCGTCAATGAATGTAACGTAGTACAAACTTCCTTCCACAGATTTAGTACTGAAAGGACCAGCCACGTCAGAATGTATTTTTTCTAGTATTCTTTGACAAGAATTTCCTTCTTCTTTTGATATAGTTCTTGTTATCTTAGATTTGATACATGCTTCACAATCTATAGAAGGCCTCTCTTTGGGTAAAATTTGACTTTCAGCAACAGAATGTTTTATTTCATTAAATAGGCTTATTGGTTCAAGACCTAATCTTCTATGCCATTCAATTATGCTTACATTGGCAATTTCTTCAGATTTTGATTCTTGTAAAATTTGTAGTTTGTTATTTGGTTTCACCCATCCCACTATTCTGCCATTTTTCATAAACATTATTTCTCCTTTATTTCCTGACATATGAGATGTAGCACCTGTGTCGAAAATCCACCGGTGATTATTTTCGTTTTCGTCGCAGTGGTGATATGTCTTATTCTATGTTTTTAGTTTACAAATTTTTGTTTATAGTTGACTTTGTCAATTTGTTGATAACAAAAATATCAGAGTTTGATTCAACTTGTCATAAGTTTTACTCCTATATTTCGCAGTTTCATAAAAGGACTTGATTCATAAACTTTATGAATGAATTATTTACAGTTCAACAAACAGCAATTCAATCGTAAACGACTCGAATTCATGTATAAACTAAATTGTACCTGAATGAATGAATGAATGAATGAATTTATTGAATTGAAACTTCAATACATGGTGAAAGTCAGAAAATTTAAATACATGGTGCCAATGGCCATCTTATTCTTGTTCCTATTCTATATTATCTATATGCATACGTACCTACATATACATTGTGTTTTATAAAATCCTGTCATTTCCTAGATGCTAACCTAAGTGCTTGTGGCACTTGTTCTGTTCTGCATCTAGGATTGTCAGGAGTAGTGTTTTGTGTACATGGTGTGAGTAGGACTCTATATATAATTTCTCATTGGACAGTCATATACTAATTTAATACATTTTCCATAAACTTTATTCCTATTTTCATTATCATTGAACCCTCACAATCCTAGGAGATTAACCTAAATGCTTGGCATTTGTTTTGTTCTATCTCCAGGATTGCTAGGATTGCTGTTAATACTGTGTGTGGTTGGAGGAAAGATTTTTTAAAAGATTTTAGGTTGAGAGTTAGAGGTTGTGACCTGGAATGGTTATTTTTATTTCAAAAAATTTTAATTAATATAGTGTAATTTGTAGTTATGGAATTTAAAATTTCAAGTTTGAATTGAGTAAGTGATTTTTTTTCTTTTATGTTTCGAGGTAGTGTGTTGTATAATTTGGGACCGAAGTAGACAAGTGTTTTTTGTGTATGCGATTTTTTGAAGATATGTAGAGGTATATTTAGGTTTTCTAATGCTCTGGTATTTTGTGGTCTATATGTGGTATATAGAGGCTTATTTTTATAGACCCATAATGCTGTTGTAAATGAATAAGCTTCTAACATTGAAGAGTTTTGTTTCATTGTATAGTTGTTCTGTGGAGAACCGCTTTTTCTTATGAAAAATTATTTTTATAATAGTATTTTGCATTGCTTGAAGACTTTTAAGGTTGTTGTCAAAGAGTCCACCCTAAACAGTAATGCCGTATCTAATGATTGATTCTGCCAGAGAGTAATAGTTTATTATTAGGTTTTTTCGGGTTAGTATTTCTCTCAGAGTGTATAGTTCATACGTGATTTGTCTTAAGCGTTTGATGACATGTCCAACGTGTTCATCCCATCTCATATGTTGATCTAGTATAATTCCAAGGTATTTTAATTTAGATACTTTTTCTATAATTAGGCAAGTGCATTGTTCATTCATCATGCAGTTAGATTTGTAAATTTTCAGTGTATCACGAGTCGGTTGATCGGTACTTAATAGTGTGAAACATAAGAATTTTGTTTCGAGTACATTTAGACTTAATAGATTATAATTTAGCCATATTTGGATATCTTTTAAACCAATTTCAGCAATTTGGTATGTTTCTTTCCATGATTTTCCTGAAAATACAATTGCAGAACAGGATCGGGCCCAACACTGTGCCTTGCGGAACACCGACGGTTATTTTTTGTGGTACACTCGTGTATTCATCTATTTTTACTTTTTGATATCTACAAGATAGATAGTTTTGCAATAAATCTTTCATAGGTCCACGAATTCCATACCCGTAAAGTTTATCAATGAGCTTGGAGTGTGATACTGTGTCGAATGCCTTGGCTAAATCCAGAAAAACTGCTAGGCATTTTTCGGAGTTCTCCAGGGCTTCAACTATATTTTTTGAAAAATGTAAAACAGATTTTTCAGTACTAGAATCCTCAATGAACCCAAATTGTTTTTTCGTTATTACTTGATGAATGTTGAAAAAAATTATCAAACGTATTTTTAATGAGTGTTCAAAAATCTTTGCAAAACTATTTATCCCAGATATAGGTCGATAGTTGTTAAGAACGCTTTTTTTACCTGATTTATAAACAGGAGTAATTACCGACTCTTTCCATTGTAATGGTATGTTACCAGTTTTGTATGTTATATTTATGAGGTGCGTGAGTGGTTTGACAATGTGTAAATGGATATTGTTTATCAATATCGAGTTTATTCCATCTGGTCCTGGGGCCGACCTGTTTTTTAGTTTAGCTACTATATTGATTACTTCATTATTAGTAACCGACTGTAGGATGGTCCAACTGAAACGTCTTTTGGAAAGTTTATAGGGAGATTGTTGATTTTTTCAATTTTATCAGCCATGTTTTTTCCTATGTTAATAAAAAATGTAATAGCTTTGGTTTCATTGTCGGATATTTTGTTTCCCTGAATAGAATACATGAATGCTGAATACTCATAAAAGATACAATAAAACGTTTTATTGATGGGTAAAGAGAAAAATACATCATTATGATATTATTACGTCATTCTCACCTATCTGGAGTCAGCTCAGGTTCAACGCAATTGAGTGTTAAACGAGTGCTTTCTTCCACTCAACCTGTAAAACCTACAACTGAACTTAAACTATACCAACAACCAATATGAGAATCTTGCACATGTAATCTAACCTTCTGATTCTAAAAAATGTGGGTAATGGACGGGTTTTCTTTTTTTTTATTATGGATTAATTCTGAAAATTCAAGTAAAATGAAACAAAAAAGTGAAAGAATCATCGAAATATCTCTAGAACTGAAAAAGTAATGGGACTATGAAGTTGCGCTTGGAAGAATAATTTCATAGTACGCAGCGCTCCATTGTGTGACGTCACGCCACATGAACGAGGCGACTGGTATTAGTGGTATTCGCAGTTTCGCTGAGTGCTTACAAATGTATCGGTGTACAATCACTTGCGCCGTTCGTGTCGTGTATTGTTCATTACACGATGGCTGAAATTGAAAAAAATATTCTACAAATATTGTATTGTGCCTATGTGTAAAAGCACGATAATTAAAAACCCCAATAAATTGTTTTTTCATGTACCAAATGATATGAATAAAAGGAAGAAGTGGTGCAAACTAATGGGGCGTGACTTAATTGGACCTAAAAGTGCGCCTTGGCGCGGCTAAGGATCTGATACATAATTATTTGTGGCGATCTCAGACAGGTGGCGTGACGTCACAGACGACCAAAGACGTTCCGCGCTAAAATACGTAAATTTTAATCATCTATATCTCAGTCATTTATTGATGAATTTGAAAAAAAAAACACTGATTACAAGTTCTGGTCTATATTTCAATTCCATCGCGTCAAATATAGTATTTTCAACATCACCAAACTAGTCTATTGCTCCGAAATTATTGCATATACAGTGTGTAGACGAAATGAGGGATACAATATCTCTCTCGTCCTGGCCACAGAACTTTTAGAATAGTTCTGTGGTATTGGCCAAGCTGTCAGCGATAGATACGTTCATCATCAGCCAGGAAGTTTGCTCCGACCACTTTCTGGCAATTTTTACAAATGCTCAGATTTCGAAAATTTGTTATCTATTCTGCACAGCATATGGATCTTTTCAGCACGTTTGATCAATGTTTTACATGTCTCGAACACTCATCACCCTACAAAATAAAAGATACACAGTGTCCCAGCTGAAACTTGTCACCAACCTTATCTTCAAAGTCGTAAAAAAATTGAGAATCGCTCAGGCCCGTCGATTTTTATTTTGAAGAGGAATCCATCCACCAAATAAGTCATCATTGTGCTGTCAATCCCCTTATCCCCAGCACGCCTAACTTCATAATTTACAATACGACTACTATACTTGTGATAAATCATTTTGAAGGGAATACAAATATTTTGCAATTGTTTGGTCAATGTTACCTTTATGATAGGGTGACTTTGGCCCTATAAACTTGTACCTACTTTCAAGTGATGTATAGCGAGCTAAGGCCAAAGAATAACTTGGGTTTGGGAGATAATTTATATGCAAAAAGTTTACAATTATTGAAACTTGTAAACTATTCAGGAATTTGAGCATTACAAACTATTGACAATGAAAATGCCTCTTTTGACTAGTTTTGGGGGTTTAATAATTCTTCAAATTCCGTTCAATTCATAGAAGAAAGAGCCTTTTTCTTCAGACTACTTCCAAAACTTCCTAGTTTGCTTGATGCATTCACTGCACCATCCTCTGTCACAGTTTCCACCATCCCTAGCTGGATACTGCCGACTATTCGAACGAATGCTAAGAATGTATAACCATGTCGCTGTGACCTGATGACACGAGACTAGAGTTCACTATCTTCACCGGTTGATGAGAGGTCCTTGGAAACCTTACCTCTTTTTTTCTTCAGGGATTGGCCCAAAAACTTGCTGGGCCAAAGAAGGTCATCATTTTGACCTTAGTTATAAATATTTTTTTTTTAGTAAATCCCAATATGTTAACCAAAGTGACAATCACTCCACAGCCTCAAGCATTATAATGTGTTTTCAAATAGGTACTCACCAAATATGCAGACGATGTAGCACAGTGTCCTCAGTTGGAAGTTTGGGAGGCTGCTTCCTGGGAGACAGTCTATGAACCTCTTGGTACATTACGTTCGCTGTCTGGTGCTGCTACCTACCTCAAAGTACCGTAACTACTCGTTATGTATAATTCGGAAATTTTGTGTAATCTTCTTCGTTTAGATCTTCTTGAAGGGCCAGGTGTTGCCGGTTCATCGTGACTGAATGAAATTTCTTGGGTATCATCTGCGATGGCATCATCAAATTCTTCTTAAGTTTCTATATCTTCAATTTCATCATTAGTTTGCTCAAAACCTGCCTCCGTTTCTTCCTCTTCATCGCTATCATGAGATGGACTTTGCGAATTATCACTATTACCATTAGTACAATTAGTGCATATAACAGAGCATTTTAACCCAGCTTCTCTGCATCCACAGGCTTTTTGGCATCTTTCTTGTACATTTACAAGGAATAAGTTTCAGTAAAGATTCTGGAGCAGGGGGATTAAGTGTCATAACAGGATTGAACCCATTCTTGTTTCTGTTCTATCCCCTTTGCCCTGCATTTTTTCATTCTCATACCACTGCTGAATATGGTGATAGAATCGAAACGAATGTTGTCTTGCCTCTGCTTCTGTTGGAGGTAGCGACGCAATATTAAATTTACTTTTATATGCTGATTTTATGAAACATTCATCTATAGTCGTTCAAAGATATGCTTTTCTTCTTTAACCTCTTTTCACTTCACTCTAACCGTACAAGTCAGGAAAGGAAGTGTTTTCCAGCTTTGGCGATGATCTCTAGATCAGCACTTGGATCTCTGTATGCCTCGATAAACTTGCTTAAATTTGTATTTTTTCGTAGTACATTAATAAATTGAATTTTTTCTTGATTGAAAAGGGCACATGTTGTATCACAGCCACTAAAGGCATGCAAGAATATAATATGATCTGCGGCTTATTTTATCTATGATTCTGTCAGATGAATATATTTTGATGAATAATGAATTACATGTCATTTTTCAGTATTTGGGATTAGATAATACTACATTACCAAAAAAAACATGGTGATTCATCATCCACCGCAATTTTTTGCCGTATGAGTCGATAAGAAATTGCGGATTTTCGCAAGGGCATGAACGAGCATTTACAGTTGACTAATAATAAAATGGATTAGGCAATCCAGACTTCTGCATTTAACCTGTACAATAGGTATAATCGTCGGCAAGTCTCCAACAGAAAACAACTACTGCCCCCTACGACCATTGAATTATATCTGTTAGATTCTTGGCAAAGAACTACTTTGCAATGTTCTCCCAATCTCAACGCCAAAACATGTCTCAACCCACACGAGGGAACACCTACGGATCGGTTTCATGGTTCCTTGCCAATCATCAGCGCAGGGTAGCTCACCCAACGCAATCGAATTCTTCTGAATTTACAGTTGACATAGATTTGAATATCACGACTTTGAAATTATACAATTATACCACTCTTCGACTCTTTCCGACGATGTACTACCACTGTACTTTCAACGAATGTGAATGTACCATAAGTAGGACAATGTACCTCTTCTGGCAACGCTCATGACTTAGACTAAATATTCTATTGAGTTCTGCTGGCAAGGAATAGAGGGGAGCCCAACACAAAGACTACCGATAAATTGGTTTAATTTTTTATTGATGTCTCCATACTAGTGATGTCCAGGAAAAGAATCAAACAAGGTCATATGCTAGTTTTTCTTACTGTTACGAGATTTGAATAATTATATTAGAGCCCTCCATTTTTGTGGGACTTTTTTAGTTTTTTTTTTATGATTCATGGTATCAAGTTCTTGCTTCCAGGTAGCAAATAATATTTGCATTTCCTTGAGTTGATAAATTATAATCCAATTATTTAGGCGATAGACTCGTAAACCCGTGCCCAACAGAAAATCTCCTTGATACGACAATGTTCAAACATCATATGTAAAATAAGATGTTAAATTTCACATTTTTGCTACAAACGCTTACATTGTAACTGAATAAGCGCAGCAACTTCTCGACAAATAGCTCCAGAAGCACGAACTTCTCAGCACGATATAATTTAACATTCCATATTTTATTACAACTGGCACCTTCAGTCGACTCAAAAAAAACTGTTAATCAAACATTGTTATAATTTGTGGACATACGAATACAGTCATCGAGTTCGTTTGGTCAACTCTAGATTTTTTCGAAGAAGGCCATCGTAAAAGAGAACTTCAGTGTCGATACATTGTAAATCTCTATTTTATGAGCTGGATTTCAATGGCACGTTCATTGATTGCAGAAAAATATACGATTGCGAATTTTATAGTAGTACAGATACTTACCCATCACGAATATTATTATGGCAACTCGGAAGTTTTAATATCTATTCACAGGCATTATTCATATGGCATTTCAAACACAATGTCCCTCATATTATATAGACCAATCAAATCTCATCATTTTCTTATTTCAATCCGCAGGTGTTTCAACGATTTCTTAGTTCTATATTTGCATAGTTACAACAATCACGGTGAATATGGAAACGTCAGTTTGATGCCTATGAAAGACCCCAAATACGCAAAATGAATTGTTTTGGTAAAACGGAATAAGTTTAACTTCGTCTATTCGTTGTTGAAATTGTTTGAAAGAATATCCCTTCAAAATTCAGAATGATAATTTTTAGTCAAGAGGATTGTATTTCTCAATGAGTTAATGTAAAACGTTTTCTAGAGTGAAGAGAAATATTTTCACAGCAAACAAATTCATTTTAAGGGAATTTTTGTGAAGAAGCAAACATGTCAATAAGTCTCAAATGAGAGTATATTCATCAATAAATTGAAAATAGCTAGATTCACAAGATTATTCTCTTCAAGACTGTGTATATTTTTGATTGAAGATATCCTTTTTATCTGTGTAGTTTTACAAAAGGGATATATTGTCCTATTCCTTAGTTAGTAGACTTCAAATATATCGTCCGAATTGAAAATATCAGTCGTGTGAACTAACTGTGTTTGATCTCAAAATACGTTCTCATTAATCATCCATATACTTAATTTGCGATTACAGCAATTAATTTTTGATAGCCAGTTGTTATCGCAGAACATCTAAGAAAGATGTCCTGCGGACGTAATTTTCAGACAAGTTCATAAAAACAATTCCATTTATGGTACAACTCACATTTAACTTAAATGAAATATTCATGGAACATGGAAATGACAAGATGAAATACGTTCAAGTTTAACAAATCACTGACAATAAATTGTATGGATTTAGTATGAATGTGCTACAAAATTGATAATCTGAAACCAAACGGTTTTCTTGTAATGAAAAGCTTATTTGACAACTACAAAATTAGAAATCTCGTAAAAGCTATAACAGTTGGAAAACAAAATCTGCTCCAATCGACGTGGTTTTGAAGTTATGACTGAAGTTATGACTCAAATAAACACGAAAAGTTATGCAAAACATTCGGACATATGCATTATTTTTTATCGAACATATTTGCACTTGGTATGAACCATTATCATAAATGATGTTGATATTTTTATTACCCGTTATATAATAAAGAGAAATGTGTACATTTTAATAAAATCGGAGCATCGAATGTAGCTCTCCCGTGAAAAGAGTGCAAACACTGAAAAAGAATGTTTTAAATTTCGCAAAGTGTGGAAAATGCAGTGAGTTGTTTCATCCTAGATGTATGGTGCAGTCAGCACAAGCAAAAAATTGCTTATGTAAGCACGAAAGTGGAAACATCGCAGAAGAAAGTGATCTCTCATTCAATGCAGAAAATAAACTTATGAGACGAATTATTAGTGAATTAGAATCAAAAAATGTCATCCTCAACGAAAACTGTGTATTGTTGAAAGAAAAAATCGAATTCTTGGCAGAGAAGTTATCCAGACTCGAGCAAGAAAAAGCAATCAGCTGTGAAGAATAAAACACAATACCTTCAAGGTCAAGAACACCAAAAGTAAGTGACCTTGAGGTTGAATCTGAAACCACAGAAACTATGAACAATTTCAAGCATATAGCAGTGAAAAAAACTGGTAACACTGTCGAAGGAAGAAATACCAACCTTAACACCAAATCCTATTCACGAGATATGACACAAAATGGCGCTGTAACAAAAGTAAATAAACAAAGTGCAGTGTTCGATTTGAAGCAAGTAAGTTCAGCGATTCATGAGGCAACAACACTGAGTGTATCAAATCAACTACAAGAGCTAGGTCAACAACAAAAGCCAGCTAGCAATGAAGACTGGAGAAAAGTGACGTACAAGAAAAACCGAAATTTTGTTATTGGCAAAAATGAAGAGGCCGCAGGTATCACCACTGTACCTAAACTAGGATCACTTCATGTGACCCGACTAAATCAAAAAATGGAACCTAAGGATCTCAAGAAGATGCTTGAAAACGACTTTCCAAGGTATCATGTGAAAAACATCCCTCCAAAAGACCTGAATTATATACCTCCATGAAAGTAACCATCTATCATGCAAATTTGAAAAAAGCCTGGAACCGTGATGTGTGGCCCAATGGGGCACTAGTCTCTCATTTTTTAATGAAAAAGAGGATGACACCTCAGGAACTGGTGCATCCTCAATTCCAAGTATAGATAATTATACGAAAAAAAAAACTAAAGCCTGGACACTAGAATCAACAAAGACACCACCTCTCAGTATCCTAAACATAAAATAAATCTATATTACAAAAATTTTAGAGGACTCCTAACAAAGACAGAGGAATTTTATATGAGTGTTTCATCAGAAGATATTGACATTATCTGCATCACTGAATCCTGGTTAGTAGATGACTTATACAACTCTAAAACCTTTGATGATAGGTATATGGTATTCAGGAAGGACCGTGACACTGGGAAAACAAGAGGAGGAGGAATCATCGTTGCAGTTAAGAAAAACATGCAAGTTGAGGTTATAGGCACAATCAATCACATTGACTCGTTAATTTTAAAAATCAAATTTAAAAAGTATGTTTTCTATCTGTCATGCGTGTATATACCTCCAAAGTCAAGTATTGATACCTATACAGAGTACTTTGAGCAATTTGAGGAATTATTACTTGTTGATGCAAATGCAATAATTGTAGGAGACTTTAACCTTCCCCACTACAATGACCCTGATACTATACCGGGTGGCTACGGAAGTATTGCCTACGGAATATCTCAGTTATTGTATGAAGTAGGTTTGTGAAATTTGGAGCGTCGATATAATGACATAAGAGCTAGAATTTGAGCATATTAACATGTCGAAGTTAACTTCCGGTTTGACCGGAAGTAACATCAACTTTCTTACTTTGAATGGAAACCCTATTTTTTTTTCTTTTCGCTTTATTCGGCATTCAATTCCCTTTCCAATGATATATCACAAGTTGGTATCTAACCAGAAACTAGATCAGAAAAAAATTATTATTGAAATTCACCGAGTAGGCCGTGGAAGCAAAATGAAAGCCAAAAATTGAAAAGTTGGCTATGGAAACCATACGTCACTTGATAACAGTTGCTACTACTGTGATATTTTATTTTCATTCGTCGGCGTTATAAAAAGCCGCCAAAAAATATTGGAAAAATTGGGAAAAAAACAATACTCTGTAGGTCCATAACTTAAATAGGAACATAAAACTTTTTCTTGCCTGTACTATTCAGCATAACAATTCCTTTCTTATGATATAATAGAAAGTAATTTTTTGAAATGAAATACCAAAAAATCCAATTATTATTCTTCAAATAACGAAAAAACAGATTTATCGAAAAAAAAATTCAAATTGATAGGATTAAAGATAAAATAAATTCAAAACAAATGTTCGAAATGCATTCCCTCAGCGTCCATTTATTGACTCTGGTGATATTTCCATGTAAAACGTTTCTCAACATTTGGGGCGTGATATCTTGGAAAGCTCTACGAATTTTTACTTCTAGCTCATGTAGAGTTGTAGGCTGTGTGGAATACACCCTATTTTTAAGATGCCCCCATAGAAAAAAGTCGCACGGAGTAAGATCAGGTGACCTTGGTGGCCACCTGACTGGACCATGGGATGTTATAAGTCTCTCTTGAAAGCGATTTTGAAGATAATTTCTCGCTACTCTTGAATTATGCGGAGGGGCGCCATCTTGCTGGAAGTACATTCTCTCAGTTATTTCCGCTGGTAGGTTGTTAATGAATTCCGAAATTTCATTCGTTAAAAAATTAAAGTATCTCTCTCCGGTTAGTTGGCCTTGAAAAAGAATGGGGCCAACAATATGAGTTCCAACTATTCCTACCCCTTGTCGAAACCGGTGCTCGTTTGCTATCGCCCAGTACCTGGAACAAAAGACCGTTCACACTTTTAGCACTTTACACTTCGACTATCGACAATAATCCAAATAAAGTACAGTACCTACCTTGTATTATTCCTGTTAAATAATCCATTGTTGGTAAATCTTGACTCGTCCGTAAACAAGATATAATAGTTAAATAGGTGATTCTCAGCATTTTGTCGAAGAAACCAATTACAATATTCCAGGCGCCTTTCACCGTCATTTTCATACAAATGTTGATGCAACTGATACTTGAAGGATTTCAATCGATGTTTTTTCAAAATTTTCCTAGCAGAGTCCTTACTTATAGCTAATTCGGCGCCAATCTGCCTTGAGGAAATTGTGCTATCATATTGTACTAAAGCTAATACATTAATTTCAGTTTCCTCATTAATAACAAATGCTTCTTGGTCTTCGTAAACATCAGGCTCAGTTCTTAATTTTTCTTCAAGCCACTGGAAATACCTTCTTGACGGTTGCTGCCTCCCTGGATATCGCTCTAAATACAATCGTTCAGCGGCATAAGAATTTTTTAAACATTCACCATAAATGAGAAGCATGTCAATTTGTTTGGTTCGTGAATAACGGAGCATTTTTTTAATATTCCACTAACTGATTTCGATTTCCAAACCCTTTTAAAATGGCAGAATCAAAAACACTACTTCGAACGTCAAAATAATATGGATAGTAGCGTTCGAGACAGCACTCATTTCTTTTTTGTTTCATTCCAAAATACATCTTAATCAGCCTACTTGTTAATATTTTGGTTCGAATGATTATTGCAATGGAATGATTATTCTGAATAGCACAAACATCGTCCATAGGTAGATATTAGAATATCTATGGACGATGGCACAGACCAAGTACGTTTATGTTCCTATTTAACCTAGAACCTACAGGATATAATTTATCATTCCACATTATTCTTAATTTTATTTTTGCGTATGGCGATGATCTATTTTGTTATTTGAAGAATAATAATAGGATTTTTCGGTATCTCAGTTCAAAAAATAATTTTCTATTATATCATTAGAAAGGAATGGTTATGCTGAATAGTACAGGCAAGAAAAAGTTGTATGTTCCTATTTAAGTTATGGACCTACAGAGTATTGTTTTTTTCCCAATTTTTCCAATATTTTTTTGGCGGCTTTTTATAACGCCGACGAATGAAAATAAAATATCACAGTAGTAGCAACTGTTATCAAGTGACGTATCGTTTCCATAGCCAACTTTTCAATTTTTGGCTTTCATTTTGCGTCCACGGCCTACTCGGTGAATTTCAATAATAATTTTTTTCTGATCTAGTTTCTGGTTAGATACCAACTTGTGATATGTCTTTAGAAAGGGAATTTAATGCTGAATAAAGCGAAAAGAAAAAAAATAGGGTTTCCATTTAAAATAAGAAAGTTGATGTTACTTCCGGTCAGACCGGAAGTTAACTTCGACATGTCGATATGCTCAAATTCTAGCTCTTATGTCATTATATCAACGCTCCAAATTTCACAAACCTACTTCATACAATAACTGAGATATTCCGTAGGCAATGCTTCCGTAGCCACCCGGTATCTGATAAGTCTAGCTTAGTTAATCAATTCCTGAATATATATAATCTAGAACAATATAATACAATGACAAATCATATGGGTAGAATGCTTTCTGACCTTATATTTACAAATTTGGACATTCAAAACATTAATATGAATACTAGTGCGCTAGTGAGCGAAGATGTATATCATCCAGCACAAAGTATACAGGTGAATGTTGAAACTAGCAATGCGTTGAATGGTAATATGACATAATCATCATATATTTATGACTATGGAAGGGGTAATTTTCTCCTGTTATATTTCTGAAGGGTACTAACTGGGCACTGATCGAGATCACCGATGATCCCGATCATGCCTTGATGCATTTTACCAAAAAATGTATGAATCCATAGAAACTTCAATTCCAAAAAGAAGAATCTTGCAAAACCGTTCACACCATATCAAAAGAAAGTATCCCTCTTGGAATTCATCTGAGCTGATAAACAAAATAAAAGCAAAAACCAAACTACACAAACACATTCAAACAAAATACGCTAACCAAGAGCATAGAAATCTATGTATATAAAATCTTAAGAACTGAAATAAAATCACTAATGAAATCTGAATCTTCAGAATATCAACAACAAATTGAGAAAACAGTCACAACAGATCCACAAAGCTTCTGGTCATTTATAAAATCCAAGAAAAATAATAATGGTCTATCAACCGAAATGGAGTATGAAGGAAATATGCTTTCGGACAGTAAGGATATAGTCAATGCTTTTGCACAATATTTTAAATCTATTTATGAGGCTCCAACCCAAATTGACAGCAGTCAGTGTGACTGGGGCCATTTCAATTTCTCCTTAGTCACTGCGGACAAAGTGAAGGAGGTAATTAAAAAATTAAAGCCAAAAAAGGCCACTGGAACAGATAATATTCCGTCATATATCTACAAGGGCTGCTCAGATATCAAAAACAATAAATTCCCAGAAATGCTAAAACCAACTGTTATTACCCCAGTTCATAAAAATGGCAAACAGGGCATAATAGAAAACCATATACCTATAAGCGTATTGAATCCAATATTGAAATTATTTGAAATGATACTGAATGATGATCTATTTGATAATATCAACCAAAAGATAACTTACCAACAGCATGGATTTGTTAAAGACAAATCAATTGTGACACGGGCACGGACACGGACACGTACCATGCATCACAAGCAATAGATGATAAAAACAGATGTATACCATATTCACAGACTGTGCCAAAGCATTCGACAAGGTGAATCATCAGATACTGTTGAATAAACTCACCAAGTATAATGTATCAGAAAACTCCTATAATTTAATGAAATCATATCTCAATTTAAGACCACAATTGGTCAAATTTGGAAATACATATTCAGAAAGCTTTATTGCAACCTCGGGTGTGCCCCAAGGTAGTAATCTGGGTCCATTGCTATTCACATTATTTATAAATGATCTGCCCGACTGCGTTCAAAACTCTTCCTGTCTCATTTACGACGACGATTTCAAAATTTTTAAAACTATCTCTACAATTGAAGACTGTGTTCTTTTGCAAAATGATATCAATCGTGTAGCTGATTGGTTTAACGAAAATAAGATGACTCTAAACATCCAAAAGTGTTCGGTATGCACTTTTACCAGACGAATTTCCCCTATAAAATTTGTATATGAAGTTGACGAAATTAAACTGAACAGGAAGTGTAAAATTAAAGACTTGGGGGTAAATCTACATGCTGATTTAAAATTTAATACACACTACAACTACATTGTAAACAGAGCCTTCAAATTACTTGGATTTGTTATCAGAAATATAAAGAAATTCAGCACTAGTACCACTATCCGATTATATAATGCTCTAGTTAGACCACACCTAGAGTATGTATCAGTAATATGGGCGCCCCAGACTAATAGTCATAAAGATATGATAGAAAAAGTTCAGAAACGCTTTCTAAGATACTTGTACCTCAAAGAAAATCATATTTACCCCTGTAGGGTGTCTTACGAATCCATGAGGAATACATTTAAATTACAGTCCCTAACAGAAAGGAGAATGCTACAGTCTGTTGATTCATATATTATATCGTCAATTATATTAAGTAGGTACAACGAATGTCTATTGAATAATTTCATTACCAAAAATCAATCTTAGGATACTGAATAAATCATTATTTTACATTAATAGATATAGCTGCTCGCCTCTCAGTTCAATGCTCCGGGAGTGCAACACATTATTAGAAAAATTTTGTGATATAGATATATTTAAAACAAGTGTGAAAGAAATAAAAAATATAGCTATTTCACAGTGATCTCTATGTGTGATATATAGTTAATACTTTAGGGATAGTATACACATCTGTTTTTATATCTTAGGACTCTGAATTGTATTTTATACCTTTTATGTTTTTTTTTGCATTTATACAATTTTATACATTTTATACATTGAACCATTGGACTACCTACTTAGTTTAGTCAGTAAGTTGCCTAACATGTAACTACCTCGTGTGTTTGTAAGAATAAAAAATAAAGAATGCAAATATTAACACAAAGATTTACCGACACACATAATATCGGAGCATGAGAATAATACAATGAGTAATAGGCATTGTTAGGGGCGAAATTTAGGAAAGGAGAGCAGTGAATGTGCAATGATGTGTCACGCCTCTAACATACCCAGCAGCTCAGTAGGCGTGGATTCGACAATAAAAATTGATTTCGATAAGATTGAAATATGGGGTTAATTTTCCGGAGCGCCACGGATTTATCGCTAGTGAAAAATCCGAAACCACCCTGATGGAATGGGACAACCCACTGCACTAATATTACTAAAATATTAAACAATAGATACCTGTAAATGGTATAATAATAATATATAAAAATGTAGAGGTTTTGTCTTCCCTTACGCTTAGATAACTTGGACCAGAATAAAAGAAATAGTCATGTCCATTACTAATAAAATATATCGATCGTTACACACCCTGTATGTGCACAGTTCAGCTTACCATACAAAAGAAAATGAAATTAATGTAAATATCAACCACCAAAATGAATTCAAGTGAATGCTGTGATTGAGAGTATGGTAGTTTGAATATATCAATATGAAACCTCCAGTGAGGGCTATGCCTGTGACGTCACGATGATAGCTTACAGTTATGGATTCTTACGCCTTAGGAGCAGTCTTATTCTAAACTTATCTGATACTACGTAGATATTCTCAAGCATGCCAGTTCACCAATTATTGTGGTTGCAGTTCATCAGTGCCTTGGTGTATACAGGTGCACAGTGGGTACGACACAATCAATCAACGTACATGTACAGCTGGGACGAATAGCGAAGGAGTGTTGAACAACAGATATACAGCGGGACAACCACAGTTGAGCAGGAACAATCACAGTAGTGGAACAGTGGAAAGACAATCGTATAGCAAAGAAACAGTGGAACAATCTCATTAGTGGAACTCCAATAAACGGTAGCAGAGTAGTAGCAATGGAGCGTAGTGGAGCACTACCAGCGGCGAAGAGTACAGTAGCAAAGTGGTAGTCGCAGAGGAGCAGTAGCAGAGTGGTAACAAGCACTATCCACAGCGGAGCAAAGTAGTAGCAGAGTGGTAGCCGCAGCAGAGAACCATAGAATATACAATACCAGTCTGACTTCTGATTACACTTGTATGGAGCCATAAGTAGAGCCCAAATGCAAATACTAACCTCTATTAAGTGGGAGGGTTCTGATAACAGCTTTGATGGTCTGTTTGCTGTCTGATAGCGAGTTTCTCGTTCCAGTGGTTTCACACAATGATGAAGTGACTTCTAACCTCAAAAATCCGCAAAGCGAACGGAGATTTCTCAAAAATATAAAGCGTCAAAAATCGCAAACAATATGAGAAACTCTCCTGATATGAATTTTCCAAAGATCCATCAACGATGATCAAACTTTAATTGGAAATCTTCAAAGTAGGTCAGTCACTCATCAAGATCAAATAAGGAAGAAGAGAGTATCTCTCAGACGTCAAAGTCAAAACTGTCAATATCTGACAAGGCGATTTCTTGTTCGTTAGTGTTCGGTGGCAACAGTCCAGGAACTAACTCGAGCTAATAGGAGCTATGAAAAGAACACCTTAAGATTCAGTGTTGCCAACTGAAACAACACGAAAACGCCAGCCTCTCAATCTCAGAACCAAACAAACAAAAGGTCAAGTATTCGAATGTGAAATAGGTACCTTAATGACACAAGATAGAGATAGAGTAGGAATGTTACGGTTTTGTGTTCTAAGTACAAAACAATAGACTAACCAAAAGTATGTTTACAAAATAACACTGTCATACCGCAAAATAGAACAACTGACAACTGTCATTAGCTTAAGGCCGGTTCATGTCCGCTCGAACTAGTACAGCAAAGGTAAGTACTAACATTCGGAACAAGCTATACATGACAACGATCAAGTTGTCATTTTGAGGAATCTGAAGAAGAAGAAGAATACAGTGGCGTACAGAGTGGAAAGTGTATATCAATGACAGAGAATTTCTGATGTCATTGTATTAAAACAGAAAGGGTTTTCTAGTGCAAAATAAACCCGTAACAGCACATTGATTCATATAACAGCTAATACTGTTAATGTTCTTCCATCACGGACAAAAGAAATCAAGAAAGATTGTTTAACAGCGGAGTGACCCATTTGATTTAAACGATTGTGTTGATAAGAGAAACAAAATTGAAGGAAACAAAAAAAAAGGAGAAAGCGAAAGAGAGAAAGATTTAGAATTTAGTTGAATTTGAAATGGAATGCTGTTCGAGATAATTCTAGAAGTTTACGATTCTGTTTGAAAATATAATTGATACAAATTGCGACATTGTAGGCGAAAGAACGTCTATATATTTTTTTATTGTGTTCAAGAACAGTAAGCAATGTTCGACGGCGAATGTTCAGATAATAGATGTCTGTCCTGAATTTTAATTTTTTACGAAGGTAAGGTGGTGTTTCACTTTTGACAATGTTATGGAACACACACGCCATATGGTGACGTCGCCTATTATACATATTGAGCTATTCTTACTGTTTGAGCCTCTCTGAGATATTCGACTGAATTTATGTATGCCATAAATATGACAAACGCACAAATTTTGCACTTCCTCTATTCGACGAACATCAGCTCCATTCAGTGAAGCACCGTACACTGCATCGCAATGATTGAAGTGTGAGAGTACCAAGGAAACACATAGCAATTTTTTGATCTCCACTGACAGAAATTGTCTTCGCGAGTAAATCAGCTTTAGTGAAGAATTTGCATTTCTCAGTCTATTCGTACTATGTTCTTTGAAACGTATGTAAAAAGTATAAGTGATGTGAAACATTCTAAATCTAAATTATTTAAACTATTATGCAGTAACTGCTTTTACTCTCTGGATGAGTATCTCAATACTACGCTATAAACCAATTATAATCACACAATACATAAATTATATCATTATGAATTATACAGGTTATAGGTCCTTGTATCATATACAGTATTATGATAAAGTAATGCACAAAATTCATAAAACGTACAACGATCACTTCTGAAAAAAATGCAAAAACACGTCAAACTGTTTTTTTTATTCCGCATCTTTTGACATAAGTTACAAAAATAACACGTCAAAGTTGGTTTAATGGACTGTTTAGTTAATTGAAAAGTTATTATGAAACTTACGTTTATTTCGTTTTTTATTCATTTTCTCGTTTTTTTTCTTATGTGAGCCCTACTACAACTATTTTTCCCTTGTGTAAAATCACAAGCTCTATCACATAATGTAATAAAAATCTTAGCTTCCCATTAAAAAAATTTGTTGATGACGTCATAACTTTGACAACTTTGACGTATTATTTTTGTAACTAATGTCAAAAGATGCGGAATAAAAAAACAGTTTGACGTGTTTTTGCATTTTTTTCAAAAGTGATCGTTGTACGTTTTATGAATTTTGTGCATTACTTTATCATAACCCTATATATCATATAACACATGATAAATCTTAATAATTTTAATCTTATATGTTTTAACTGTATGTTAAACATGAATTACTGTCCACACTTGTATTTTTATTTATTATATTTTATATCATTAATATTTGATGCAATAGTACCATACTGAGTTCACATATACACTATTAGATTTAATTGTCTATTTTACTGATGTTTTGTTGCTACTGACTGATGGTATTCAATTGTAATAATGTAAAACTTGTAATTTTCTGATGACCTATTCCATCCAATCTATGTAATTTGCTCAAAGAATTAACCTTTCCGTGACGGGGCCCATACAAATTCCGTATTCGCCGGCGCGGGGTAGGAGTGCCACCCCATTTTAAAGACGTACTTATGGGCAAGAATTAAATGGATTTGAATAAATTTAGGTTAACTTTAAAATAATAGTATATTCTGAAAATTAGAAGATAGACAACGAACATTTCACGATATATGAATGGTTTATAATAATTATTATGAGTTTATTTTTCACCACATTCGCCACATTCAGGGTACAACAGTTCCTTGCGCATTCGCCTATGAATTACACGAATTAATTTTTTGCAACTGGTACCAACAATTTTCTCGTAGTTCGTCGCGAGTCAAATATTTTTGTTTAGCCATGGCTAATAACTCACAAACTTACAAAAACGTATGATATTACTAGCACCTGAATGTCTTTTTTGGTCACTGAACTCAATCTGTCAAGTAGATATCTCAAATGCACCGATTTGTTACGTGTGACGCATGCGCGGAGTCGATAAACATGGTGAGCAAGTTGAAACATTTGAGCCGGAGGGGGGTATGTCGCATACTCCAACGCATAAATCTCTATCTAACGTTACAAATATTTATGATACCTACAATATCTAATTATTATAATATCGGTAATGAATCGTTTGAGGATTAGCTATAAGGAAAAGCACGATCCTTATTTTATAGCAGAGTTACAAGGAATAAAGTAAAGTTGGGGTATGCGGCATACCCCGCCTCGTCACGTAAAGGTTTCAATAAAGTCTATCAATTTATCTATCTATAGATGTATCTATTGTCACGCCCAAATTTTTATGTGACGATTCAATTGGTATATCCAAGCCACCTATTTTCGGAGATACTTGATTATTCGTATGGGCTGAGATATTTCTCTATCAAAAATCATTGCAACGGATTTTTTTGGATGAGAAATATATTTGGGTATCATCAGCGTAAAAATGATAATCACAGTATTTTAAAACATTAATAAATTCGAAGTACGCAATGTACGAGGATATATTGAAAAATTCTTAGCCTTATAGAACCAAACAAAATTTTAAATTTTAATGTCAAAATATTTTATTACTCAACATATTCTCCTCTTAATTGGATACATTTATTACAGCGAACCTGCAACGTCTCTAGACCTTCAAAAAAAATGTTTCTTCTTGCTCTGCAAACCAGACCTCCACAGCTTTTATTACCTCCCCGTTGGAAGAAAATTTACGACCTTTTAAACTTTTTTTCAGTTCAGGAATGGGATGATAGTCGGACGGAGCCAATCTGGTGAATAAGGGGGGTGTTCTAGTAATTCAAACCCTAAATCACGAATTTTTTGCATGGCAACATGAGATTTGTGTGCAGGGGCGTTGCCTGCAAAAACAAAACACCTTTGGATAGTTTTCCGAGTCTTTTCTCTTTAATTTTTTCCCATAGAGTGGTCAGTAATGTCGAATAGTAATCTCCAGTTATTGTTCTACCCTTATCCAAAAAATCAATCATGATTACTCCATGGCAATCCCAAAAAACTGAAGCAAGAACGTTTCCAGCAGATTTTTGGATACGAAACTTCTTAGGTCTTGGAGAACCGGAGTGTCGCCATTCCATCGATTGTTGCTTTGTTTCTGGATCGTAGAAATGTACCCAAGTCTCATCCATAGTAACAATTCAGTTTAAGAAGTCTTCATCGTTTTCAAATCGAGCACAGATCGAACGCGATGCTACTACCCTTGCACGCTTTTGGTCAACATTCAAACATTTGGGGATCCATTTTGCAGAAATTGACGTGAACTATATGATGAACGCGTTCGTATGAAATATTCAGTGCTTCAGATATCCCTTTTAGCCCAATTCGACGGTCTGTTAAAATCATGTCATGAACTGCATCGATATTTTCGGGGACTGACACAGAAACTGGCCTTCCCGATCGGATTTACCTCTTTTGAAGCTTGTAGTCCAATTTTTCATGGTCGCATACCAAGGACATTGATCATCAAGGGTATTAAGCATATCTTCGTAAATCTGCTTACTTCTTAACCCTTTCAAATATAGGTACTTGATGATGGCTCGATACTGGAGTATCGAGTAATTTTTTCGATTTTCACAATTTCGGTGGACATATTTTTTCTTTTAATGTATTGCGTAACTCTGGTTTACTTTTTTTACGTCAAACTTTACACTGACACTTCTAATAAGTTATTGTTTATTGCTATGGTAACGCAATATTTTGTTTATGCAGGGAACTGGTCTAGATATCAATACATCCTCGTATATAAGAGAGGAACAAGAATACTCCCCTGAGGTACTCCAGAACGCAGTTTCATGGGAGTGGATGTCTTCTCCTTGATTTTTACAATTTTTGTTCCATTATGCAAATATGAAGCAATTAGAGAGCATGCTGATTTGCTGAATCCGGAATAATGCAAGATTGATAAAAGTATATCATGGTCTAATAACTCAAATGCCTTTGAGTAGTCGAGTACAATTAATATACTCATTTGATTTTCATCAGTCGCATCTAAAATGTCGTCCAATACATCTGAAACGGCCGTTGCACAACTATACCCTTCTCTGAATTCCGATTGTTCGGTTGGTAGGATCCTACTGGTTGTCAAAAAGTTACGAATTTGTGTTTCCATTATTCTTTCAATAAGTTTAGAGCAGGTTGGCAGTTGGCGGTTAGCAGTTGGTACCAAGGTATCCTATAAGATTATATGGTCATATATAGAGTATATCTTTACGAGTTAAACGTTCTATATACAGGGTGGCCTATAGAAAACTTGACATGGGGGTTTTGGGTGTATCGTAGCTGTACAAAAAAATGCGCAGACACGTCGATTTTAGTTCCGAAGAGCAGCATCGTCATTTCCACCTTCGTGCTGTGGAGTGAACAACCCCTAAAATTTGAATACGAACTCGATTGCAATTTTTTGCAATCTACCATTTATTCGCTACGATACTGTGAAAGTTTCTGCTCAGTTTTTTCTCTGTACCAATAAAAATAAACAATAGAACAAATTGATAGAATATTTGTGTTTCAGTTGATTACTACAAGTAATTTCCATTCGTGTCTGATGGTATTGTACTTCTAAATTAGAAAGAAAGAAGTTGCAGAGAGAAATGAGTTTAATGAACTGTACAATCAACAACATAGAAGGACTTTGTCGCGGCAGTATGTATTTGAAATGGTTACAAAATTTCAAGAAACGGTATCGGAAGCAAATAAAAAACGGCAAATAGTACTTTCAGTCAGAAATGAGGCGACAACAGTGGTAATTTTAGGCCATATTGCGCTTGACCATATGTGATGAGTACAAGACAGCTAGCCACTGTTTCCGTGTCTCACGAATCAGCATTCAGCATATTTTGAATTTCACAAATTTCATCCTTACGAATTTAAATTAACGCAAGAATTGAATGGAGATCATTTTGATAATTTTTTATCATATTTCATAAGGGTACATACGTAACAACCCCAAAAATTAAACGTATGGGCTGGTATTTTTAGTGATCGAATCGTTGGTTTTTTATTTTCAGAAGGCAATCTAACATGAGAAATGGATTTGGAACTGCTTGAAAACACATATGAACCTATGTTGACAAACATAATTGAAAATGACCAAAATTATCTGGAAAATCAGCTGATATTTCAACAAGATGGCTCCTCCGCTCTATTTTCGACCTGTTCGGTTGTTACTGCCGTGATCTCGAAGTATCCACATCTCTATAGTTCTTTCAAAGTTAGTGTACAATTATAACTTCCAGAATGCAATGGACCCAACAATATGGCCACATGGGGTACATATACAGAGGTTTTTTCAACTACAGACCAGGAATCAGCCCCAAGGCTAAATGAACACCAAAAAAATCATTTGTGTAAGTGTAATGTTATGTCTAAATCATTATGTTTTAATATTATAAATGTTAATTGTCAGTCAGTGTCCAATAAATTCAACAGGATTGACTTGATTCTGAAAAGGACTAAACCAGATGTGTTATGTCTCTCCGAAACATGGTGCAATAGTAATAATATTGACTTAGTCAGATTTGATAATTATAAATTAGTCACTTATTATGATAGGAGTATTAAAACACATGGTGGTGTACTAATACTTATCAAAACACTTATTCAGTACAAAATTTCTGACTTTCTGAATAATCTATCAATCGAGATGGAATGTGAAGTATGTAACCTTTCATTTTATTTGACAGGTATTAATGTCTGCCTTTTAAATTTATATAGACCACCATCCGGTAACATTGATATATTCATCGAACAACTTTTTAAGGCTCTGAATTACTGCTCAAGAAATTATGATTCCGTAATTTTATGTGGAGATTTCAATATTGATTATAAGAGCCAATCACGCGAAAAGAGATTACTTATGGATCTAATGGAAAATTTCAATTTGAATTTACAAAACTGCGAACCTACGCGTATATGTACAGACAAAAACATGAAAATGTCGAAAACCAAAGTTGACTATTTCTTAACTAACATGCCATGGGAATATTCTGAATCCGTAGTGGAACTACAATTGGGAGATCATTTGGGTCTTGATATAAAATTAAAATATTAGTCTGATTCAATATGTCAGTCTTGCAATTATAAGAAGAATGAAAAAAATATCATCTATAGAAATATATCTCAATTCAACTTAGCTAACTTACAAACCCATATTGCAAACGAGAGTTTTTTATCAGTATATGCATATCTCGGTGATACACGAAATAGTTCTGTTGATCTAGTCTATAAGGAATTTATGAACACTCTAATGTACTATGTTGATTTAACATGTCCTGGTGTAAAGAAAAAATCTAGCAATAATGTGAGTAAAAAATCCTGGGTTACTTCCAATCTCATACAGATGGGCAGCGATCTCAGAGATTTGTTTTGGTTAACCAAGCAGTCCACGAATCCCAATGATCACTTGTACTACAAGAATGCACAAAAAAATTATTTAACCGAAATTAACAATACAAAAAAATCATACTATCAAAAAAGCCTTGAAAATAAGGACAGGAGAGAAAAACAAAAATATATTTGGCATACTGTACAACAAAAAATCGGAAGAAAAAATCGCTTTGAACTAAATAGTGTTGAGGTCGATGGAAACATAATAGAAAACGTATGAAATTAGCAATGCTTTTGTTGAATTATTTTCAACAAATGTAAAACATGTGATAAATACACATTTCAACTACACATTTTTCAATGATTTCACAACTGTGTATGTTCACAATACCTTTTATTTCAATCCCATCATACCTGAAGATGTATTTGATGCTATAAACTCTTTGAGAAATGTGAACTCAGAAGGTGTTGACTGTCTCTACAAAGGTGATTAAAAGTGTAGGTCCCCATATATCTGGTATTAAAGCTGATATAATCAATTTTCAAGAAAGGCAATCAATTATGCCTCGACAATTTTCGCCCGATAATGGTGCAGTGTGTGATGTTTAAACTAATCGTAAAACGTATCTACAAGCAAATGATTTCCTTTATTTCAAAATACAATGTTATAACCGAGCATCAAAATGGCTTTCTTCCGGGGAGATCAACGGAAAGTGCATCTATAGCGCTTTTCAACTATATTCATACTTCGTTGGACTTGAATAAAAGTATGTAGGTGCACTGTTCTTTGATCTTTCGAAAGCTTTCGATTCAATCAATACTAATATTACAATTAATAAACTAAGTGAATTGGGCTTTCGCGGTAAATTTCTATCATGGCTGGCTTCGTACCTTGAAGTCAGGAAAATAATAGTAAGAATTGACGACCGGAGATCCCTCCCACATGACGTGGATACTGTTGTTCCTCAAGGATTAATTCTCGGTCCGCTGATTTTCTTACTGTATGTGAATGATCTCCCCAAGTACATCAGCACAAAACACTTGATTTTATATGCCGATGATACCACCTTGGCAACTTACGCAGAAACACCGGAAGAACTCAATGCGAAAATGAATATACTGAATATATATATATATATATATACTGAATATATACTGAATATATATATATATATATATATATATATATATATATATATATATATATATATGAATATATGGGAGGAATTCTCTGATAGTCAATTCTACTAAAACCATCTGTATGCAGTTCTTCACCAGAAATGAGTATTTGTAGACAATGATATGGGTTGGAATTCTAATATTAATCACATTTGCAAGAAATTGAATAGTAGTTACTTTGCTATATTACAACTAAAAAATATTTTTGTGTCTAGACAGTTGATCAGCGTCTACTATGGTATCGTTTATTCCCACATTTCGTACAATATTATTCTACGGGGTGGTGCAGGAGACGCATTCAGAGTTTTCATTTCTCAAAAGAGAATTGTAAGATTGTTGTTCAATCTAGACCATAGAGAAACATGTCGCAATCATTTCAAAGAACATAGAATTCTCACATTTTACTCTATATACATCTACAAATGCATTCTCTATGCTAAAAGCAATTATCATAATTTTTCTACCAATTCTGATTACCATGATTATCCAACTCGTTCCTCTAAACTTATTAGGCCTCCCAAACATGTAACTGCACTGTACGAAAAAAGCCCAATGTATAAAGGAATCCAATTTCTGAATCATTTGCCTTCCTGTCTGAGATTGGAAAATAACTTTAACGTATTTAAACGAAAACTAAAAATATTTTTGGGTAATGAATGTTACTATGACATATCAGAATTTTTGAACAAAAAATTGACGTAGGTAATTTTATCACATGTGACAGATTAGTGACTTGCTGTAACTATACATTACAGCTATACACTTCCTCCCTACTACTTATCCTATATCATAGAAACTGTGATCATAAAGGACTAATAAAGTATTATTATTATTATTATTATTTTTTTTTCCTTGGTGTTTTTGGCATCGACTGCTATGGCCATTAGCCATATTATTATTATTATTATTATTATTATTATTTAGATCAATACTTTCCGTATAATTGGATTGGTTCGCAAGGTTCAATCGAATGACCCACACGATCACCAGACCTGTCTAGATTTCTTTGTAAAAGGTCATTTGAAAAACAGGATTTATGCTACTCCACCGCTCGAAGATTTACGGCAAAGAATCACAAATTAATGTTCGCCAAATCACCCCAGAAAAGCTTCAAAATGTACGAGATCGTTTTCAGCAGAATCAATTTTATTGCATGGTAGTTGAAGGTGTGCATTTCGAGCAATTTTTAAGATGAGTCTAGTGTGAGTAAATTTAACGTCACACTTGATATGGTTCGTCCCAATTGAAAAAACTGTACACTGTTATTTAGAGAAGTTAACGATATTTCAAACGATGTGACACTCGACTGCTCGAAGGTTGATGTGAAGGTATTGCCGGTTGGACAATAAAACGAATATATAAGGTCATGCAGTATTTAAATAACTTCGTTTTTTATTACTGCATTGCAGTAAACGGAAGCTTCCGATATCTCTCTACTGACGATAGTTTTTATAATACTTGAGGACTACTTTGTATCCGATTATTATCCATTAGATTCGTGAAATTTGAAATTCCCGGAAGTCATCCCAAACTCCGTCATAAATTATATGTTGAAACAATATCAATAAAATATCTATTTCTGTAATAGTATTTTATTACTCGTCAAATACATAAATTATATGAGTTTTATGGTACATAAAGTAGTCCACAATTAGCTAATACTAAATCGGAGAAGGACAATAAAACTAGATCACGGGGATCAAGTAGACAAGATACACAACGGTAATATGAAATTAAAACGATAAGTAGGTAACGGATCTCGACTATATATCTGGAAATCCTAGATTTAACTTCGGTCTGATTCATATTGACAAATAAGAGGGTCAGAAAATCCGGAATTGAAAACAGCTAGTGAATTTAGAGCGCTAAGTGATAGGTTGCCGCTCAACAAAGAGATTTACTGCTAGTTTCTCTTGTAGTCGTACCCCTATATTTTATTAGTCAAACGGAAAATCTTGTTAATGGTTTTCGAAAATTTGGACATGCTGATAACTGAAAGCAAAGAACCCCGCACCATTCTTATGGAAAATGGGTCCCGGTGAAATTCAATGAATTTTTGATATGATGTAGTTCAAGTCAAGCTGGTCAAAAGTGTCCATGGGCCCAACTCAATCCTATGGCTAGTTTTCGAGATACAGGGTGTCAAAGTTGGTAAGTGGCAATTTCTTTATTAGTATTGCTTTCAGGAAAACATCTAAAATAAAAATGTATTTCGTGACAGATATTGCTTACCCATACAGCAATACTTCTAGACTGGTTTTTGATAAAGAATATTGTTGGATACAGGGTGAGTCCAGCATTATTCAAAATGAAATTCTCAATCAACCCTACGAAGTGAAGATGTGACCAAACCAAGTATCACACTGATATGCTCATCATTTGAATATGTCAAAATTGAAAAATTCAACATTTTGTACAGGGTGAGTCAAGATGTGACAGTTTTTATGGTGACATTTTAAAATTAGATTATTTAAGAGAACTTTCGATAGGTGTTTATCAAAATCGATTAGCTCCATCTTATATTCAAAATAAACTCCAAAGACAGGAAGATGAGGAAGAATTTCAACTTGAAATGTTAACAAACGTAGACAGAATTCCAGAACCTGGGCTATTCAGAGTAAGGAGTTTCTCGCGATTTAGAAATTCAACGAAGTATCAATTATGGGTTTCGTATCTCCCGCATAACATTGATGAATTCGACGATGCAGAAGAAGATGATGACGATAAAAAAATTCAAGGGTATTATTGTACTTGCAAGTCTGGAGCTCGTACTCTAGGTGCATGCTCACATATAATCAGCGTATTGTGGTTCATGGGATATGCTCGACATGAGCAAAATATTCGCCACCCCTCTACAAGACTCACAGATGTTATATCTGATGCTGCTAATAGACGTCAGCAAGTTAATCAATACAACCTACCGGTGCTCATTGATTTCTAATTTATTTTGTCATATTTAAACAGTTTGGATCCAACAATTGATCTCCCTGCTTCAGGTCTACTTTGCTTATTGTTATTTTCATTCTTTTTGTTTATTCCGAGGTTTATTCAGTGTTTCCTATTCTATTTTTCTTTCAAATATTCGTAGTAATGTTTTCTTTGGAATTGAAATGTTATTATAAATGTATGTTATGTTAGTATTTTCTTTTTTCTTAAATATTCCTGAATGGAATATCAGTATAAATGCTTCAAATATATCAGATTTTTTAATATTCTTTGTACAACTTTTTTCAATTGGTAATGATCGAAGGGTCAGTCGGTAAGTAATTATAATTATCACAGAATATTAATTTAGATGGATCAGTTCAATAATGGTGTCTGGTTTTCGTCGTTATTTCAACATTGGTCATTGAAAATGATTCATCCTGTACATAATGAACATCATTTACCAAACTCTTGAAGTGAGAATTGAAAACAAAAAATATGATAATATGCTCGATGTAATATGTGGATAACTGAGCTAGTCTTATCTATAAACCTTCAACAACTGGTAGAGAAAAAACTGTTTATTTTTCAAGGTTGGGCCCATGAACACTATTTATCAGCTTGATTTGAACTTCATCATATCAAAAATTCAGCAAATCAATTACACGATGAGTTATAAAAAAATCTCCTTTTCGCAATTTTTGTCATTACGTAGTGTTTGTCTCATACTGTATATCAATTTTGCTCAAGAAATATGTTGAATGGTTGGTGGTCAAGTATCCCTAAAGCTCAAAATATAAAATAAAAATATACAAAATGTCACCATAAAAACTGTCACATCTTGACTCACCCTGTACAAAATGTTGAATTTATCAATTTTGACATATTCAAATGATGAGCATATCAGTGTGATACTTGGTTTGGTCACATCTTCACTTCGTAGGGTTGATTGAGAATTTCATTTTGAATAATGCTGGACTCACCCTGTATCCAACAATATTATTTATCAAAAACCAGTCTAGAAGTATTGCTGTATGGATAAGCAATATCTGTCGCGATATACATTTTTATTTTAGATGTTTAAAGAAATGACCACTTACCAACTTTGACGCCCTGTATCTCGAAAACTAGCCATAGGATTGAGTTGGGCCCATGGACACTTTTGATCAGCTTGACTTGAACTACATCATATCAAAAATTCATCGAATTTCACAGGGACCCATTTTCCATAAGAATGGTGCGGGGTTCTTTATTTATTTTGTTAGGCTGTGAAAGTAGAGTTTCATGGTTGACAACATACAAACCACCTTTGGATGTTCAAAAATAGTAAACGCTATCAAAAGTTCACATTTAAACACCAGCTGTCTTTATTAAATATGTCATTTTAAGACACCAATATTAAAAGTCACTCACGTTTAACACCAGTGTTTAAAATGAGTTACTTTCAAGTTTCAACACTAGTGTAGAGAATAAAGAAGGATATTTTTTCATTTCTATTAAGTACTAGATTTGAGCAAATTAAGGATGAAAATTTAAATTAAACTAAGAGATGAAAATTTCCATGTCTTATATCTTTTATTCTCGCTGAGTTTTCAGAAAATACTCTCTCATTTTCGCTAAATTTTCAGAAAATATTTTTTTCTTCACACCACTGCAGACATTTTTGGTAAACAATTTCGTATTGTTATCGAGACTTTTTAGCCGGCATCAAATCGACCTTAATACTTCTCCTAACAATAGACTGAGATTAGAGCCCATATGGCTAAACTTGAATTTTGAACACAGACGGAATTGTTGAATTAAAAAAAAGTTTTGTTTAAGGACCAAATCGACTGAAGAGCATGAATTCAATACGTGAAAGGTGGATAGATTGGAATAAGAAAAGAGTAGTTGTCTAACTAACATCAGATAGACGGAGAACTTTCCTGCAGACAATGTGGTAAAGGGACAGAAACAGCCAAACACGTACTGTCAGAATGCGAGGCATTAGACCGCAAGAGACAGGCAATATTCTGGAAACCCCGGGGAAACTTCCGAAGAATACAACAGTCAACCGGTGAAGAACCTGTACAGACTGGTACAGGGGACTAGAGTTACGGACTGGGTGGTGTGAAAACAATTGGAAAGCACAAAAAGCCCAAGAGGCTGAGGTGCAGTTGGTGACAGGACCAGCATCCGAAGGGAAAAAAATCAGACAGGACTATGCTCGGGAAGAGGTTTGAAACATCAAAAGAGACTAAAATACAATCAGGAGGAATATTAATATGTGAAATTTTGTTTGTAAACTCAAGAGAACTTTTAACTGCAAAACGAACCAACTAGCTAATTTAGAAGAAGGAGAGTTTGTGTATGAAACTACTGGCCTGATAGGAATATTATTTTAGTGAAATTTAGGTCAGCCATGTAATCCTGGAGTGGATGGATTCATAGTAGAAAGAAAAAGTGCATTGTAATCAAAAAAGATTAAGGTGTCATTAAATTCATTGAACGTTTTTTAACATAACGTGTGTAATTTGGTTGTTGAGTTGAATCTAATATTCGAAGAGTCATCATTAGAAGAAAAAAATTCTACTTTTGAAACATAATCTGTTTTGTTCATGATTACCATACAATTAATTGTGATCATTTTATATTTTATGTACTGTATGTAATGATTCATTATTATGTCTTCAAATAAATTTACCACTATATAAAATTTTCAATCAAAAATCAACGATTCACATTTATCAGAAAACGAAATCCTACTTAGGCCGACACTGTTCAGGCAAGGAGCTCTCTGCGAGGCGTGACGTCACACATGGCAATGATGTTGGAAGTTTATCAATTAATTTAAAAATATTGGTAATCGTTTAAGGGATTCGAATGTCAGTAGGAAGTACAGAAAGATTCAGATAATCTAACCATTACAATCAGTTTTATAAAAAGGCCTTGAATCACCAAATAACAATAGGGATTGATAAGCAGGAAATTAGTCATGTACGCCACTATCATGACACCTAGAGAAATTTTATGAAATTTCAATATGAAAATATTCATTGTGAAAATCATATGGTAGTATGCCGAATTTAGAATGTTTAGAGTTTAGTTTAGTATAGAATTTAGACTCATAATGTAGTATTTAGTTAGTAATTCATTGATGAAGTTCATATATGCAAGAAAATGAACCCATTGCTAAGGCAATTTGGCTTTCAATTGTTGACAACAATGAAAAGGGATTCAGAAAATGTCCATCGAAGGGGAGAGATGTATAAGATGTGCTCCCTGAATAATTAAACTTTTCTCCGGAAAACATAAAGAAATCCCATGATTCCAATGTCAAAATGAACTTAAAGTGAATGTGAACAAATTCCAGAACTTACCAAGTGCTAGCTGTTCTCGTTTTGAGAAATTCGACTTCTAAGACGAAGATGCCGGTCTCCGGGTCTCCTAGTTTCTAGAACCTATAGAAGCTTTTCGAAGAACAAAACCAGAAATAGATCCCAGGTATTTATAAAGGCCTTTATATGCATATAAAACGGTTTGCAAACCTTTTCTTCGAACAAAACACATTTGACTACAGTATTCCGGATAATTTCAAGAACTTTTCACATTTTCACAAATTTTCAAACCACTAGACTTTCCCGTGGAAAGATCCAAAAGTGCTTTCTCGCGAGTGTGGATTAAAAACTTCAATTCCTTCCGAACTTTTCGTCATTTTCATTGCCCAAGACTATCTTAGTGTTTAGATTTTAATTCGAATGAAAGATCGCTTGTAGTGGAGATATTTTTTATAGATTAAGATTCTTAGATTAAGACAGGAATGCTAGTCTGCGCATAACATGCTACAATAAAGTTGAAATAGTTTGCACAAGGGGGCGAAAGGCTACTCTATGAAGTCATCACACAGATGATTGTCCGAGCATTAAATATTTTAAAGAGGTTGCATGTAAAATTTCTTAGAGTTTTAAGTGTTCAGGTATCATTTAATTAGGGATGTATTTCTTGTTCATAGTTTTTGTTTGTTCATTGTTTATTGTTGTTTACTTATTTTATTAAAAAATTTATATACACTTTACTCTGGCGTTCACATTTCTCTTTCTTGAAATTTCACATTCTATCACAAAAGCATTTTTATTCAAACAACATCAAGCTGCCAAGTTCCCGAAGGACCCTCCTGAGAGCACAGAAGGCACTACGGTTTTAAGAAGGTAGTGTATATACAGGGTGTTATTTAAGTACGTGTCCAAACTTAAAGGGGTGATTCTTTGAGTGATTCTAAGACGAAAAGTTCATATAAACATAGGTCCGGTAATGCTTCGTTTTCAAGATACAGGGTGTAAAATTTTTTAAAAGAAATCGTTTTTGTCGTAAATATCTTAATAACCCTTCAACCGATTTTATTGAAATTTGGCAGTGTTATTGAAGGTCGTAAAGGGCGAATTTAACCTTAACTATATCAAAATTATCATGTCCAGTGGCGTCCCGGAAGGCACTGTAACCAATATTTTTGACAGAAAACATGTGCGCCAACGATTTTATGGCAATTTTTGTATTTGTTTCACATTGAGCAATTGAAATTACAACTTTTTCATATTTAGAATTTTTTTCGTATCTGCTTTGTTTTTGAGACAAAACATAAAAATCACTTCATTGCACGTCCATGGCACAACACAATAAAAAATAGTTTTTATAGGGTTTTTAATGATTACAGGTGAATCTGTTATGCTTAAAAATTGTTTGTTCAT
Organism: Chrysolina oricalcia; assembly: GCA_944452925.2. NCBI lineage: Eukaryota > Metazoa > Arthropoda > Insecta > Coleoptera > Chrysomelidae > Chrysolina > Chrysolina oricalcia. The sequence continues at coordinate 54,291,905 of OX101817.2, read as the reverse complement.
TTGGCCAGTGCGTGCATAGTGGTAACGCCGGAAATGCCAAAGCAACATCAAACAAGAAACACCCTTTATTAAAACCACACTGAAACAAAAATGGTACCTAGGCAATTTGTTTTTGTAAGAATACATTCAATAATAACTAACACAAAACTTACAATAGTTGCTCAAAATGTCCTCCTTCAACTTCAATGCAAGCATTAACTCGTCTTAACATCGATTCCCGAACACGTTGAAATATTTCCGGCGTATGTCTTATCTGATCACATGAATCCCGTATTCGTTGGATTAATTCTTCTTCAGTGTTGACTGGAGTTTTATAAACGAGGGACTTTAAATGTCCCCAAAGGAAAAAATCCAAGGGATTTAAATCCGGTGACCTGGGCAGCCATGACTGTGGACCTGCGCGACCGATCAAGTTTTCTCCATAAGTTTCATCCAGAAATTGACGTGCTACTATGCTGAAGTGAGGTGGAGCCCCATCGTGCATGAACCACATTGCTCCTCTTACTGCCAGTGGAACATTTTCTAGTAGTACAGGTAATACAAATTCCAAAAAATGACGATATACTCTTGACCATTTAATCTCGGAGGTAAAAAATGAGGTCCAATGAGATAATCGCCAACAATATCAACCCAGACATTCACGGAAAACTGCTGTTGATAATTATTTTCCATAACCGCATGGGGATTTTCTTCTGCCCAGATATGGTTGTTATGAAAGTTCATAATTGAATTGTGGGATAAACACGCTTCATCGGTAAATAATATACTGCATAAAAATGTCGGAGATGCAACCTGTTGTTGCAAAAGCCACGTAGTATAAACAACTCGCTTGGGAAAATCCGCAGGAAATAACGCTTGAACACGCTGTATGTGGTAAGGATACAGTTGGTACTCTTTCAAAATCTTCCATACAGTAAAGTGAGAAATGTTTAATTGTTGTGCAATTTTGCGTGTGCTTGTATCGGGGCAACGCTCAACTTCATGTAAAACTTCTTCCTCCAGCGCCACTGTTCTTACCGTTGCAGGTCTCCCAATAAGAACAGCCGACCTTTGAAAGGTGCCTGATTCGCACAGCCTTTCATGTATTCTTACAAATGTTTGCCTATTTGGAACATTTCTTGATAAATGCGTCTAGCCGCTCTGGAATTGCCTAGCGCCATTCCATAGACAAAATGCATATCGGCCATTTGCGAGTTTGTAAACCGTACCACTTTCAGATATCAGTAACAAATTTTATATCTCAAAACTCTTGAAAACACTTCAAATAATTACGTATGTACCGTTTCAATTTGTGACAGTTATGAAGTTAAATTTGTTTGAACATTTGTTGTTCCTTCCATGGCCCTCTTACTTTAGTTTCAAAACACTGCAGTAATACATAACAACATTATTTGTTTCATCGAAAACAGGTAATATGATCGAAAAAAATTAAAAGATGACTTCCATGTAATATTAATTGTTTAATCATAAATAAAAATGTCTTTATTGCATGTCCATGGACAACAATGAGCCCATTTTGCAGCACGATCCGAAGCCAAGAGCCGAAGGCCAGTGCTGCAATTCATACATACATATTTTTTTTTTTTCATTTCATTAATTTTGATAGAAAATTCTAAGACTAGAATAGAGTATTGATATGAAAAAATATTAGTAAGATCCCAGTTTTTGATGGTTTAGTAGTTGAAATGTTTTATTGTGTTGTCACAGGGATGTGCAATGAAGTGATTTTTATGTTTTTTCTCTAAAACAAAGCAAGATACGAAAAAAATTCTAGATATAAAAAAGTTGTAACTTCAGTTGCTCAATGTGAAACAAATACAAAAATTGCAAAAAAATCAGTGGCGCACATGTTTTCTGTCAAAAATATTGGTTACAGTGCCTTCCGGGACGCCACTGGACATGATAATTTTGATGTAGTTAAGGTTAAATTCGCCCTTTACGACCTTCAATAACACTGCCAAATTTCAATAAAATCGGTTGAAGGGTTATTAAGATATTTACGACAAAAACGATTTCTTTTAAAAATTTTGACACCCTATATCTTGAAAACGAAGCATTACCGGACCTATGTTTATATGAACTTTTCGTCTTAGAATCACTCAAAGAATCACCCCTTTAAGTTTGGCCGCGTACTTAAATAACACCCTGTATACACTCTGCACAAGAGTATTTGAGCAAAGAAAGGGTAAATGTATTGTAATGAAATTTTTTTTTTGAATTTTATTTTAAAGCATAAATATTTTAAATCTTAAATTAAAAACTAATAATAATAATCAAAAAGAGCATATCATTATAGTACCTATATTGTTGACGTGTCATAGCACTAAGGTGTAATAATTTGACCAATGAAAAATCTCATCTGAAAAATAAACAATGTTTTTTTTTCGAAAATTTTATTCGAAAATCTGGTAGAAAGTTGTAAGTTTAATAACCAGTAATACCAGTATGTTTCCTTAGTGATGTGCCGATTAGCCAATGAATTCCTTGCGGTATTACGCGGTAGTTCATTTCCTGATAAATATAACGGAATACGAACCTGTGGGGGTGGAGCAACGAATAAGGGGCCGCGTTGACACGCGAGAAAACCGAGATCGCGGGAGGCGGCAAAGAAATGACCCGTACGCATATTATCTGATCGTCAAGTATCTTTACACTTGGCCGCGCCCTTTCTGCGCCTGTCAATTGTTCCAAAGCGCCGCTTGCTGCCACGGCCTACTGTCTCCTGTCTCGGATACACACCACCGTTATGTGCTTTATTTTACGACCTCGAAAGTCAGTCGCGTTATTCTTTACCTTCTTAGGAGCTGGTGTTTTCTCTTTGATTTTCATCTGAGCTTTTATGATTGTTGATGTCAGAAAGTGAGATTTCTGGTTAGTGGTGAACTTTTAAACAACAGTTTCAAATTAATAGGCCAGAACTGACAGAATACCCAAAAATGTTGAGATGAGTGCAATATCAATATCAAACTGAATTAATCTCACATTGTTTAATTTTATATAAATTGAAGTTTTCAAAGCTAAAAAAATTTGTAAATAATCAATAATTCAGGATACCTATTTTTCGTGGATATTCAATGGAAACAGTTAAAATAACGAGAAAAAGTGAAAACTTGACTTGTTTATAATTGATTCAAGACCGTAATCACACGGAAGGTGAATCATAAACATGCTTCAAGAATTTTGCGCCCGTTTCGAAGCGATTATGAAGTTTTCATCCCAAAGCCTAGACACTGTAACCAAAAAATATCTTCATTTCAGTCATCTCTTTTGCTATGGCTCACATTGGCCCTTGAAGCGGTACAGCGTCAGCAGAGTAATTTGCTACCGAACTGCCATCGATTATTCCACTCTTGAGTAGTAGTAGTTAACTCGAGGTAGACGTGTGTTTGTGAGAGCTCTATCAGAGTTGTTTAAAAAACCACTGTGAACAGTAAAATCTAAAGTTAATTTTACACTTGAAGTTCTGGAACGTGACAAGGATACCTCCAAATAAGTTTTCAGACGGTAAAGTTATCTAATTTAACATACATTTGATAGTAAACCACAACGAAAATGTCACTAGAAAATGTTCGTTCACTCTCCTTGGAGCAAAAAGTAGACGTTATCTTAAATACTGTCGTAAAAACTGCGAACGATATGGATGATTTATCAGCAGAGGTAAAATACTTAAGAGAAGAAAATAAACTGCTCAACGATAAAATAGACACTATCGAAAAACGACTAGATATTTTGGAATCTCAGTCCAAACAAAACTGGCTAGTTTTTTACGGAGTTCCAGAAGACACTGAAGAAACTCCCGATGAATTAGAACAACGTATTTTGAATATATTGGAAAATAAATTAGATATTGTCATTCCACCAGAATCAGTCGAAAGAGTTTTCAGATTAGGAAATAACAATACTGCCAATCGGCCGGCGGTTATAAAATTCACGAATGTCAAACATAGAGAGATAATAATGAAAAAAGCAGTTCATTTCAAAAATTCAGGTTTCTCTGTATCACCATACTATACTAGGAAAGAGGTGCAACAACGTGCAGGATTAAAAAAATTTTTGAAGCAAGCGAAGGAAGTCGGTAATAAAGTGCAAATCAAGCACAACAAACTCTATGTTGACAAAAAAGCGTACACAATGGAAGAATGTGAACTGTATTTTGGAACAGATAAGGTGAAAGAGTACAAGGAATCGAAATCTAAAATTGATGCAAACAAGCAAGATCAACAACAACCTGCAACAAAATGCATTCCGTTTTCTAAGAAGTCAGAAGAGTAAATAGCTAGGGCAAGCAGAGGACAACTTCACCATAATGCACCAAAATATACAATGTATTAAAAATAAAATTGATTACATCAACGCCTTCATGGATGATTGCGACTATAATCAAAAAAATATTGGTGTTTTGTGCATTACTGAGAGCTGGGCTAACGGAAATGAAGTGTCTAGTTTGAATGTGAATAATTTTAAGTTGGTTTCAAATTACTGTAGAAGAATAGGAATTCATGGTGGAGTTATGATATACAGCAGAACAACTTTAGATTTTGTTGAAGTAAAATACTTGAAGGTAGGAAATATTGAAAAAGAATTTGAATATTGCACAGCGAAGAGCAAATCGAAAAAAGTCATTGTTATTTGTACCTATAGATCTCCAACAGGTAAAGTAGATAATTTTCTCAACTCTCTTTATGAATTACTTGTTGAATTAACCCAAATGAACAAAGGCTACAACATAATTTTATGTGGTGATGTAAACATTCATTTAGAACAGCAAAACAACATTAAAGACAATCTGATCAACTTACTGAATATTTTCAACATGTATCCCACTATAAATACTTACACCAGAGTAACTCAAGACAGTGCATCAATTCTAGATAACATTTTTACAGATATCGATTCAAAGTACATCTCAAGCATTAAAAATGAATATTTTGGATTCGGAGACCATAATGGACAAATAGTATCCTTCAGTCAATACTCTGGTCGAACCCAACACTCAGTTTATGAAAGTAAAAGAATAATCAATGAAAAAAGTACCAAACATTTTAAAACCTTGCTTTCACAAGCTGATTGGATCCCATGTTTAAATGAATCGAATACAAACAGCGCTTTTGATAAATTCCACGAAATATTCAATGATTGTTTCGAAAAATCATTTCCTTTGAAAACAATTAAATTGAAAAAAAACACCAACAATGCTGGATGGCTTTCTTCAGCTATAAAAAACTCTTGCAGAAATAAGCGTTGTCTTCTGTATATCAAGAGGTTCACTAAAAATGAAAATATCTTGAAATATATATCAAGTTATTGTAGAATATTGACAAATGTTATAAAAAAATCTAAAGAAATGCACTTTATGAGTGTGATGAATAAATCCGATAATAAAATAAAAACAACATGGAATATTATAAATAACAATCTCAAACCAAAAAATGATATAAATATTCCAGACCCAATATCACTAAAGATGAATGAACAATTAATCGATCAACCCTACGAGGTTGCCAATCACTTCAATTCTTTTTTTCTCAATGCTGCAAGTGAAATGAACGAAAATCGAAACTGTATTCATACTCCATCACACTATATGAAGAATATACACGTCCCCCATAATAGTTCACTTTTTTTGAGACCTGTTTGTGAATCAGACGTGGCAGTCGTAGTTAAGAGATTGAAAAATAAAAAATCTTCTGGATATGATGAAATTCCGATCACATTGTTTAAAAGATGTATCGAAATACTAAAAACTGTTCTCACCCACCTGGTTAATTTGTCTTTGGCAAGCGGTATCTTTCCAGATAGTCTAAAAATAGGTATTATAAAACCATTATTCAAAAAAGGAAGTAAAAACGAAATAACCAATTATAGACCTATAACTTTATTACCAGTATTATCAAAAATTCTTGAATCCATAATGAAAGATCAATTAACAACATTTCTAGACTTACACAACATAATAGAGAGAAAACAATACGGTTTTCGAGCAGAGAAAAGCACTGGCGACGCTGCATTCGATCTACTCAACAACATAAATATTATCATTGAAGGAAAATCATTACCACTTGTCATTTTCTGCGATTTATCGAAAGCGTTCGATTGTGTAGATCATGCAATCCTTTTGGAGAAATTACTTCATTATGGTATTCGTGGCATACCATACCAGTGGATTAAATCCTATCTGGAAAATCGCAAAGTGTACGTAGAAATGCAAACGCTGAATCATACTTCTCTTTCAAAAATTCGATCTGATTCCGGAATTTTTAAATACGGTGTACCTCAGGGATCAATATTGGGACCTACCCTATTTTTGATATATATAAATGACCTGGTACAGAGCTTTTCAACAGTATCTTTCTTTCTATTTGCTGATGATACGAGCATTCTCAATTCAAACAAAAATATAGATGAATTGGTATCAAACTCAGAAAATACGATGAATGATATTCTAGACTGGTTCTCAGCAAACAAACTCCTAATCAATTTCAATAAAACATATAGTATGATCATTCATCCAAATAAGTCTTGCGAACAACCTGAAATTGTTACAAAAGATGGAATATTGAAGCCAACTACGGAAACCAAATTCTTAGGATACATTCTTGATGAGAAGTTAGACTGGAGGGCGCATATATCAGCTATGAATAAAAAGCTATCTAGTGCCATATATGCAATAAAAACTATCAAGAACGACTTGAGTTTCAACGTAGCGAAGACCGTATATTACAGTTATTTCCAGAGCACAATTTCTTATGGTATCGAATTCTGGGGAAATTCAGTCGAAAGCAACTCGTCACTTATTTTACAGAAAATAGCTATTCGTGCTCTTTTGGGACTACGGAGGTCACAGTCATGTAGAGAACATTTTCTTAATTTGAAAATATTTACACTAACCAACATGTACATATTCAAAGTTGCCATAGCGGCATTCAAAAGAAAAAAAAATTTCACAAAATTGTCTGACATTCACAATTACAACACCCGTAACAAAGATAATTTCTTGATACCATCATTCAATTACCAAGTGAATCGAAAAGGACCATTATACATGGGAATAAGAATACTAAACAAATTGCCTAACTCTTTCGAAAATATAACTTCAGCGAACAAATTCAAAAAACAATTGAGAAAACTTCTACAAACTAAAGTATACTATACTCTCAACGAATTTTTCGATGACTCACTCCAATAATTTCTGCCTTCAAGTAAAAAAAAAAAAAAAAAAAAAAAAAAAAAAAAAAAAAAAAAAAAGAAAAAAAAAAACTGATATTGTTGAATAATATTTATGTTAATATCATGTTCATTTTTAATAGTATGTTCTTGCAAACTAAACAAACAAAACAATCGTATCATATATAAAAAAACAAACCTTTCTCTTTCTCTCATGCTCTATGAGCGAAACTTGTCATTTTTTAAATGTATATTTTGATAAAAAAAAAAATTGATAAATGTATGTAGTTTCTTGGGAAATAAAATTTTTCTGTCTGTCTGTCTGTCTTGCTTAAATACGTGTTACCGATTAGTTGAAGTTTCTGTATTGAAACTTGAATACATTACAGTACGATGCAAATGTATGGAATAAATTCATTATTTCTGAATATAAACATAATTTGGAAAATTCCTCGAATACGTCGATTTTCTTTTCCGATTGGCCAATTTTTGAATCCCACCCTGAATATATAGGGTTATCCGCAATCGAGTAAAAATGACTTTATTGATATTTTTAAATGGGATACCCAGTGTATTTTTCCATATTCGGTTAGGGGTCTTCAGTACAAATCCTGTGATACCAGGTTTGATGGGATAATGTCGAACGGATGCGGAGATATGGGCAAAAAAACTTCCTCGTCCAATGAGTATGACTGAGAGACTCCACACGATTCGGAAGGTCAAAAGTCTCTGTCGCACTCATTGAGCATATGGAGAAGTTTTTTGCCCATATCTCCGCAGCCGTTGGACCTAATCCCATCAGACCTGGTATTACTGGATTTGTAATGACGATCTCTAACCAAATATGGAAAAATACACTGTGTGTCCCTTTTAAACATTTAACTAAACTCATTTTTACTCGAATGCGGATAAACCTATATATTTTGGGTGTGGTTTAGAAATTGGCCGATCGGAACAGAAAATCGACGTGTTCGAGGAATTTTTCAAAATATGTTTATGTTCAGAAATAATGAATTTATTCCATACATTTGCATCGTACTGTTTAAGCATTGAAACCAAACCCGACCAAAACTATTCCGAGTACAAAACCTAACCTAACCCTTAATCATAACAACTTATCTTTAGGTAGTCACTCCGTAGAAAACAAACAATGCTTAAAATTCTCAGGTCAATAAGCTGAGGTTTGAGGATCACATAAGAAACCTGAATAATAAATTAGCCTCAGGCTGGTATGCCAACAGAATTATAACTAAGGAACTTGATTTCAATACAGGCAGAATGTCTTATTTCTCTCTAATTGAATCCCACCTGAGGTATCGCATTCCTTTTTGGAGTTTCTGCAATATCCAGCTGATGCATTCAGTATTTGTTTTACAAAAAAGAGTCAGGTATTTGTGCAAAGCTCAGTATTATTATGTAAGCCACTTTTTATCAAACATAAAATTTTAACACTGACCTGCATATTTATTTTAGAGACCTAATACACAAAAAAATCACCTGCTGGTAATGATAGACCTTATAATACACGCCAAAATGTTAATATCGCACTACCTAGACCAACATCGACACTGACAAAAAATTACCTTATATACGACAGTAAAAATATTTATAATCACCTCCCCTTCATCTTTAAAAATATGGTGAATTTCTCAATTCTTCGGAGATTACTTAACCCTTTATCGGTACTTGTCACCATATGGCTACATAATTCTTTGTATCCCTTATCGGGCAAGTCATCAAAATGGCCTATAAAAATTAGCATAATTTCATAACGTATTCATAATATCAATATTTACATATACACGCAACCTTAGCAAAAAAATGTACGAGCACAAATCATAAAAAGTTTAACTGCCAGTTAGAGGTAGCGCCAAATCGATTTGTCCCTTTGTTTCCCCTCCCAAGCTTGCCTGTTATCGTATGGTTCCGTTGCCTGTGAATCGAAGGACTTCGGAGAACCAAGAACACATGCTTCTAAATGCGATGATACCATATGGTTACATGGTGCATGAAATAGCGCTTGGTTTGATCAGAATCGGCCGATAAAGGGTTTTAAATATGAAATATTGGAAAATTTGATGGCGTGACAGTGGGACAACATTAAAATGCACGAAAGGCGCACTCTGTGATTGGTTCTATAATAGCGGTTGATTTGAAATGACAAGACAACTGTACACGAACTGAGTTAAAAATATGTACTGAAATTATTAGTCAACCTGAACCAACCTAAATAACCTTGATAGAATATCAGTATGAATGAAAAGAACTGTTTCGGTGATTATTTCATTCGTGAAATAATCTTAACAAATACAACTCATTCTATCGATGATTATCAAAAATTCTTTTTCTTTTTTGAAATAAATATGTTACTTCAGGAACATCCAAGCGACTTCATTTGTTTCTCTATTTGTTTTTTGATAATTACCTATACACTTGTTACGATTATTTCACTTATGCTAAAGTAGCGTGTTATGATTAGTTGAAATTTTTGTGTTGATAAATGAATAAATACATCATGTTTTCGATTTTGTAGTTCGGCTATTGATTGGCTACTGGATATGTATATGATGTGTTTTCGATTTTGTAGTTCGATTCCTGATTGGTTATTATCAAAACAAAAACTTACCACTAGCAAGCTACTATAATGACACAACACCATACTTTGACCAAAACTAAATAAGCACTCACTATTAATTCATATCAACTTCACAATTTTCGACAAATTTTGCATACTCGTTGATTAATCAAATCAATAAATCAAAATGTTATCAAAACATAACCTCAGCAGTACTAGACATGCAATGAAGAAACTACGAATGACGCGCTCTGTCATTTGTAACTGAAATAGATATCAAGTAAATGTTTTGTTAGTTGCATAATTTCAGAACTAAATGCGGGATTAATGTTCCTAGTTAAATTGAATAGTAAAAGAATAAAAATGGTTTTGATTATATTCATGAAATAATCTTAACAAATACAACTCGTGTTATCGGCGATTATCGTTAATTCCTTCTCGATTTCGAATCAAATTATGTTGCTTTAGGCAACCACACTCGCGCAAGCGCAAGCGCTCGTGTGGTTGCCAAGCAACATAATTTGATTCTCAAATTCAAAGGAATTGCTATTTCAATAATCACCGATACACTTGTGGCATTACCTACGATAATTTCACTTACATATGTGAAACTCGCCTCTGTGATTCAAAAGTAGTCAGACGAGAGGGGATATTGACAATTTTGACAGGTATTGACGTAATGTGAAGTAGAGTAGGGTTGGTTTTTGACATATGTTTTGCGTTGCAGAAAAACGTGTTCACATTGTTGACTTTAGTTTTCTGTAGCTACACCCCAAGTCACTTTTCGTATAAGGGAAACAACCCCTTATACTACTCAGGGTCCTACCCTAGCAGCCCTAGTCGCGACAATATGCTAAGAATTTGGGGATGAAACTGATGTTGGAGAAAAATGTCGACAGAAACTGCATACAACAAAATTGGATGAGATATAACATAAGACTGAATAATTTCTGGTACTAGGTTCACTGCCAAATAAATTTAACAAAAAAACTGAAGACATTGACGTAAGGAAAACTACAAGTAAAGACGATCCAACAACATCCAACTGACTCAGAGAAACGAAACCTCATTCGAAACATTTTCTACAAAAAATGTATGTGTAGAATGAAGAGAATAAAAAATTAATAGAAAGAAATTTCCAACAGAAATATGATGGAATTTCTGAACAAAGAGAGTGACCAAAGACAGAAGCAGATGATGAGTCATAGTCAGAAAACATAGGACAACAGGAAAAAAACTAAACCACTCTTTTTGAATAAATTCCCTAATTCTAATGATTTCTAGGTTATGTTAATGTTAGGTTTTGATTTTGACATTTTCATTTTAAAATGGTCTGTTTTTTTGAGTAGGTACCTAGATGAGAATTACCATATATGTAATATAATATTTGAAAGCGGTTCGATATCAAACTTGAATGCAGTTCATCAAGAAAAAACGCCTTTAGTTATTGGATATAACCATTCACTAATTCACAACAATGAACCTTCCTTGTCTTTGTTGGTTCGTGAAATCAACTCAACAAATAAAACTTACTCTGAGGTAACACCACTCGTCCCAGCGTGGTGATACCAAACAATTTGATGTCGTTGATTTCAGACAGAATACTATCGACAGTATTGCGAGCACTCGTCGTATTACACCGAGAAGAGCATGTACAGCACATACCACATTTCCACAGACGGTTCAGGTAGGTTACCTGACCTTGAACCCCTTTTTTGGCTCTGTGGAGCTGTTCCATTCAAAGAGGCCTGTTGTATGCGTTCATCGTGTGAAAGATGTCGTAGGTCACATGTGAAATTTTTGATTTTCTGGAAACTATATCTGATTTGAAGTGTACTCAATTTTCAAAACATTTTTAAGAGATTTTTATGAATTTATCAATAAGTGTAATTTTTTCCCTGGATGTAAATGTTCTAGAGGGATAGGTCGGTGGCACATAGGGTTTAATTTTGAAAAAAAAAATCAAAATGAGAACTGACTGAATTAAAGATGAAAACCAGAGGTAGTGCTACTGGTCTACACCTGGTATTCCTACCACCTGATCTTCAGTTTTTTCTTTTTGATCAAGAAATAAAGACCTTTATTATTGTTATTGTTCATCAATAATTTTTGTGGGAAACGATGATGATTATTGTGATGGGTTTAGTTTGTTATGTCTATTATTTCATTTCAGATTTTTCCAGCTTCATTTGCATTTGTACTGATCGTTTTTTGTTTTTCGTATTAGATTGTATAGGGGGAGTTGGTGATTTGGTTCCCGATAGGTAGCAGATTAGAAATTTATTTGCGATGACTGATAATGATATGTAATTTAGTTACCAGTCCCAAATAGGTCATAAGTAATTTAGTTCTCGGGGACTACCTTGTTCATTTAAGTGAAATTGCATCTGTGTGACAGTCAGTTGTGTTTTTGAATCATGCTTGCTCGCACGCACTAAAAGGTTAGTTCGTTCTGGTTAGATCATAATAAAATATGACTCCCCACAAATTGTATTTTCAAAATGAAGAATAGTGCAATTCCACCTACGTAATCATTATCCACGCACTCAAATGTCTACGTAAGGTTAGTTCATAAGTACTAAAAAATTACTCCTCACGAAATGTATTTTTACAAAGACAAATGGTGCAAAATCTACCCACCTTATCAATATCCACTCACTCAAATGTCTAAGTAAGGTTAGTAAATAAAAGAAAATTAAAATCCGCGGGAACCAAATCACACATAAAAATCAGGTTAACCTAAAATATCGGGAACCGAAATACACATTCATTCTGACCCTTCTTAATCTGGGAACCGGATTACATGTTCCCTGTATATAAAGGAAGATTCTACAATCTTTAAAAAAAATCATGTTCTTCAGTAATTGACTTTATAGATTTTTGTTTCAGATACTATCTAGTAATTGATTTAATTAGACCAAACGTTATCCAGGGTTCAAGTTGGTCTGATTTGTTATCATAATATTCAACTTTTTTTGCGTGCTAATGTCGATATATTGGAAAAGTATTTTGGTAAAACTCGCATAAACTATATATTTCCGGATCCTCAGTTAGCATAAATATTTCCCAGTATTCTTTGTTAAAAAGGTTTTCTAATTTAATATGGTTTATATGAGTTACTTGCCTTTGAATGTTATTTGTTTTTGTTCTGAAAGTACTTACCTGAACCTTTGAGGCGATACATGAACTGCACCGCAGGCATTTCAGGCCAATGCGAGGATAGTTCGTTTAGGTTAAAACCTATGACATATTACGGCTAGACTACGTTATTAATTGACATCTGGATCTGTGATCACATTCTAAGCACAATTTTTATTGCCCGTTGTTTCGCGGAAAATAGTTGCCAGTCAACCCAAAAGCCGACAAAGCTGAGTTTCTTCTGAATTATCTGCTTATATACAATGTATATAAGCAGATAATGGCCGCGAAACAAGGAGCAGTAAAAATTGTGCTTAGAATGTGACTCTGTTTTGGCCGCAGCTCGAAATGTAAATAATGGAGTCAACGGTAGTATGTCATTGGTTATTATAAATAATAAATTTTGTTGCGGTGCCGATCAGGTATGGCATTATCTATATCCAACTTGAAAATCCTCGATTTGACAAATCCGTTGTGAAATTTGTGTGCTAATTCCTAGGAGAGAGTTATAACAATTATTCTAAACAGCTTATAATATTCCAACAGGAAAGAGTTTTCTAAACTCAAAAACCAAACTAAAACTTTCAGAAAAATACATACGATAATGTGTTGTTGGCAAAATAAAAAAAAACTTACGAAGGCGAGAACTACGAGGAAAGGAATGCAACTCAACAAACTATTAATACTCGCCAACTTTTACTATGAGATAGTAATCCAATCAGAGGTGTCATGCTACAAATACGAAAATAAAACTTGAACGACATGAATAATTGTCGCCTACTTGATTCTCCATATATTGTACTTTTCTATGTCATGCTGAATGATTTATTTCAGGAACATTATAATATGAAAGCATTACTGAAAATAAGGCGATAGATTACATACAGTAAAAGTCGTAACATTCTAGAAAATAAAGCGTATTCATGAATCGAAAACGTAGGCGTGTGAATAATTCTTAAACTTGTATATAATTGATAGTTGTTGTTCCACGATCTACCCTTAAAAAAGGTCAAACTATTGAAGAAATTGTGATCTAGGAATGAGGTTTTCTGTGGGATTGAATTAAAGAAATCACTTTTTCTTGAAAGTCACAATAAAAAGAATAATTAAAATGTATAAACAAAAAAAAGGCTGCTACTAGTTGTTTATGTAACGAAACAAAGTATAAAAGAAGATGATATTTTCACTTGCATTAGGAGTACCAACTCAGTGTAATATTTTCAGAAGAGACCAAAGTATTATGAAATATGACACTATCGTTTCTTTCAGACACCTTTGATATTTACTGGTGTGCAGTTTTTGATTTATTTTCATGTTTCTAATATTTCACAATATTTCAGTCTGTATTTTAAAAACGTTGGGATTGCAATTCATTAATATTACAAAAAATTATCGGTAATAATCATACCACTTATTATATTACCCCTGATAATATAATAGCCACAAGAAAATGGATAAAAGAGTATTTACCGACATTATCAAGGAGAACTAGGTGAATAAACGATTGCCAACCAGTTAAACAAGAGGAGGTGGCTATAATGATTGAGCCGAATGCACCTAGAAATTCCTGGCCATTAGGAATTATTCAAGATGTTTTTCCCGGAAAAGATGGAAGAATACGAGTCGTGGAAGTCAAAACGAGAGATGGTATATATCGACGACCTGTTACGAAAATATGCCGCTTTCAAATAGATAGTGAAAATCAACTGTTTTCACGGGGAGGAGGATGTAGCAGATTTTGATTTATTTTCATGTTTCTAATATTTTACAATAGTTCACTCTGTATTTTAAAAAAAATGTCCTTTTTAGATAAAAAAGGAAGAAAGAATAATAAACAATTTAAGTTGAATGACTTTACAAGTTATTTTCAATTAAACGAAATAAAACTATAAAGAGTTAACAATTGGCATAATGTTTTCCCAGCATATCAAACGTGGGACGCTAATATTTTAATGTGAAAATATCTTTTCAAGATATTAAAATATACAGGGTGACCCAGGGTTAAACCGCCAAACGTTAAGGGTCGGTGTTTTAGGTGAAAAGGAAACTGTTTTCTCATAAGAATGTGTCCTAACTTGCTTCTTTTTCGAAATACAGAGTGTTCAACATTTTTAGAAAAATCGGTTTCTTCTCAAATACCTTCTCAAAAACCTTTTTGCTGATTTTATAAAGACATTCTTTTAATGTACTTATAATGAAAATAATAATAACAGTGGCGTCCCATAGGGTAATTGATATTTGGACAAACTATTATTAAGTTTAATTTTTTAGGATTGAGCAATCAGAGACACCATTTTTTGTGTGTTCAATTTTTTTCTTGTCCCGCTTCATTTTTGACATATTGTTAAAATTGTTATTTCCGTCAACCGATTGCACCAACCGATTGCGCATCCCTCGGAAGTCTTCGAGAGACTTGTGTGAGCTAGGGAAGACGTAGCCCTTACCTTTTAACGTGTGATGCCATGCACTTTGAACCCTCGACCCTTCGCTCCGAAGGTGAATGCTCTACCACCACGGCCACCACGGAGAAATAGAATGTGACACGAAAAAAGTATCGAAGTAATTGATATCACGACAAATTTATTTATTTTAATTTGTTAGAGAATGGGAAACTAAAAATGCTCAGAACAACAGCAATGTTTTTCAATGCAAAACACCTGCCATCGACAGATTCTGCAGCTGCAAACAAAAATCTTATTTCTGTCTAAGAAATCAACCCTAAAGGTTTGGCGGTTCAAACCTGGGTCACCCTGTATATCAGTAGGTATATGCTGCCATCTCTTCACCAATTTAGGAAGAGCAGTTCTAGCACATAAACTTTGGGTAGGAAATTATTATCCCAATGGTCCATCAGAAAGCATCTATATTTTTATAGTTATTGTTATCTATGTTTTTGTTGATTTTGTACTTTTTTTATGAAAAATAGAAGGAAACATTACCAAAAATATGTAAGTTCGTATGTTCCATTAGTACTCATTAGCCTTAAATTATAGTGTTTCTGTTTTAAATGATTTTGAAATTAAGTTATAGTAGAAGTAAAATTATGAAAAAATAATATAAGATAACACTTTGTACATTTCATAATTTGTAATTTTTTTTAAAATGGCTAAAAGATGTATTAATTGACGTATATGCCTGTCAATATGTAAACTGTGGAAAAAAACATAATTTCACGTATCGGATACGTGGGTGGGCTGAATTACATCCAAAATCTCATATTGTTTGTTTTTATTTTACAGTGTAAATGTACAATTTTCGTCCCATGTGTCAATATGTGGCAGCCTAAATATTTGTCAGATGATCAGCTAGGAGAGCTAATGAATGAAGATGTCATTTACTAACAAAAAAATATTTTCTCGTATTTTTTGTCTTTTGGTATTTTTTTTGTGGAACATTGTTCTCCCAGTGAACTTGTAGGGATAATCGCCCTTCTGAAAGTTATTTGGGATAATAGTTTCCCACCTCAAAGAGAACTTTAAGTGGGGCTGCTATCCCTACAAGTTTACTGGTGGAATAATATCCCACGTCAAAAAAAAACAGTCGAAAGGCGAAAAAATACAAAAAAATATTTTTTGTTAGTTAATAACAGTTCATTGAAAAGCATCAGTATATTTTCAGTTAAAATATTTCTCAGACTTCTGTAGCTTGAAGGGTTAACAGGAATTCAAACACTTTGGCGAAAAAACAAACTTAGTGTTTAGCAGACCATGTGTAGAAAACACACAAATTTAAAATTGGTAAAACTTATTAATTACAGGAAATTTTATTGTTTGAAAACTACTGCTATTTGCAAAATGGTCCATTAAATTCCAATTTATTCACACTTATTTGGTTATTGATTAAATAATTATTGACAAATAATAGGTAGTTTGCATTCTCCCTCCTAAATTGGCATACAGGGTGGCAGTAGTTCTCGAGAAATCATTGTTAATATACTTAGAAGTCAACATTGACATTAATTCGTATCAACTTTCAACTTGAACTGTTAGAATTGTGTTCATGGCAATTTTTTGAGAAAAAGCTGAGTTTTTCTAAGTTTTTGATACAAAGGAGGGGGGTGATTCAAAAAATTAAAATAAACAATTTGGATCCTATTTTAATTTTTATTTCAACAAGTGTTCGAAATGTTGCCCTCCTGCTCCCATGCAGTAATAGAGGTTTTGTTCAAAACAATTTCGGACGTTCTGAAGCATCACACGTGTAATGTTCCGACATTCATCAATGATCCGTTGACGTATATCATGTAAAGAATCTGGTTGAGTTTTATAGATGATACTCTTCTAGTGACCCTAAAGAAAAAATTCTAACGGGCTTATATCTGGTGACCTTGCGGGCCACTCCTCTGCAAAGAACTGGCGTATCAAGTTACCAGATGAGTCATTTCTTTATGTAAAGTAAAAATCATATCCTGCCAGACTTGCAGCTGTACAGGGTGTACCAAAAGTCGGTACAGACTTTATCATTTCAAGTGTTCACGCATTCTAATTCTTAGTTTAAAAAACCTGATGATTTGCAAGCGTAGAAAAGTATGCTACTTGTCGTTTAAAAAGGCAAATGAGAATATTAGATGCATTTTTCTGATGTATTAAAACACTGACGTTCAATAAAATTATTCCTCGTTATAGTTGGACAGGATAGGATTTTACCAAACAAAAACGAGACATTCTTAGATGAAGTCCGTACTACCTACAAGATTAGAAATACTGATGAAAGTGAAAAATCGTAATTTTAGATTCTCAGCCGATGACTGTTCTAAACTTGTTTTCTCGAGAACTACTGCAGCAATTTAAAAAAAACAAACTAAAAAGCGTCAGAAATAGAGTTTGATGACCTTCAAAATGCGGTATCACATGAACCCTAATCCCATTGAAGATTTAAGGGTTGGAGCTAACCCCTCCAAGGGGTTTGAAGTGACAAAGTTCAGAATATGCGCAAAAGATGCCCCCCTCGCAATAAAAATCGACGGGTCCGAGCATTTTTTTTTTCTGTGAACAATAAATATGAAATATCGGCCTTGTTTCGTTTTCGCTGGGCAACCCTGTATAAATATTGATAAGCATATATTTATTAACATTACATATAAAGTGTGTGGTAAAGGAGACACACTCATTCTCTTATTTTATTGATTTATGCGGAAGTCTAGTTTATTATGAATTCACTTGTCATGATTCGATAATGTTTTTCCATCAAGCAACATCGTACTTCAACATGAACTAATGAATGAATGAACCGATAACCCTGAGATAAAAAAAAAATTGTTGACACAATAACTGAAGAACTGTTTGTTAAGTAATTGTTAGTATAGGTCGTTATGGTATTCATTTATTCACAGAAACAATTAAGTCTTAATGGTTAAAATTTCAAATTTAATGACATTAATTTTTTAGTTCCGCTTTCTACTACATAAATTATACTCCAAGTACAAGGAAAAACCTAGATTAGGAATTTTTTTATTTTAATTTGTAGGAGGATATTGCCATGTACTACTCAAGGAAAGTCATAAACTTGAGAGGCATAAATACCAACTCCTAATCGGGCTGGCCATAAAACTTGTAACATCACCTGTCCCTTTGAAAATAAATCTTTCTTTCGGTACTCCACCACCACAAAGAATCATTGAATAATTTTGTGAATTTTCGGAAGGCCCTCCCATGGTCTGCCAAACACAGGGATGACAATAGGTCTGAAAAGGTGCCATAATGCAGTAATGATCTACAGGGTGGTGTATAAGAAGTTCTAAAATTTACAAATTCTTTAATCGATTTAGTCGATACTTGATGAAAATCCACGTTACGTTTATGATAAAACTTTAATATTGATTTTAACAAAATTATTTTGGTTTACAAATCCGCGACATATGTTTCGCCAATACAATGGCTTCTTTAAGCAGAAGTATACTGAGTCACAATCACGATGTCATTATTTTATATTTTATAAACGTTAATAAATTTTCGTAATCCCATACTGTTATTTTGATTTACCGGTTTCAGATGACAATTGAAGTTTTTGTTAACAGCTTCCGTCCGTTTAGATTTTTAAACGGCCGGCGGCCGTTAAGAAATCACTTGTTCAAATAATTTTTTCAAAACTTTATTCTGCTTACAATTTCTGTAGATAATACTCTAATATGGTGTACGATTTAAAATAACTAACCTTGAAATGACAATGTTGTCATAAACTTTCAAAGCAAGTATCAACATTGAAATCTTGGTCCACAGCGAGTTAGGAGAATAAAACTCTGATTTTCCTTTCGTATAGGCTAATAATACATGTTCATAAAAACGCCTTTACATTCTTGCTCTTACGCCACTCTTCAAAATTTTCATATTCTTTTTGACATTGATCTTGAGTTTTTTGGCAGTAAATCAACACTCGCTGCACATGATTCTCCCAATATTTCTAAAAAAAATGATTTAACCATGATTGAGCTACAATAGACCATTAGCCGCTGTGGAGGGCCTGATACTCACTTACTCACGTTCAAACCTAGCCTAACCAACCTAGTAGTTGAAGTTGCAACTTCGAAGTGGATGTGAAGTTTTGAGGTTATAAACATAACACCAAGTACTACTATAATAGACTACAAGCCCAGGCCAGTTTTGGCGGGGTCATTTGACCCAGCATGAAATATATTCAGAATGATAGTGCCATACGAAACAACTCCTTTCCGCACTGTGCCGTCAGTTATGAGCGGTGCAGATGAGTACGCAGGTCAAAAAAACTTTCCACCGAGGGGTGAGATTTTTCGACAAAAGATTCTTGTCCGGCGTTTCTCAAGATGATAGATCACTGAAAAATAATCAAATAGGACCGTACAAAAAGAACGGTACTGAAAGCCAGGAATTTTTTTTATTTTCCGAAAAATTTTCTTATGAATTCAGGTGATTTATTACTGTACGGCATTTGTATATTTGAATTTGTTTTATTTCATAGATTCATTTTTTAGCAACGCCGTACATATTTGCCGGTACAGGGGTGACCAGCCCCGCATTTAACCCCCTACCCCTAACTAGTATAGTTTGGGTCATTTGATACAACATCAAACTCAATGATCTGAATACTATTATATGAAACGATGTCATTTTTTGTTATGCCGTACATTTTTCATGGAACATATGACTGACCGGGAAAATGTATTTTCCTCTGAAAAGGGTAATTTTACGGTAATTTGTTTTTTTACGGCATATATATATATATATATATATATATATATATATATATATATATATTATATATATATATTACAAGTAAGTATAGCAATAATCAAGAAAAACTCTATGCCGTACAAAAAACTAGTTCTATACGACTGGAATTGATATAGAGTGAGTTTCAAATGTTTGCACCTTGTAGAAAACTTGTTTATTATCCATTTCTAAGAAAATTTTTTTCTTCATAAAATTTAGTGCATTACAGAAAACTTGCATAAAAGTTATCAGAATTTTCAAGTTCTAAAAGAGGAAATTTGATCTGGTATAAACTACCCTTATTTTCAACATTATCAAAAAAGTTTATCAAGAAAAGTTGTTAAAAATCAGAACCAACATTCAAATTCAGAATCACAGCTACCTAAGCGGAAAAAATAAAAAAAATCACATGTTTTATGATTAAAGTTATCGCAAAGTTGAATATTTTCGTTATTCAATCGTTTACCAATTATTAATTGATTATTTCAATAATTTCCTTCCATATCACACTGATATTTATTATGGACATACATACAGAGTGAAATAGGTATCAAATTTGCACTACAAAACTAGTAAAACTTCAACAAACGTCGATATTTTAGTACAAATGATAAATAAGACCAACTTTTGCAATGAAATGTCAGTGGGGCGGGTGATAACTGGGTCTGAGAATCATATGCCCTGAGTATTATTATTGTTGATCTTCCAGTCAGGCTCTGCCTCCGGAGCCCCGATACTTCCGGAGGGCGCGCTGGTTCATTAAGATAAAAAACCACTCCCCACGTCCGTGGGGTGAGTGATTACTGGGTCCGAGAATCATGTGCCCTGAGCAGACGCAATGAACCAAGGATGACGGCCAACATCATTTTTTTATAAAGTTTTTGTAAAATTTGTTATTATGAATCTCCCAGGTTTTCAAAAACCATAATTATAATCAATAAAAAGTTAATTCCATTTGCAGTAATAAATATTTGTAGAAATTTACAAAAATTTTGAAAAATTATTTGAAGTTATTTTAGGTAAACTCACAATATTCTCTCATACCTTAATATGTATCATTTAATGCTAATTTATTAGGATTCAACTGCGAGAGAACTATAGATATGAGTTCCTGTAATTTCAGCTTGAAAACCATATTGATTAAATTAGATCAACTAGACTCCAACAAATGTCGAGGACCAGGACTGAATTGAGTACCCGTTAATAAATGAATATAATCTGTGAGGACATTCTTATCCAGATTGAGATTAAAAAATTGTGTATGAAGATTGTAAGGTACAGTAGAATGCTGTACATTGAACTGAGAAAAAATGCTCGAATTTTCAAGTTATACGGTTTCAGAGTAGGTATTGTGTGTTCCATATGATATGAACGGCATTATAATTCTCAATTATTATTTTATATTGCCAATAACATTTTCTGAATGCCGTACAATATTTAAAGTTGCTAATATTTCGTAAAAACTTAATGCAAAACCTTACGAGCTCTGAGAAATCCTTAAATTGAAAATGTAATACATCAATTTATTTTTGTTTAGGGATGCTTGAGAAATTTAAAAAGCAATGATATTCTAAAGATTACTTCTCTAATAAATCACAGTGTAATTTTTTTTAAAATCATATTTCTATTTAGTTTCATCAATTATAACCTGCTACTACGTAAAACAAAAATATGTAGTCTGTAAACCGGTTGCCGTACAGGCATTTATAATCTTTCTTTGAACAATATAAGATTCAACCCCCCTAGTAGAGGTAATTTTTCATTTTATTTTTTAATTAATTTTATGCACCAAAATTTTTAGACGGCATGATTTCTGAAAATCATTTTATATGTTGAATAATAATGTGGAACCGATGTCGTACATTTTCCAATGATCTTGAAACATACAGGTCTAAGTATGAATTTGCGTGCGGGGCTCCCCATCCCAGCACCGGCAAATATGTACGGCGTATCTGAAAAATGAATCTATGTAGTCATTCAAATTGAATTATACAAATGCCGTACAGTAATAAATCATCTGAATTTGTAACAAAAATTTGCAAAAAATAAAAAAAATTCCTGGCTTTACGGTATTAGGTCCTATTTGATTATTTTTCAGTGATCTATCATCTTAAGAAATGCCGTACAAGAATCTTTTGTCCAAAAATCTCACCCCTAGTTGGAAAGTTTTTTTGACCCTCGTACTCATCCGCACCGCTCACAACTGACGGCACAGTGCGGAAAGGAGTTGTTTCGTATTCAGTGGCGTGCCCAAGATTTTTTTCTGGGGGGGTTATCAGTTCAATTAATAGTTTCATAGAAAAAAAAACATTTTATTTTGAAAACACCAGGACTACAGGCTTACAGCTGCTAGCAACATGAAAATAAACTTAATGATAAATATAAAATAAAAAATTTCTTAGTTCAGTAAGGTACTACAAAAACGAGCACAAACAGTAACATTGAGTGAAACATTACAGACAAAAATTTAATTTTCGCTTCTTTGATTTGCTCAAAAAAATCTATGACCTCTTCAACACATATTGGAATTTCTCGATGAATATTCAGAAGAGCTAGTCCATTGAGCCATCCATAGTATTTCTGAGGTAGGTTTTGAGCCGCCTCATAGTGGAAAATGTCCTCTCATTTGAAAAGGTTGTCGCTGGTATAGTGGCGAAGATTTTCAAAAGTGTGTAAAGATTGGGAAATAACTCACGATTTCTTTGTTTGAGGAAAATCAGTGCATCCATAACATTTTTTGGTTTATTTTCAATATCTTTCAAAATGCTGTACCATAGTGTAATTTATTATTTACCATAAAAAAACAATATATTCAGAACTTACTTATGTACAGACATACACGATAATATAATATAACGTTGGTAAATAAATGGTTTGGTGTTAGGTCTGTTGACCGATTCTTCCACACCATCCGATGAAAATTCCCTAAATTAACATTTTAAATTTGTCATCACTTTAATTGTTTATAATAAATGAACCGTATAAATTTTAATGTTTATAGAACATACATAATACTTAAAATATACCACTCCGCTAAGTATTATACTATATTAAAGTAATCAAATAACGAGATGGATAAAAATAATGGGTGCTTGAACGTTGTTACTGCCGTTCAAAAAGGTGATGTTTCATTTTTCTTTTATAGGCTTGAATTGATAGGGACAAGTTGGGTACATCCAGGAGACTTCCATAAGCGACCAATTTGGTATCGAAATGATTTTTTGAATAGTTCTTTTCTATGCTGAGGAATCACGATGGATTTTTTTTCCTCAAATTCAAATTGTGTATGTCGGTTCTAAAAGTTATTTTATTATGCAAATATTCAAAATTTTGTAGAGAAAACATAAAGTATGCAACTGTCGCCTAGTAAACATATTCAACCAGCCCATTTCTTTGATTTTGGAATTTTGGAAGATATGGATATTCTTTCACGCCTTCTTATACCGTATATCAGTCTCACACAAGAATTCTGAGTTTTTTTAATACGACGAGAGTCCATATCATCAAGACACGGGGAATATACGATGTCACAGTGGTTGAAGTGAGAAAGAACCAAAGAATCACACAGTGTTTTTTCATATTCCTACTCAGATAATATCTCTGATTATATATCAGTTTTCGCTCTCCTAATCTTTTCCGTGATGTGCTATGTGCTTTTTGAATCGTAGTATTTTATTAAGTTTTTACACTCCCTATGAAACTCAATGAGCTCATTCCCTATATACAGCTTCAAAGTATTTTCTGCTTGAGCACGGATGCTTTCGTTTCCAAATATTATAGCACATGACTTTGTAGAATTGATAAATAAGGGACGTATGCCTCGATAATACGCAGTTCCTAGGTTTCGAGCCAGTAATACCACATGGCAACCACGTATCCAAACAACAACGGAGAATATAATATCATCTTGCTACTAATATGAATGTCAGTCTGACAGACTTCATGTCTATCAAGCATTATTTATAACTACTGAAGAATTCACGACAATGTAGCTTTTTTACTCTGTTGGTTCGTGAAATTATCTCAACAAATACAACTCGTGCTCACAATACCATCGATAATTCTGTTAGAAATCTTTAACTCGATCAATTTGCTTTGAGTTAACACTACTCGTCCTAAAGGACTCGTGGTGTTACAAAGCAATTTGATCTCTTTGATTTTTGACAGAGTTACTATCGATAGTATTGCGAGAACTCGTGGTATAACTCCCGATAATTTCACTCGCTGTATGAAACCCTCCTTTCCTGCAATATTAGGACCAATAAGGTGAGTATGCCTCGATAATACGGGATCTAGGACAATTGCCCGGAAACAATTTCCCGAAAGACAATTCCCCGAAAGCAGTTCCCCGAATGGACAATTGCCCGAAACACAATTGATTGTATATACAATTGCCCGAATAGACAATTGCCCGAAGAACAATTATTGCCCGAAAAGACAATTGACCGAGAAATGTATTTAAATATAGTGAAACCAATAGATTTTTAATTGCGCGTACGATCATGTTGAATGCCTTATCACTGGATATACTACGTTATATAATCCGTTGTCTGATAAGTGCACAGCACGTTTTCACGTCTATCGCTAGGCATGTTTAGAACTTGGAATAAAATAATCAATTTGCCATTTTTTTAGAGAATTTATTTATTATTTATCTTTATACTAATACGATAAATTATGTGCTATTCCCCGTAGGAACTCATAAGTGTTCGCAGGATCGTAATTATTTACCAGACTTGCAATCCGCTCAGCACAATCTCTGTATTTTTTACGTGTAGGAGGGCCTTCCAAGCCTCCTACATACTGTTCAACTTGATGTTCGTGTAAGCTTTGCTCCAGCTGAATGCCTTTAATAAATCTCCAAATATTTGGATGATCTGCAGAAATTTGTTGTTCAAACCCTCGATGCCATCCTTCTATGGAATTGTTTGTTTTTGTAAAACTTTCTTGCACTCCATCATAACAATTTCACAGATCATGCCAAAATAAGGGCAACGACGTTGTCTCCCTCTCTGTGGACGCCCGATCCAGGTATCTTCAAAATAATCAATTACTGACTGCGCTTCTGCAGGTAACACATTTTGCTTGCAAATGGTTTCAAATGCCTCCACTACGTCTGCAGTAGGAACGAATGCTAAGGCCGACAATAACCTGAGCTTTAAAGCAAAATCTGCATCAGTTTCGTACCTTCTTTTTAAACCGTCTGACTGGATTCTTCTGAAGAGACATTGACTGAAATGGAAAAAGCACCAACGATGTCGTGAGTTGGGATATTTTTGTCGTATAGCACTTATCACATCGCTTTCAAAATCTGTTATTATGGTTGCAGGCGAAGCTTCAGGCAAAAGTTCTTTTACTTTCGAAAGTTAGCGAACATAAGTTTCTTGTGCCTTGTTAGGTAGTAGTGCATATACTGAAGGAATCGCAGTATTCTTATCCAATCCGTGGATTGTATATAGTTGATGAAAAAGGTGAGGTACAGTTTTGAAAGATCCGTCGGCAAACCAGTATTGTGACCTTGCCAGAAGAAACAAATTTTGTCTGATTGAAAAAATTAACAACCGATCATCGTGTGGGCCTGAATCAAATAAAAAAAATTGTTCTCCATTTTTTGTCAGTTTATACTCTTCTGGAAAAACAATGTCTCGTCTGTGAAGAGGTAAAGCCGGGCTTGCTGATTACTTCGTACACGCCTTATTGTTCTTTTAATGCTGCTCACTTTTGGAAACGTGGCAGCTGTAGCTTGACCAAGCTGAATAAATGCAGTTGATAGTGTGTGATGTGGCCCATCTTGGGTTTGTGTAGCGTTTTCACGTTTGCCATGGAGAAATTTTGTTTTTTCTACATGGTTGTGTGTTCCACTTCTTTTTACTACTGCATTTTCTAAGGTTGTAGTAATCACATTTCCAATAAATACTTTGATTTTCTTTCTGGTAAAGATAGCCGTCGATCAATAATTTCCTCGTCCCCTTTTTACTAAGTACAAACTCCAAAGCCATTTCGCGTTGTGACTCTTGGTCAGATTTTGGACAATAAATGAATAAGAAACCTTTAGTGCAGTATTTAAATAAAAGTAAATAATGACTAATTAACGAGTCTCACTTATTCTAACCTTGATTATTATAGTAGGTATTAAGGGTGTTATTAGGATGTTAGGATATCAGGATTATTATTAAGGAAGAGGGATTATAACATTTTTGGAGTTAATATTTTTAGTTATTGTACCTGGAGACATTCAATGAGTAACCTTAATTATTATAGTAGATATTAAGGGTGTTATTGTAAATCAGAGAAGAAATAATAGTATACAGAGTTTTCCGAAAATATTGGTTACAAATTTATAAAGTAGCGCTAAAATACATTTTTCGGTCAATTGTCCTTTCGGGCAATTGTTCTTCGGGCGATTGTCTATTCGGGCAATTGTACATTCGATCAATTGTGTTTCGGGAAATTGTCCATACGGGCAATTGTCCATTCGGGGAACTGTTTTCGGGGAATTGTCGATAATACGCAGTTCCTTTCGAGCCGGTAATACCACTTTGTCATGGCAACCTCGTATCTAAACAACAACGAAGAATCCTTAAGGACTCGAGGTGTTTCCAAGCAATTTGATCTCGTTGATTTCTGACAGAATTACTATCGATAGTATTGCTAACACTCGTGGTATTAACCCCGATAATTCAAGGAACCAACAGAAGCAAGAAACAATTGCTGTGAATTCTTCATAGATATATCTGATGACTTATGAACATGAAGTACGGTAGACTGACATTTATATCATCCTAAAAAAGGATTTTATATTACCCAATGTTGTTTGGTTTCTTGGTTGCCAATGAAGACGTGACCGACTCGAAAGGAAGGAGCTGTTTATTGTGAAGACACACCGTTTTGATTGTTCCTTATATCGCAGGAGATGCGAGTTTCATATACAGGGCAATTCAAATTCGACCCCCACCATTGGGATCTCCTAAACTACAGGAGATACGTTGAAGCTTAAATTGGGGCAAAGTTGCGTATTCTGGTGCTTAACAAAATACTGTTTTGAAACTTGGAAAATTCCGAGTATTTCCGGAAATATCGGGAAAAAACTGAATTTTCGTTTTTATTTTTTCTATCGTTATTTGACAACATATCTCGAAACCAAAAGTAAATTTTCATCGATACTTTTTTTCAGATACACGTTTTCATGTTCAGATTTACTATCCGACGTTTCGTCTTCTGGCATTCATCATCAACTTTTTTTTCTGTTATGGGCGCCATATTGATTTTTTAAACAGAAAAATAGTGATTCTCATTCTGATTTCATTGATATATAATTTGTTATGATTTGCACTTCTGAAACCACAGATATTAAAAAAAACAACTTCTTCTGAGATGGTCATGACTCCATCGAAAAATTTGGTTTAATAAACACTAGTTGTCAGAACTCATTAAACATCATAAGTTTGCACAAATACTTCAGTCGAAATGACCTCATTCTCAAATGAAGAAAAACGAGATATGTTGAAACTTTATTATAAATTTGATAGGAATAGTACGAAAACAGCACAAATTTATTTTGAATTATATTGGGAAAGACAACAGCCGGATAGAACATTATTCGGAATTTTGGACAAACACTCGGCTGAGTACGGTGCGTTTCAAAAACCAAGAATGAAATATGGAAGCAGAATGGAACAAAATATTAGACGTAACTTATTAGTCGAGGTAAAATAATTGTTCATTCCATATTCGAAGAAGTATAATTATTTTTGGTACTATTTTAGATAATGGAGATCCTTCCAAATCAACACATCAAGTCTCGGCAGAAATGGATGTGCCACAGACGAGCGTTTGGAGGGAATTCAAAAAAGTGGTTTGAAATGTTATAAGATACATATTTCACAAAAATCACATCCAGGTGATCCTGAGAGAAGGAAGGAATTTTGTAGCTGGCTCTCGAATAGGGTAGACCCTACAAACTTCTTGAAAAACATTATTTGGACAGACGAAAGTACTTTTTCGAACGGTGGTGTTTTTAATAGAAATAATCATTTGGAGTGAAAATAATCCACGACACTTCAGAGAAGTCAGACCACAAGTTCGGTTTCGTTTGAATGTGTGGGCTGGAATTTATGACGACCGAATACTTGGACCTCATTTCTTCTCTAGTACTTTTAACGGGGAAACCTATCTTCGGTTCTTAAGAAACGAATTTGAAGAATATATGGATACGTTTCCCCTTGTTAATTATAACAGCTGCTGGTTTCAGCATGACGGGGCTCCTCCACACAATAAAAGAGCAGTTTGAGAATATTTACACCAAAGATTTCCTAATAGATGGTTAGGAAATTCTGGACCAGTGAGGTGGCCGGCAAGGTCACCTGACCTTACAGTTTTGGATACTTTCTTGTGGGGCACTTTAAAGAACAGAATCTATGGAGAGCAACAATATGACACAGTAGATGAACTTAGAGACACTATCATCACGCAATTCAGGTCTATCAGAAGAAGGGATATTGTTAGGGCTGTTCTTAATTTGAGACGACGAGTTCGGTTATGTATTCAATAGGAAGGCCATCGTTTCGAACACTTGTTGTAATACTTTTTGTGCATTTTTTACAAGCTCATGATTTCATTTTTGTTTTTTGAAACGCACCGTACTCAGCCAAGTGTTTGCCCAAAATTCCGAATAATGTTCTATCCGGCTGTTGTCTTTCCGGAAATAATTCAAAATGAATTTGTGTTGTTTTCGTACTATTTCTATCAAATTTATAATGAAGTTTCAACATATCTCGTTTTTCTTCATTTGAGAATGAGGACATTTCGACTGAAGTATTTGTGCAAACTTATGATGTTTAATGAGTTCTGACAACTAGTGTTTATTAAACAAAATTTTTCGATAAAGTCATGACCATCTCAGATGAAGTTGTTTTTTTTAATATCTGTGGTTTCAGAAGTGCAAATCATAACAAATTATACATCAATGAAATCAGAATGAGAATCACTATTTTTCTGTATAAACAAACAAAATGGCGCCCATAACAGAAAAAAAAGTTGATGATGAATGCCAGAAGACGAAACGTCGGATAGTAAATCTGAACATGTCAAATAACGATAGAAAAAAAGAAAAACGAAAATTCCGATTTTCAGTTTTTTTCCGATATTTCCGGAAATACTCGGAATTTTCCAAGTTTCAAAACAGTGTTTTGTTAAGCACCAGAATACGCAACTTTGCTCCAATTTAAGCTTTGACGTATCTCCTGCAGTTTAGGAGATCCCAATGGTGGGGGTCTAATTTTAATTGCCCTGTATAGCGAGTGGAATTTTCTTGTGAGGTAAAACTCGTGCTTATAATACTATCGAAATTTCTGTCAGAAATCTTGAACTCGATCAAATTGATTTAAGGTACACCACTCGTCCTGCTCGTGTGGTGTTGCCAAACAATGTGATTTCGTTGATTTCTGACAGAATTACTATCGATAGTATTGTGAGCACTCAGTAATAACGTCCCGAAAAAATGAATATTGGAATAATTTTTTTTGACATTTCTTTTGAAACGGCAACTCCTTTTTATTTTCTTCCAGGGTGATAAATCCATATTATTTAACTGATTCAGGAACTTAGGAAATGATAATAACGCAATATAATCATTAGTTGAAAATTTTATAAAGCGGAAATTTGTAACAATTCACACACTGTAACGTTCTTGTTCCAAATACTAATATTTTGCCCTCCAAACTGTTTATAACCGAGTAAGCGACGCCATTATAATAGGTAGACTATAATAGTTATTTATGTATCAAGGGCGTAAAGTAGGCGTTTATGGCCTGCGGCGTGGATGATGGCTCGATGGCGTTAGCCGAGGGCCATCACAAGCCGAAGGCCTTAAACGCATTTTACGCACGTGATTCATACAAAATTTTATGCACTAGCGGTTTTATAGCGCGAATCACAAATACTGACTTGAATTGCAATGGTCTACACGTTTCATACAATAATTAAGGGTAACATAATATGAGGAATGTGAAACTATAGTAGCTGAGTGCTATATTGGAGAATCTATTTCAAATAAATAGATCATCACCGAAAAAATTGCCAACGATTATGAACAAATGTTAGAAAGAGTATTGCTCTATTGAACTGAAATGATTCTAATTCGTGTTAGGAATTGCATAAAATGATGTGTGAGTATAGACAATTTGAGAATTTTGTCTACTTTACGGCCCGCCGGGCCATAATGCGCCCACGGGCGGTAAAGTGCCACTTTACACCCGGCGAACCGGGCGGTAAAGTGTACTTTACCGCCCGCTAGTGCATAAAACAATTTTATACTTATTTTATAAAGCAATTCCTAAAAAACTGGTATATTTTCGAGCTATGACGTCATCGAAGATGGCGGCCGTTTGTTTCTTGTTCAAGTCAGATGACAAAACCTGTTTAAAAATAATAATAATAATAATAATTTATTCACGAAAGAAAATATTTAACAATAAATATACATATTGACGTAATAGGGAATAAATACGGTTAACTACAAAAGGAGATCCTTGAATGTGGATTTTCTTGATATTCCTAATTAAGTTAATTATCATACTTATAAATTAAAAATATGGAATAAGAATTTCCGATATTAATATGAATATATTATATGAATGTAGTTGTAAACAAAAATTTCATAGATAATACATACCGAGACATACACAGGCACACAAAAGAATATGTGTATTTTTTTTATTATAATTTTTTTTTCTGATTTATTTTTCTACACATAATAAATATTTTTGTTATCAACATACTGACTGATCATCAAGCGAGGCATGGCATGGTAAGTATCCATTATTTCAGTTTGTTTTTGAACATTTTCAGAGAGTTTACTTGTCTTAGTTCCGGGGAGATAATATTATACAACTTAGGTCCCAAGTAGTAATTGCTCCGTTGTAAGGTATTTTTTGCAGGTTTTGGAACGCATGAAGAATTCATTTTATATCTACTATTATATTCATGGGTGATTTGAACGAGATCTTTTTTATATTTGTGTTGTCTTGTCACCGTAGTCAGAAAGAATAGTTGCCGTATATCGAGTATTTGGGATTCCTTATTTAATTTTTCCGTTGGGTAAGTTTGTGGTTTGCAGTGAATAATTTTCAAGAATCTTTTTTGGAATTTTTCCAGATTTGAAATATATTTGTTGACGGCGGCTCCCCAGGCTATTATATATAATATATAATATAACACCCTTAAGTGGTCCGATGTGAGGATATTGGATAAATATTTGAATCTATATAAAACAGAGCGAAGTTTTTTAATTAGATGGTTAATATTTACATCCCACTTCAAATTGTTATCTACGAATACACCTAAGTATTTAGTATTTTCTACTCGTGAGATAAAAATGTCTTGATTATTAACGTTGACTTTTAATGAGTTTTAATTTGGAAAGTATTTCGTATATGATGTTCATAGGAGGAAGTGAGTCTTCTCGAAATTAACTGTTAAAAGGCGGTTTCTGAACCAGTCAAATACTTCACTTAGATCACTTTCTGCTTTAGCTCTTAGTGAGTTTCAATCATCATCATTCAGGAGAAATGCAGTATCGTCGGCAAAACCCACTACTTCACCATATAACGGTAATTTGAATAAATCATTTCTATACAGGTTGAAAAGAAGTGGGCCGTGAACTGTTCCTTGAGGAACACCACATTCCACTGTTTTTGAGTTGCTTTTGATGTCATTTATTTTAACTTGCTGGATTCTTCCTGATAAGTAGTCTTGCATCAATTCGAATGCTTGTTTGTCCTCTTATTCCTATGCCGTCTAACATTTTCAGGAGATGAGTATGACTTTGCGAGGTCAATATATATATATATACATAGTGCTGGTCTTTTCTTATCAATGTGTTCACTAATTATTGAAGTTAAATAATTGATTGCGTCATCGGTCGACCTACTTTCTCTGAACCCAAATTGATTATCCGCCATAATTTCATATTTATTCAGACAGTTGAGAATACGCGTTTTGATTATCATTTCAAAAATTTTACCCAAGTTTGAGATTAATGAAATTGGCCTATAGTTCGATAAATTCAGCTTGCTTCATTTTTTTAATATTGGTTTAACTATAGCCGATTTGAAAGCAGATGGAAATTTACCAAGTCTGATAACCCAGATTATAATAAAGTCTAATGGTTCCACCATTTTATCAGTTAGACATTTCAGGATTTCAGCTGTTAGTTTATCGTCTCCGGGTGATTTTTTGTTTTTTTATTTCGATATGCATTCTTTTATTTCGTTTTGAGAGGTTTCTAGAAAAACAATTGAGTTTGGAATGTTGGTCTTGATAGCTAGTTTAACGTTTCCATTATCTTCAATTTTTTTTGCCATATTTTTACCGATTCTCGAAAAGTAATCATTGAATGTATTTGCAATTTGTTTGGAGTTAGTTATTGTGTTTCCATTTTCAGTTTCAATTTCATTTATTTCAGATCGTCTTCCAGAATGTTTATTACCACTCATTTCATTGACTACTTTCCATAGCCCAGCAGAGTTGTTGACGTTTGAAGAAATTTTATTTTGATAATACTGGGCTTTCGTATTTTCGAAAAAATCGTTAAGTTTATTTCTGTATCTTTTATATTCAATACAATTTTCATTGCTAGGATTCTTTTTCATGATACAAAATAGAGTATTTTTCTGTTTTACAGATTTGACAAGACCAGCAGTGATCCAGGGCTGTTTTTTTATTGAATGCTTGAATTTGGTGGGGGTTGAGCAATACTCGATAGATTTTTGTAACTTATATATAAACATATCAGCCGCCGAATGTATGTTCTCTGCAGTATTGATCTCTAGAAAAGTTATTACAATTGAAAAGGAACCATTTGGCGAAGCAGTTTTTGCTTTTTTGTCGTATATTGGTGGCATAACAAAGAACTGTGGAAGAGTGGATTATGTTTTTGACAGTTATCCCACGCTATCCCCGAAGAAACTTGA
Source organism: Chrysolina oricalcia (assembly GCA_944452925.2). NCBI lineage: Eukaryota > Metazoa > Arthropoda > Insecta > Coleoptera > Chrysomelidae > Chrysolina > Chrysolina oricalcia. The sequence goes on along the minus strand of OX101817.2, from coordinate 54,258,873 downwards.
GAGAATGCAAAGACAAGGGAGCGGTATTGTCATACATATCGCCCAAATATCTGAAAATGTTCCATTGCCTGTACAAACCAGTAGTTTCTGAGGGTCTTCGAAAAATAAGCTGAATTTAAAATTTAAAATTTCTTTGAGCGCTTGTGATGAATAAGATGAATGAGATGAAGTCATCTTCAATTGCACATCTGTGCAAGGTAGGCAAGTGAACCATCCAGAATTAAATTGTCGGTAGAGGAACGAATCAGAATGATGATTAATTCAAAACAGGCATGTCTGAGTGGGTTTAATAAAGTCGTTCTCGTTACTGCTGACACTGACATAATGGTGTTAGCTTTGTTTCACTGGGTTACTTCTTCATGAACTTAGTGTTGAGGAACTTTGGGTGCGCACTGGAGTTGGTGATTCCACGCGAATTTTGCTTGTTTATGATATTCACAAACAAATTAGACGAAACTTATGCTATTTGCTTCCAGCCATCCACGCACTATCTGGATCAGATTATTCGAGTGGCACCAAAAAATCAGCTCTCAATGATGCATCTTTGGCACACTTCGAACACAGAATACATAGTGTTAGTATTACGAAAAAGGTCATCTTGTAAGTTCTTAGAAGAACTTAGATTGTTGCCAAGAAAATGGATATTGAAGATTTGCCGCCAAGAAGAAGAAGTGTTAGGGGTCATTTGTTGAGATCATATTTCTACACATATCTTCATCGACATTGATGATGAGCTTGTTGGTTTAGACCCATGTCATTTCGATTTTATACTGATAGAAGATGGCTTGGTGTCCGACAAAAAACTTACAAAAATATCCCGCTGATTTTATTGCTGCTTTAAACTGTTTAATATGCGCCAAATTCTCTTGCATTTGTAGGAAAAATGAAGTTAAATATTGCTCTTTTTGCAATTGTGGCAGTGAAGAGCCAAAGTGTGAAAATCCTTATTGAAAACTCGATTGAACATATTTCCATTGAATCTTTTTATATTCATGATATTATGTATTCATAGCCATGATAACCATACTCATTCAATTTGTATTTATGTGGAGATGAAAACGACAAGAGAATGGGAAATTTCGTGTGTTTGTGTATGGTGACTGTTAAACCACATTGCCATTCTTATCAATAGTAATACCAACAAATTGACCCAAATTGCATGCAAGTCGGTCAAGTTTTGCCTGAGATATAAGCAGTTCTATGATCGAACGGCCGCCATCTTTAATGACGTCATATCTCAAAAACGTACCAGGTGGCGGATGTCCACCCACGACCAAACCACTTGCTAGGACTCCTAGTAAGCATTTCTGAAGAAAAAGTTCTCCATACTCGAATTGTCCCACAGCATCCTAGTCCAGGTCCTGGATTACAACTTGTATATAACTGTTACAACACTGTTCTTCACCGTAGAACTTAAAGGTAATATACAGAAACTATATAATCTTTATAAAGCACTTAAAACACTATTTCAAAACTAATTTCAAGCCAAAAGCAAGCTTCAATTTCATAATACGAGTTGTATAAATATTTATGCAACAATGTTACAAGAACATTTTTCCACAAACAAAAGAATGTCGCAGTCAAACTCACTAAGGGCCAGTTTTTCATGTTCTAGTTACCCTCCAGATAACTAACTAATAGTTTAGATGATGACTGACATTCATTAAATGATGTTGGGAGGATCACATTCTAACCATTAGTTAATTAATCTGGAGGTTAACTGGAACTTGAAAAACTGGCCCTAAGTGATAAAATACTCCTCAATTCGGCATTATAAGATACTTTTAAAATATATCAGTTCCATGAAGCAATGACTGCTAGTTAGAGCTGTGCTCCCGAGCACTTTTTGGATTCAGTGCTTAGTGCTTCAAGCATTTCACGAAAAGGCTTAGTGCTTAGTAATCTCGAAAAGTGCTCCCGAGCACCGCAGTGCTTTTCTTGGCTATGGATCTATGAATGTTGTTGAAAATATAAAACGCGGTCATCGGTACTCCCATCCCCAAGAACTACTGATTGCGTCCTCATATTATGCACATTCCAGGTTTGAGGGCTCAGTCTTGATATAAATGTAGTTAAAAGTGTTTATAGCGTTCGGAGTGAATTTAGTGCTCAGTTAGGTAAGTTCTAGTAAATTATATTTCATGGTTGCAATTGCAAACGATGATATTCTATCTTGGAATCTTGAGAACAGTTGTAGACAGGACCAGACAAGTCGTCAAAGTGACACCGATTTAAATTATGTTTTACCTAATACCTTTAGCGGACCTCTCTGTCTCTGTGCGTACTGAACTGACTACTGGGTTATTTTTAGGTACATACGGGAAATAGTTTCCCGACGTTTTTTTTTATTCTATACATTCTACATTCGTAATTATTGTAGGTGTTGCAAGTGAGAATTTTTGGGGTCGAACATCATGATTTTGTTGAAAAAATTTAAGATTTCAGGAAGACGGTATATTGCCGACGTATTTTCTCACGTATGCTCCGAATCTAACGAAACAAATATAACAACATTCTTTTTCATTTGAATCAAATTATCTATTAGAGCTAATAAATATAAAAAAATTAGTTAAAGAAACTGAAACATCCGACTGTGGTTTAACCTAAAATGCAAAAATCAAGTGATATAATAATCTTTCCATAAAGAAAATTTGGAAGTAGCCGAGACCCATTCTATTTCTATAAATATTTTTAAGAAAATGGGTCACGGCTGCTTCCATTTTTTATTTGATTTGAAAAGACATTACTTCTTGTTTGATTTTTATTTTAAACTACAGTCGGGTTTTTAAGTTTATCTATTTACATTTTTTTAATTTCAGCTTTTTAGTAAACAATTATTATGTTGTATCAAGACGGCCAATTTGGCGCAAAATTTTAATATAATAAGTATCACTTGCCGGATCAAGACGAATCTAACGACCGAAAATTCATCAAATTCGGTTCAGCCGTTTAGTAGTTACAAGAAAAAAGCGACTTTGTTTTACAATATCTTGATTTTATATTTGATATGTCACCTTAAACAAAGTTAACCGAATAAATATATAAGTTGCTTCACTCCGCTGAACGTGACGATCCGTCTACCCCCTGCCTCTCACCACGATTGGGTGGCCCACGGTCCACCAAAGACTCTCAAGTTATAAGTGAAATTTGTCCAGCTGTGTGCACGTTCCAATGTAATTGAATGAAGAAAAGTTGTATTTCGTGCAGAAATTTATTTATAAAATCATAGCAGAGCGCTTTCGACTATAAAGTCATCATCAGTGCGTACCTGTAAGTAAGTGACATCGAATTGAATTTAAGAAATTTTGATAAAAAGAATTTTGAAAATTGAAAAGTTACTTACTCGTCAGGTGTACAAGAGCCAGACCATAAAAATATCATGTGTCCAGAGGACCATGTAAAATTTAAAAACGGGACATCATATTAATAACATTTTAAAAAAGTCCTTATTCCAGGATTCACCTGGATAAAAGTTTCAACAGGCAGAGTAACACATGTCTGTTGGAGCTTAGTCTACTGTTAAACTGAATGAATGAAATTTACATTGTGTCAAAAGTTGACAATGACAATGACGTTTGGCTTAGAACATTAACTTCTAGAAACCCTGATCTGTGTTTTGAAAATTGAATAATGACCAAATTGATCTGTAAATCTATTTATAGTTATGTTAATCTAAACCTAAGGAATTGTGACAAACCGGAAGAAAAGTCTAATGAGAACCTCAACCCGTTGTGCACAGAACCAGATTCAAGAAACAGTCCCTCGGGAATTTGTGAAACCAATTCTTAGCTCAGGATCATGGGACAGGTCTAATGAGAACCTTCACACTTCCCAAAGCGCCAAAAAGGTAACCCAAAAACAAGAGGCACCATTAACATAATCATAAAAGATTTAAGAAAGTTTCAACAGGCAGAGTAACACATGTCTGCTGAAGCTTAGTCTACTGTCTAACTAAATGAAAAATGACATTGTGTCGAAAGTTGACAATGACAATGAAGTTATGATATAAAATGTGTAAAAAATGAAATATAATAAAAACATTGATTTGTGTTTTGAAATTGATAAATTATTATTATTAGTTCAACATCCTGGGCAACCAGATTGGAACATAAGATCATGAGATAAGTCTAATGAGAACTTTCCCAATCTCAATAGTAACAAAGAGGATGACCAAAATGATGAGCCCATACCAGAAAATTTTTAAGAAATTTTCCAAAAATTGATCTGTGAATCTATTTATAGTTCTGTTGATCCAAACCAAGGAAATATGACAAACCGGGAGAAAAGTCTAATGAGAACTACGACCCCATGTGCACAAAACCAGGCTTAAGACACAGTCTCTTGGGAATTTGGGAAACCAAATTCTATGCTCAAGATCATGGGACAGGTCTAATGAGAACCTACCCAATCCCAAGGCGACAAAAAAGGTTGCCCAAAACCAAGAGGTACTACAAACAGAAAAGATTCAAGAAATTTTCAAATTATTTCATATTTAATCAATTCAGTAATTCTAATAATTAAAACCAAGGAAATTACTGAGCCAAGAGAAAGTCTAATGAGAACTTGACACGGCACATGCAAAAACCCAAGTTATAGAAAAATAGAACCTGAAGTTGAAATTATAAGTTTCAAATTGAAAGCAATAGATTATGTTCTGAGAATTGAAAGGAAAGTCGAGAGGGAGGGAACTAGGCAAACTGCAAAACAGGTTCAAGCCATATCATCATTGAGAAAGAGTTCAAGAGCAATTAAATAGGTAAAGTTTAAATTTATGAAAAGTTTCTTACTTTAAACGTCTATGAAGAGGAATGTAAGCTCTGTTTAAATTAACTTGAGTGTTGAGACAAAGGTCATTATTCAGTAATTCCTTATTAATATGTAAATCTTCAAGAAAATCTAATCTATTGTAATTTTTGGAACTCACCTCCTGCAAAATTTTTGAATTCCTATTTGGACTAAAGTTGTGGTTGTTAAACCTCAAATGTTGACCAAAGGCTGAAATTTTGTTGGGATTTAAATGTTCGGTTATACGGGGTTTCAAAGGTCTGCAAGTTCTTCCAATGTAGGCTGCATCACAATCATCACAGTTTAACTTGTATATGCCACTTTTTGAAAGTTTATCAATTTTATCTTTTGTGTTGACCAGGTATCTGTTGAGGCTATGGTTAGTTTTGAAAGAAATTTTGATGTTGTCTATGTTGCTTTTGATGCAACCAGATATTTTATTAGAAATATTGTCATTTAAGAAAGGAAGTGAAACAAATTGTGATATTGAATCTACTTTGGGGTAGGCATCATTAAGTTCTTTTTTGTTTTTGATTTTTTGGATCAAACTATTAATAATATTCGGGTTATATTTGTTATTTGAAGCTATTTGTTTAATGATATTCAATTCATTTTGATAACTAACTGTAGAAAGGGGCATATTCAAAAGTCTATGAATGTAACAATTGAAAGCTGCCATTTTATGTTGATGGGGGTGGTTGGAGAAGCTGGGTATAACGTGATCGGTTTGTGTGGGTTTTCTGAATATGCTTAAATTTAAAAGATTGTTAATTTTATGTATTGTGAAGTCTAAGAAATTTAATTTATTATTTGATTCTAATTCAAGTGTGAATTTGATACTTGGGTGTACTTGGTTTATTTTTGTCAGAAGATTGTTGACAATGTCAATGTCGCCATTCACAAATACCAAGCAGTCATCAACATATCTAAACCAATGTAAAATTTCTGGGTTATTTGCAGTGATAATGAATTTGTTTTCTAAATTATTCATGAAAATATCTGCTAAAAAAGGAGATAAACAACTACCCATGGCAAGAACATCTGGTTGTTTGTAGCATTTATCATTAAAAACAAAAAAGTCCTGTCAAAGGCAAAAGTTTAACAAGGTCAAAATGTAGGCTATAGAATTGGCATCAACTTGAGCAAGGCTTAAGGCCTCACTTACAAGTGGTAAGGTTTCTAATTTCGGAACTGAATTGAAAAGATTACTTACATCAAAGGAAATCATTAAGCTATCTTGAGGTAAATTTAAATTATTCAATTTGTTAATTAAATCTAAAGAGTTACTTACTGCATATTTTGGAGTGAAGTGTGTCAAGTCTTTTATAAGCCTGTAAATAAATGAAGCTAAAATTGAGACCGGAGTGTTAGTGAAGCTAACTACTGGTCTTATTGGTATGTCGATCTTGTGGATCTTTGGAAGTCCATACAAGCGAGGAATGACTGGGTTGCTGCTAATGAGAGAATAAGGGGCTGAATGTTCAATGAAAAAATCTTTATGAATATTTAACTGAGTTTTCAATTTTCTAATAAAAATATTGAAAGGATTTGATGATAAAAGTTTGAAATTATGTTCAGAAAGGAAATTTTCTACTTTATCAATGTAATCTTACTTGTTTAAAATGACTAAACAATTACCTTTGTCTGCTTTTGAGAATATGTGGTTATGGTTTTTGATTTTAATTTTGATTTTCTTTAGAATTAAATGAAAATGTTTATGAGGATGAATCTTAAAGTGTTGTTTACTACGTTTAATTTTGTATAGAAAGTTATGAATATCATTGCGAATGATCTTTTTAACATTATAGTCTCTAGAGAGCTGTTCAATAACAACATCAACTTCCACTGCAAACTCCAAGAGGTTTCTCTCAGAGACTTGAGAGCCCAAAGCAAATTTGAGTCCCAACTTCAACAGGTCCATTTCGTCATCATCGAACACAATATCAGAAAGATTTTTGACTCTATCGTGAAAAGTGAAATCTGAAAATTTCTTATTGTTCCTTTGTTTATTTTTCCAAAAATCATGTTTTTGTTTAATCAAATATTTGAGCTTTTTATCAACTTTTTCAAATGTAATCTTCTTGGCTATGTCAACTTCCTTATTAACTTCATTAAAGAAATCTTGTAAAAAGGTAACATTGATTGATCTGACTAAATTATCATAACTATTTTTAAGTTCACAATTAATTAAGTTGAGTTTAGAATAGTGTTTACAGATGGTTTGCTTAAGTAATCTTAATTCCATTTCTGATTTAATGCTGTGACTGACATTCCTAGACGTTTTAAATTTTCAGATTTCACTTTTCATGATAGAGTCAAAAATCTTTCTGATATTGTGTTCGATGATGACGAAATGGACCTGTTGAAGTTGGGACTCAAATTTGCTTTGGGCTCTCAAGTCTCTGAGAGAAACCTCTTGGAGTTTGCAGTGGAAGTTGATGTTGTTATTGAACAGCTCTCTAGAGACTATAATTCGCAATGATATTCATAACTTTCTATACAAAATTAAACGTAGTAAACAACTCTTTAAGATTCATCCTCATAAACATTTTCATTTAATTCTAAAGAAAATCAAAATTAAAATCAAAAACCATAACCTCATATTCTCAAAAGCAGACAAAGGTAATTGTTTAGTCGTTTTAAACAAGTTAGATTACATTGATAAAGTAGAAAATTTCCTTTCTGAACATAATTTCAAACTTTTATCATCAAATCCTTTCAATATTTTTATTAGAAAATTGAAAACTCAGTTAAATATTCATAAAGATTTTTTCATTGAACATTCAGCCCCTTATTCTCTCATTAGCAGCAACCCAGTCATTCCTCGCTTGTATGGACTTCCAAAGATCCACAAGATCGACATACCAATAAGACCAGTAGTTAGCTTCACTAACACTCCGGTCTCAATTTTAGCTTCATTTATTTACAGGCTTATAAAAGACTTGACACACTTCACTCCAAAATATGCAGTAAGTAACTCTTTAGATTTAATTAACAAATTGAATAATTTAAATTTACCTCAAGATAGCTTAATGATTTCCTTTGATGTAAGTAATCTTTTCACTTCAGTTCCGAAATTAGAAACCTTACCACTTGTAAGTGAGGCCTTAAGCCTTGCTCAAGTTGATGCCAATTCTATAGCCTACATTTTGACCTTGTTAAACTTTTGCCTTTGACAGGACTTTTTTGTTTTTAATGATAAATGCTACAAACAACCAGATGGACTTGCCATGGGTAGTTGTTTATCTCCTTTTTTAGCAGATATTTTCATGAATAATTTAGTAAACAAATTCATTATCACTGCAAATAACCCAGAAATTTTACATTGGTTTAGATATGTTGATGACTGCTTGGTATTTGTGAATGGCGACATTGACATTGTCAACAATCTTCTGACAAAAATAAACCAAGTACACCCAAGTATCAAATTCACACTTGAATTAGAATCAAATAATAAATTAAATTTCTTAGACTTCACAATACATAAAATTAACAATCTTTTAAATTTTAGCATATTCAGAAAACCCACACAAACCGATCACGTTATACCCAGCTTCTCCAACCACCCCCATCAACATAAAATGGCAGCTTTCAATTGTTACATTCATAGACTTTTGAATATGCCCCTTTCTACAGTTAGTTATCAAAATGAATTGAATATCATTAAACAAATAGCTTCAAATAACAATTATAACCCGAATATTATTAATAGTTTGATCCAAAAAATCAAAAACAAAAAAGAACTTAATGATGCCTACCCCAAAGTAGATTCAATATCACAATTTGTTTCACTTCCTTTCTTAAATGACAATATTTCTAATAAAATATCTGGTTGCATCAAAAGCAACATAGACAACATCAAAATTTCTTTCAAAACTAACCATAGCCTCAACAGATACCTGGTCAACACAAAAGATAAAATTGATAAACTTTCAAAAAGTGGCATATACAAGTTAAACTGTGATGATTGTGATGCAGCCTACATTGGAAGAACTTGCAGACCTTTGAAAGCCCGTATAACCGAACATTTAAATCCCAACATTTGAGGTTTAACAACCACAACTTTAGTCCAAATAGGAATTCAAAAATTTTACAGGAGGTGAGTTCCAAAAATTACAATAGATTAGATTTTCTTGAAGATTTACATATTAATAAGGAATTACTGAATAATGACCTTTGTCTCAGCACTCAAGTTAATTTAAACAGAGCTTACATTCCTCTTCATAGACGTTTAAAGTAAGAAACTTTTCATAAATTTAAACTTTACCTATTTAATTGCTCTTGAACTCTTTCTCAATGATCATATGGCTTGAACCTGTTTTGCAGTTTGCCTAGTTCCCTCCCTCTCGACTTTCCTTTCAATTCTCAGAACATAATCTATTGCTTTCAATTTGAAACTTATAATTTCAACTTCGGGTTCTATTTTTCTATAACTTGGGTTTTTGCATGTGCCGTGTCAAGTTCTCATTAGACTTTCTCTTGGCTCAGTAATTTCCTTGGTTTTGATTATTAGAATTACTGAATTGATTAAATATGAAATAATTTGAAAATTTCTTGAATCTTTTCTGTTTGTAGTACCTCTTGGTTTTGGGCAACCTTTTTGGCGTTTTTGGCCGTTTTTAAATTTTACATGGTCCTCTGGACACATGATATTTTTTTGGTCTGGCTCTTGTACACCTGACGAGTAAGTAACTTTTCAATTTTCAAAATTCTTTTTATCAAAATTTCTTAAATTCAATTCGATGTCACTTACTTACAAGTATGCACTGATGATGACTTTATAGTCGAAAGCGCTCTGCTATGATTTTATAAATAAATTTCTGCACGAAATACAACTTTTCTTCATTCAATCTCAAGTTATAGACCGTCAGATAATGACAGATTTTGCGTACTCATTTTCTCTTTTCTGGGATTTCAACCTAATCTAACGCTTATGAATATGAACATTTCATTTTCTCGATCTGACTATAGTTCTGCCCGTCTAGCGTCTACCGATGGTTATCAAAATCACATTCTTATTTCATTCTTACGGCAGCACGCTCTGACATGAATGAAATATACTATAATAATAATAATAATATGTTTATTTCTCTTGTTGAAAAGTACAAAATAGAAGATGACGTCAAAGGTACAATAACAAGGAAAACGTCACAATGCTAAATATAAATGTATATATACATACACAACAGATACATACATATTTATAAAACGAAGATATGTTAGACATAAAAAAAGAAGTATGCAAAGGCAAGAATAACTAAAACAACTTCACAGTCTACTAAAACTACTAGTAAAATGGGACTATATAAACCTAGAATTCATCAAGGGTGTAGCAATTTTTTCGGATAAGAGAGGTTTTCAATCTCGATTTGAAAATTGTTAGATTTGGTGAGTTCATAACCGATTCATCTAGCTTATTGAAAAACTTTGGTCCAAGAAAGAGAAAACTTTTTTGGTAAAGGGTGGTTCGGTGCATGTTGGGTATTAACAAGTTTTTAGAGCGAGTCGAGTATTGATGCTGATTAGATGTGAAGTTCGGCCTGTTCTTATAAATATATATGCATAGTTCATAAATATAGATACTCGCAACCGTTAGTATTCGGAGTTCTTTGAATGCATTTCTGCATGATTGTCTCCACCCGATTTCAGCAATGATTCTGATAGCCTCCTTTTGTAGAATGAAAACCCTCTCTGCAGTTGACCCTGTACCCCAGTTCAGTATTCCATACCGTAGATGACAGTGGATAGTTCCGTAGTACAGGTTCAGCAGAACCTCTTTACTACAATGTCTAGACATGAACCTCAATGCGTAACAATTTTTCCTCAATTTAATGCAGAGAGTTTCAATATGAGGAGTCCATGTGAGTTTATAGTCCAGCGTGAGACCTAACATCATTGTTGTTGAGCAATTTTCAACATTTAACTCCTCATTCTCAAAAATACTGAAGTCTTCAGGGACATTGTTCAATGAAAATTTCATCAGTTTGGTTATGGAGATGTTCAATGCCAAGTGATTTTTATACAATTATGCTTTCTATCCGAAAACTGCAGAACTAAGAAATTAGTGAGAATGTTGGTATGATAGGAACTATTTCGCGTCGCTCTATATTTCAATTTGGCTATTCGCCGCCCATTTCGGAAATCAAATTATTCTCCCAAACGACATTGTCTGGATATTCCCTATCAATTGAAAGTTGAACTGTTTTTATGGGCCTTTAATTCTATTGAAATAAATCAAAAGCAAGTAATGACTACCTTCAATTACCGACTAAAAAAATCTCAATTTTCGATACCAAATCAATGTCAATGTATTCAATAAGTACCCCAATCCAACAGTTTCCAAATGAAAGATGAACTTGGAATACACGAAATTGAACGCCCACCTGAACGGTCCCGCCCTTTTGAAAAGTGCATAGTGCCTAAATCGAATTACTTCTTGAAAGTGCTTAGTAATCGCGAGCACTTCATGAAAAAAGTGCTTAGTGCTCGAGACTCCCGAGCACTTTTCAAGAGTGCTTAGTGCTTAGTACTAGAAGCACTTTTTGTCAGTGCTCGGCACAGCTCTGCTGCTAGTTGGGAAGAATTTTCAAAAAATACTTCCACCTTGCTGTCACGAAAACTGTGTTGCTTATACAGGGTATTCCACATTCGTTGGCCTATTAGACGTTTCTGAAGAACGGAAAGATGTATCATTTCAAAAATTTGTGGGCGTGGATAATTAAACATGCCCCACCCGTCTAAAATGTTTTCGTCAATACAGTGTTGCCACTATTATCAAAAAGTAGTTGATATTTTGTTATTTTAAATAGAATACCCCGTATATAACATCATTTTTGGAATCCTTATAAGATTTCTCACAACTTTCCTAAATAATTTTCCATACCTATATGTGACGGTTTTCGAGATAAAAATTATTTTGTCAAATTTTTGTGTAAAAGCTGACCATTGAAAAATAACTTTTTTTTCACAATGCAAATTAAAAAAATATTTCAATTTGGTTCATAGCTGCATAACATCATTAAGTATTCTGGCGAAGAACTGAATCTCAGTTTCAGCATACAGGGAGGCTCAAAAGTAAGTTTCTTTCGGGGACTCATGAAAATGATTGAAACTCAGTTTTTTTTAAATAGAATACCCTGTATACTATCTAATTTTTTAATACAACTATCCAGTTTGAATAAGTTTCATCGACTATGTCCTATACCTATCGCCTACCGTTTATGATATATTAATGATTTTATAGTTTGCGAGGTCTATGCAAGTATAAAATTTCAAGTATAAAATGTGCTAGAGAATCTATCAAATAACAAATAAGAATCTTTTTTGAAAACGGTGTAAATGAATACTTGAAATTTCCTTCATACTGGATGTGTGAAAATCATAAAATTATATTTCACATTTGGCCTCCAATATATATAACACATTGTAGTATATCCTTATACGCGATTTGTTGCCAACAACGTTTAAAGAAGACTTTTATAGCCCCCGTACTTGTCCATGCTCACGTCGATACTCACTCATATGTCTCATCTAGTCAGTATCCTTTGTTGCGCGAAAGTGTTAACAACTTTAAATCGAAGCAAACGTGAAGTGACATTGTGACAATGCCAAAAAGGAAACATCATAAGGCTTCCTCCAGAAAGAAATTGAAGAAGCTTGCCAGGTTACTTGAAGATATTTCCAGCTCAACCAGTAAGTGTTTTGAATTTAGAATAACATAGGTAATTTGATAAACATTGTACAATAAAGTTAGGAAACGCTTGAATCCTACTCAATGTGGATTCTGTAAGACAACATTCGTAATGTGACTTTATGTGACATAGGATGTTACGTTTTCTATCATCCATACGATTCTAATGCCTTATTTGTCAACTTATTCAATTTAATTCAGCTCCCGATGATTCACCTTATCAAACCGCTACGTGTTTGTCAGCCGAAAACGTTTTGTTTTTGCGAGCATTTGTAAAAACACTAGGTTAAATTCCTTACTAGGCGGGACACCAGTACCTGAGTAATACTGAATGTTGACTTTTTCAGGATACAAGTTGATTTCGAAGTAGCTATACTAAATGTTGGTTACTTCAGGGAAAAACATTGTATTCAACATGTAACAAAATTCATTTTTAACGGATTTGAAAATAAGTTCATCAACTCATTCTAGTTGATGTATTACAGGCGACACAGATCGAGATTCATCTGACTCTGACCCAGTCCAAGACAGAGTACCCTTGCACTCACCAAGCCCTCGACAAGAAAACCCTATCTTGAATGAGCAGGGGAGAGGAGCAGAAGTTGATTTATCCGGTATACTCGGAATAAATCCGGATAAACCAGAAGCCTTAGGACCTCCATTACACGAGGAAGTTTTAAACAGATGGACTTCCTATCTCACAAAAGGGGTAGAAAAAGAGTCACTAAAAGAGCTGGTGGACAAATACAAAGTTCCGTCCAATTGCGGGATTTTACTAGCACCTGGTGTCAATCCGGAAGTATTACCGCTCTTATCTGAAACTCAAAAGAAGTCTGATGGTTTTTTGTTCAAAGTCCAAACTGTCCTATGCAAAGGTCTATGTGCTCTAGGGAAAATCATAAATAATCACATAGAAAATCCTGTATCTGATGACCATACTCGAACTTTAGCGGACACGGCCAAACTTCTTGCGAATGGAATATTTGATCTAAGCAGACACAGAAGATATTTTATGTCACCAGCGCTGGCACCATCCGCCAGAAAAGTAGCTGAAAACCTGCCCATAGATACTCTTCTATTTGGATCAAATTTCCATGACAAATGCAAAAACGCTAAAGAGGTAGAGAAAAATAGCAGAGAGTTGAAGGCATTCCCAAAAAATCCGCAGGTACCTTTAAACTACCAGCGCCAGAATTACAAACAACGAAAGAGGCCGTCAACAATGACAACACCATCCACCAGCAGGCAGAAACCTTCACAGAGAAGAACTCCAGCGGGTTGGAAGAGATACAAAGCACCAAGAGAAGAAAACCATCGACGACAGCGCCAATAGAAATAACGTCACAGGTACGCAACCTTGGTGGCAGACTTCAGTTTTTTTTGCCTCAATGGTCAAAATTGACGAATAACAAATTTATTTTGAACTGTATCAAAGGATACCAACTCCCTCTTGACCATTATCCAAAACAGAAAAAGATTCCATCTCAACATTTTTCAGCGAGTGAAAAGATAATTATTGACACTGAAATTCGTGAATTGCTAAAAAAGGGGGCAATTAAAGTTTGTTATCATGCAAATCATGAAATCTTGTCTTCATTTTTTCTCAGGAAAAAACCTAATGGTTCTTTCAGATTTATATTGAATCTGAAACAATTCAATGAACATCTTTTCGCTCCTCACTTCAAGTTAGAAGATCATAGGGTCGTATTCAATGGTTGCTATATGTCGACTATTGACCTCAAGGACGCCTATTTTTTAATCAGCATTTCTAAAAAAGATAGGAAATATCTAAGATTTGAATACTGTGACACCCTGTACGAATTTACCTGTTTACCTTTTGGCCTCAACTTGGCTCCGTTCATTTTTACGAAAATTTTAAAGCCAGTTGTACAGGAGTTGAGATTGAAGGATATTTTATGTGTCATTTATCTCGATGACTTATTAATTATTGGAAATAATTCAGAAGATTGTCTCAGAAATGTCAATACTGCAAGACAATTATTATTGAGTTTGGGATTTATTATAAACAGTGACAAAAGTCATTTTACCCCATCTCAGCAATGCAGATATCTTGGTTTTGTTTTCAATACAAAAAAAAATGACAATGTCCTTGCCAATCGAGAAAAAACAAAGAATTGTAAAAATGATAAATATTTTTAAAACACTTACGAATTGCAAAATAAGGCAGTTTTCTCGTCTTTCAGGGACACTAATATCGGCCTGCCCATGTTTTACATATGGCTGGCTGCACACAAAAAAATTCGAAAGGGCCAAATATCTAGCTCTTAAGAAAAAAGGAGGGAACTATGATGCAAACATGCACCTTGACCCAAATTTACAATCAGATTTTGATTGGTGGATTGACAACATACACTGTGAAAAAAAGTTCAAGAAGAATGAATACAGTATTGAGATATTCACCGACTCCTCCTCTACAGGTTGGGGCGCATTTGCAAACGGTGAAAGCACTCATGGTTTCTGGACACGTACACAAATGAATCACCATATAAATTTTTCAGAATTACTTGCTGCATTTTATGGTTTGAAATGTTTTAGTAATGATAGACAAAATTGCCATATTCTTCTCAGACTTGACAATATCACAGCCGTTTCTTACATCAACCGTATGGGTGGTGTTAAATATAAAAATTTGAATTACATTTCTTTTAAAATATGGAATTGGTGTGAAAAAAGAAAAATAATACTTTTTGCCTCGTACATCAACACTAACGATAATATTGAAGCCGATAGAGAATCGAGGTCTCTATTCGACGATAAAGAATATGCTCTCAGCCTCGAAGCCTTCGAAAAAATCGTTGAAGTATTTGGCGAACCAGAAATGGATTTATTCGCTTCCAAATTAAATGCCAAATGCAGAAAATATGCTTCCTGGCACAGAGACCCCGATTCATTCGTTATTGATGCTTTCACAATTTCCTGGAAAAATGTGAACTTTTATGCTTTCCCACTTTTTTCTTTGATTCCACGGATATTAGGTAAAATTGTTACTGAAAATGCTACAGGTATAATGGTAGTGCCATTTTGGCCAACACAACCATGGTACCCGTTTTTTAAGAAATTACTAATTTCTGATATTTTGTTCTTCAAACCTTCTGCTAAGCTATTACTATCTCCTTCCAGAAAGCCGCACCCACTGAGTTCAACCCTTACCCTGGCTGTAGGGAAGTTATGCGGCAAGTTTTCCGGCTGAAAAAAGTCCCGGAATCCAGCATCCCAACAATAATTGCATCACTGAGCGAGAATACACAAAAACAATATGGCACAACTTTTTCGAAGTGGTGGAATTTTTGTAATACTGAAAAAGTGAATACGTTTCAGCCAAAGTCCACAGAATTGTTAGAATTCTTACAAAAAGAATTCCACCAAGGCGCATCCTATACTCCTATCAACACTCATCGATCATCCCTCGCTCTTTTATTCCATTTTACCGTAGAGGAAGAGAAGCTCATTAAGAGGTTCTTGAAAGGAGTATTCAGAACTAAACCTGTTTTTCCAAAATATTCATTCACGTGGGACCCGTGTAAAGTACTAATTCATCTCTCAAAAATGCACCCTTTGTCATCTCTCTCTAGAGCAGACTTGACTCTAAAGCTGACAATGTTATTATCTCTCACTTCTGCACAAAGAGTGCAAACGCTAACTAAAATTAAAACTACAAACATGCACATAAGTGAGGGCGAAAAAATTGAAGTTTTAATTTCTAGTATGATTAAAACATCTGGACCGAGAAAGGAACAGCCTTTACTCGTCTTTCCTTTTTTCAAGGCCACACCTGAGTTATGTGTAGCTTCCACAATTGTCTACTACCTCAATGCCACAAAGTCCTTCAGGACAGACCAAATCAACCATGAATTACTATTAACACACAAAAAACCAATCCACCCTGCTACCCCACAAACAGTTAGTAGGTGGATTAAGACTGATCTGAAGGACAGCGGTATTGACACGGAGGTATTTACGAGTCATTCAACAAGACACGCCTCCACCTCTGCTGCTGCAAAGGCTGGATTAAACATTGATTCCATCAGGAGAGCTGCGGGATGGACAGAAAAGTCAAACTTTTTTCAAAAGTTCTATAACAGGGACATCATTACAAAACATCACGATTTCGCGAATCAAATATTATCTTTAGTTGAGTGAGGGAAAAACTAGTATTGCGTTCAAAATTCTTTATTTTTATTTTTCTCTGGTTTCCCTTCATTCTTCATTTGTTGTATTATTGTATATTATATATAAGTATTATATATAAGTAAGCTATTATTGTTTACTACTTTACTACTTAAGAATCTTCAATTAAGAATCTTCAATTACAAGGAAAGTGTGGGAGAACATTTAAGAGATGACATAATCAAATTCCTGAATGTGAAAATGGCGATCAACTTAACAAGCGCTGATATAGAATTATGCTACAGAGTTGGAAAGAATTCAGAACCCCGGGGAAAATCAAGAGGAATTTTCATAAAACTTGGAACCTACGAAATGAAGCAAATAATCTATAACAAGAAAAAGTTATTGAAAGGAACCGGGGTCGTTATAAGGGAAGACTTAACAAGTATTAGGTTGAATATTCTTAATAAAGCTATAGATAAAACATCATTACAAAACGTTTGGACCAACGAAGGAAAAATTTTTGTCAATTATAAAGAGAAAATCTGTATTTTGAAATCCACTGACGATTTTGATAAATTATTCGGTGTAGAAGACTAAAGTGATATCTTAATGATAGCTCAATTTTCTTAATGGATGATAATATGATATTTACATTTCATTACAATGAACTAGGGAGAACTCGAACAATAATAACCTGCTACTCATCAAGAAAACATATCTTTGTCCTTCTTTTTTTCTTTATACTTATCCATAATATTAACTCTTATTATTTAGATTAAATTTGGATCCTAGAAATAATCCTGCTTACTTATATTATACATAATATATACTCTCTCTCTCGAATACATCTTTTTAGTCTGATTTTCAACAAACACGTACTTACAATATATAATGATTGAATTTTTGGATCTGTTAGATAATCAGAAGGAAATCGAAACACAGGAATATTGTGATCTTCAATCATATTTTGATAAAAAGGAGAACGGGAGGAGTACCTTAGCCGTTATCCATTTTAATATCAGAAGCATCAACAAAAATTTCGATGAGCTCATCATTTATTTAGAAGAGGTAAATAAACATATAGACATAATAATTCTGTCAGAGACATGGAAAGTGGAGTCGGTGAGTGATTATTCAATACCAGGTTACTCAGCATACTTTAACAATTCAAAGGTAAATCAAAATGATGGTCTAATAGTGTACATCAGGGATCATATTACTGCTAATGTTGAAATAATTTCATTAACAGAAACTAAAATAATACAAATTTCAATTATTCTTGATGATATTG
Source organism: Chrysolina oricalcia (assembly GCA_944452925.2). NCBI lineage: Eukaryota > Metazoa > Arthropoda > Insecta > Coleoptera > Chrysomelidae > Chrysolina > Chrysolina oricalcia. The sequence continues at coordinate 54,240,976 of OX101817.2, read as the reverse complement.
AGATTGGAATAACGGCATCTTATAAACTACCCTCTATTGATACCCCAATTTATCTGAAAGACATAAGAAACTACATATCTGAAATGAAAAAAAATAATATAGACATATTTGTGGGTGACATAAACATTAATTTAATGGACGAATTTTCCTACTCTGTTAATGAATACCTCAATATCCTAGCTGAAAATGGATACTTTTCTTATATTAACAAACCTACCAGGGTTACATCTGGCACACAAAGTACAATAGATCATATATTCGTTCGTAAATATAATGTAAATCAAAACATTCTACTGACACCTGTACTATTTCAAATCGACATCACCGACCACTACCCGGTATACTTGGAAATATCAGGAATAATGGGACCATTCCCCGAAAATGAACTCAATTCATTTACGAGGAAAACTGTAAATTTTAATAAATTACACACATTACTAACAAGCGAGCAATGGGAAGAAATAATGAATATTAATGAAACACAGCTTTGTTATAACAAATTTATTGAAAAACTGGAACTCCATTTGAATACAGCAACCAAATCGTATAATGCCCAATATAAAAAATATCAAAAAATCAAACCATGGATCACAACTGGCCTGATAACCTCAATACGGCAACGGGACCAACTGAAAAAGAAATTATTAGTTAAATACACTCAAGAAAGAGAAAATGAATATAAATCATACCGAAATCGATTGAATAATATAATAAAGCAAACAAAAAACCAATATTACAAAGAAAAATTAGATACAGTGAAAGGGAATTGCAAGAAAACATGGGAAATCATAAATGATATAACCGGAAAAAATACCTCAACAAAAATGAAAATCGGTAACATAACATTCAAAAATGAAAATGGAGACCCAGTCTCAGAAAAAAATAATAACCCTAATAATTTCAATAATTACTTTACTAATATTGGAACTGAAATGGCAAAAAATATTAAAAAAATCGAAAACTTACCTGAACATTTCCTTAAAGATACCCTGCAACAGGAATCGATGTTTTTACAACCAGTAACCCAAAATGAACTGATAGAAATTATATCCAAACTAAAAACCAACTGCTCACCAGGACCTGATGGCATTTCCTCGAAACTCATTAAAAATATTCATTCATACATTATATCTCCATTAGCTCACATCATAAATATGGTCTATAAACATGGTAAACTACCACGACAATGGAAAGAGTCAACCATTACTCCCATATATAAATCAGGTAAGCGTGACGACATTGGGAATTATAGACCAATATCTGTCATAAACAATTTTGCCAAAATCTTTGAACAGTCCCTAAAAAGCAGACTTACAAATTACCTCAACGCCAAAAAAGTACTGACAGACAGACAATTCGGCTTCATTAGTAATTCCAACACCGAAAGTGCTGTGCTTGATTTTGTTAAAAAAACTGTTGGAGCCTTGGATAGATCAGAAAAATGCTTGGCCATATTTCTAGACCTGGCCAAGGCCTTCGACACTGTAGAGCATGACATGCTATTAACAAAACTGTATGGATATGGTATACGGGGTCCAACTTACGATATACTGGAAGACTACCTATCACATAGGACACAAAAAGTCAAAGTTGACAATAACTTGAGTCAAGCAATGGAAGTTCGAACAGGAGTACCACAGGGAACAGTTTTGGGGCCTATATTATTTCTCGTTTATATCAACAGTATCAGCTTCATCAATAACCTCGAAGGACATCTCATATCATATGCGGACGACACAGCACTTATTTTCACAGGTAATAGTTGGTTGGAGGTATTTGAAAAATCGGAAAAGGGACTGAAGGATATCCAGATATGGCTTAATCACAACCTTTTGAGTCTCAATGTAAATAAAACAAAATTCATTACATTCACCCTATTACAGAACGAACAACCGGGTCAAAACATTATCCATATCCATGATAAAGACTGTACTAATACAATAAACTGCAACTGTGTCGTTATAGAAAGAACAAAAAAGATCAAGTACTTGGGAGTTATTGTGGATCAGTATATGAGATGGGATGACCATATAAACTACGTTGTAAAACGGCTCAGACAATTAACAAAAAAATTTTATGAATTGAGAAATGTTTTAGGGTACAAGAACTTACACACCATATATCATTCACTAGCTGAATCGGTAATGAAATATTGTATTGCAGCCTGGGGCGGTTCTTTCAACAATTCCCTGAACATCCTTCAAACAACACAAAATACAATCTTGAAAATATTATTTAAAAAACCTAAATTGTTTTCTACTGAACATCTGTACAAGGAGACCCAATTACTGAAAACAAGACAACTTTACATCCAACAATGTTTAACATGGGTGTTCATCAATAAATCCACACTCCAATCGACAAACAAAGGAAAACAAACAAGATTTGTCACAAATTCGTCCATTAACTTACCAGCATTTAAAAAAAGTCACACGCAGAGATGTATTTTCTATCATGGACCAAAATTATTTAATCTTCTACCAACCAACATAAGAAATATCTCCAATCTCAAGAAATTCAAAAAATCAATCAAAACATTCATCACGCTCAATACAGAACTTCTCGACTTATTCAGCTGAATAAAAATGATGTGCAACAGGCTTATTAAGAAATTGTTCTATTGGGTATTCCGGCTGATATGTAGGTACTCATATCTTCAACTTGTGTGCAACAAACTCCTCACTTTCTCCTTTTGGATAAACTTTATTTCTTATATCTCTTGAGTATCATAAGTATATGTCTATTATGTATTTGAGAGTGGAGGGTATAATATATATAATATATATATATTGTTAGATTATATTATTTAATACTTATCAATCATCTATTTATTAATTAATCTTACTATTATTTATGTTCTATATAATCTGATGAACTGCCATCGTATAACTCATACTGTCAAGTGTATATACTCTGAGTGGTGGATGGAAAGCACAACACAAGTAATTACTTAGGTGCATCCATCCTCACACAAAGAGTAATAATAATAAGCATATTATGTATAACTTTAAACGAAATACGTGAAAATAAATGATTGATTGATTGACTATTCTTGGGGGTTGTTATTTCTATCGTATTACTTCCCGGAACATTTCCGTTCTCAGGGTTATCCTTATCGTTACAATGAATGTATTTTGTTTATTGAAAAATTGAAAATAAAATTATTTACCTCTCTATAGTCATTTACTTTTGTAACGACACATTTACTAATCTCTCATTGTCAACACTTTCTGTTAGATCGTTTCTCTAAACATCTACAATGGGTTATATATATTGGAGGCCAAATGTGAAATATAATTTAGGGATTAAACGACTTACCTTAAGGAAGTTCAATCCGAATTATATGAACATTTGGCCTCCAATATATATAACCAACCCACCCACCACTGTTTCAGGTATTGTTTTTTCTGTCACAACCCCTTTTACGATCTAACCACAACTGATACTGGCTAGATGAGACATATGAGTGAGTATCGACGTGAGCATGGACAAGTACGGGGGCTATAAAAGTCTTCTTTAAACGTTGTTGGCAACAAATCGCGTATAAGGATATACTACAATGTGTTATATATATTGGAGGCCAAATGTTCATATAATTCGGATTGAACTTCCTTAAGGTAAGTCGTTTAATCCCTAAATTAGGTTTGGAAAATGAAATCGATTAATGGACCTCGCAAACACCTTATGGAATTTGGGACCAGGTGGATTTTTTTGAATTTTTGGTATGATGTAGTCCATGTAATTGTCAACCAATGTTACCATTGCGCCAACCTAAAAAAATGAACAGTTTTGCTGCTAGGGGGCGTTGAAATCATCCCTTGCGCAGATTAGACTATTTATTTTTGAACCCGGTAACAATATTTTCACTTGTTTCATTGTTGCTAATGTTGCACAATATTGTGCTGTTTTATAAAAAAAATTCTTACCCTCTCCCCTTTTTCCCCCAACTCCTATTACGGAACGCAAAAAAAATATTTCTCGATTGCCTTCAAATGTATCGTCGAATGTTCAAATATGCCTAAATAAGGGAAATAACAGTTTTTTATGATTATCCCCCCACCCCCCAAATGACACAAAACGAAAAAATTTCGGTGGATTTTTCTAAATTTTTGATATGATGCAGTTCAAGTTATTTTGAATAGAAATAAATCGGGTGACAAACCCCAAAAATGAATAGTTTTGATGCTAGGGGGAGTCGAAATCATGCTCAGAATAGACTATTCTTTATTATAGGCGGAAACAATATCTCTACGTATTTTTGATTTATTTTATGCCGAAAAATTGTGTAAATTTTTATAAATTGAAAATCTGAAACCTCCCCTTCCCCCAACACCTCTTTCAAAACACGAAAAAAAATTATTCAATCACCACCTCAAATTCAAATTGTGGATGACTAACTTTTATTTATTTTCAAGATTTTCGCCCAATTAATTGATATTCAAAAATCATGAACTACTCCCTACTAAGAATTCAGCGAACTCCACCAACATTTTTCTGAAGGGTGGTAAAGGTGATATTAAACAACTGTACGATTTCCTCAATTTCAGCTGATTAAAACATGTATTTTGAATAAGCATTAAATTTTTTTCATGTTTTAAAATAGGTGTAGGGGGTAAGGGGTAGGTTCTAGATTTTCAATTTATAAAAACATACACAATTGATCAGCATAATCTAAACTGAAATACGTAGAGATATTATTTCCGCCTATTCTGAGCAAGATATGATTTCAACGCCCCCTAGCATCAACACTATTAATTTTTGGGGTTTGTCACCCAATTCATTTCTATTCAAAATAACTTAAACTGCATCATATCAAAAATTTAGAAAAATCCGCCGAAAGTTTTTCGTTTTGTGTCATTTGGGGGGTGGGGGATAATCATAAAAAATTGCTATTTCCCTTATTTAGGCATATATAAACATTCGACGATTCATTTAAAGGCACTCGAGAAATATTTTTTTTGCGTTTCGTAATAGGAGTTGGGGGAAAAAGGAGAGGGGGTAAGAATTTTTTTATAAAACAGCACAATATTGTGCAACATTAGCAACAATGAAACAAGTGAAAATATTGTTACCGGGTTCTAAAATAAATAGTCTAATCTGCGCAAGGTGTGATTTCAACGCCCCCTAGCAGCAAAACAGTTCATTTTTTTAAGTTGGCGCAATGGTAACATTGGTTGAGAATGATATGGACTACATCATACCAAAAATTCAAAGAAATCCACCGGGACCCAAATTCCAAAAGGTGTTTGCGGGGTCCTTTATTCAAGAGATAATATCACAAAATTTATCTAGCAATTATAATACATTAGATTATGGAATATTCAATCGTCGGAATAATCATTTCTGGGCCTCAGAAAACCCTCATTTCATTAGAGACAACAAAGACTTAGTTTCAATGTGTTTTGTATGCTTATGGATGATAAAGTTTCAATTTGCATTTATGAGGAAAAGTTGAATTCTGAAAAATATTTGGATATTCTGAGAACAACTGTGAGTGAATTCCTGGACAATTTACTTCTCAACTTATATTATAATTGTTTGTATCAGTTGGATGGGGCTCCTGGACATTGTACACGTGAAGTGAGCAGCGAACTAAATTTGTTCGAAGATCGGTGGATACGACGTTTGGGTCATTGGATTTGGCCGCCGCGGTCACCAGATCTCACTACCCTAGATTTTTATCTCCGAGGAAAAATAAAAGGAAAGGTTTATAGAACACCTGTAAATACAAAACAGGAACTGGAAAACAGGGAAAGATGTGCTTTCGGAGAAATCGACCCATCGGAAATCCGCAGAGCCCCGATTGATAATGTAATAACGTCGATTCATCAATGTTTGCAAGTGAATGGTAAGCATTTCAAGCACCTGAGCCACCGAGTTTTTGTTTTTCAGTATCAAATGTGTTATAATTATTGCTAAGTGAAATTTATAATATTATCTCTTGTGTCGAATGAATTTGACCAATTTCATTCTTCAAACTGTCAATATAACCATGTTTATCGTACACCCAGTATGAAAGAAAATTCATGTATTCAATTACACATTTCTCAAAAAAAGATGAAGCTCTTATTTGTTATTCGATAGATTTTCCACAATTTATACTTGACATTGTATGCTTGCACAGACCTCAAAAATCACAAAATCATCAATAAACGGTAGGAGATAGGTATAGGACATAGTCGATGAAACTTATCCCAAAGTAGTTAGTAGGATTCGAAAATTATATAAGTAGTATACAGGGTGTTTAATTTGAAAAAACTGAGTTTAACTCATTTTCATGACTCCCCGAAAGGAACTTACTTCTGAGCCTTCCTGTATGCTGAAACTGAGACCCAGTTCATCGTCAGAATACTTAAGGCTATGCTATGCAGCTATGACACAAATTGCAATATTTAGTAAATTTGCATTGTGAAAAAAAAGTTATATTTTAATGGTAAGGTTTCACACAAAAATTTGACAAAATAATTTTTATCTCAAAAACCGGAACAGACAGGTATAGGAAATCATCTGGGAAAGTTGTAAGGAATCTTATAAGGATCCCAAAAATGAATTAATATACTGGGTGTTCTATTTAAAATAACAAAGTTCTGATACAAGTGGCAACACTGTATTGACGAAAATATTTTAGGCAGGTAGAGCATGTTTGATTATCGATGGCCACAAATTTTTTAAATGAGCTATCGTTCCGTTCTCCAGAAATGTCTAATAGGCCATCGAATGTGGAATACCCTGTATAGGAACACCACGAGAGCTTGCTATGATAGTATATTGAAAATATATTCATTATACTCATGGACAGCGTGACAGGACATTCTCAAGGGTCACGACAAAAATATGAATATTTGAAAAACACCAGAAAAAATCAGAGATTATTTATGTAGCAAGAATTCCTCTGGAGGAAAGAATATTATTCTTCGAAAATGATGTATTTACTTTGTCTATTCTATTCAATACTTACCTGGTTCATCAGGTATCATTTGCAGTCCCACAAAATGAAATAGCTATTGTGTTTCATGCTAACATTCATGTAGTGCTCATCCGAAGAAAATTGAATGACACTGACCCTTCCTTTGTCCATCTTCACACATCATTAGAGATTGAGCACCACTCGGCCTACAAAAGGCGCCTATTTGTTGTACGAAGGAACGGTTTGAGTGCCAATAAAAACGAAGGTAACTTAGACAGCGTTACGAATATGGTAATGTTCAGTTTGAAAATTTGAGCTGTGACTCCATCAAGATAACTTTCGTTTAGAACGAAGCTGTCGAAAATTACCATAAATTCATTCTGTTAATGGCATTTTGTGCATTTTGAAAATTAATATAATCTTTTGAAAGAAAATATTCCTGATTGATTTCGAAATATTGTGATTATTTCATGATCATTAAAAAAAAGGTGCTTTCAATAAATTTCTTCACTCCTACAGTCTCATTCATATAAACGATCCATTATATCGGTTATGTGCACATTTTAGTAGGTATATCATTATGTAGATTTAATTTTAAATATACGATAATAGGCCAAGCTGTAGAAAAAAATTAGCGGATCTTTTCACACAAAATAAAAGACGCAAACGTACTACTTTTCATGAGATAGTTCGTTAATGAAAACCCCGGTTTCGCCCTATCAAAATAGCTCTGTGGAATTTTTTAAACGAGGAAAAAACTTACAGTTCATTGATTTTTTGCGAATATTTCAAAAAATATTGGAGGAATCGTTTTACAGTCAATGGAACTTTCGTAGAGAATTATAAAACCTACAAAACCGTTTTTTTATACTACCGGATCGGTGTATTTTTCACTGAGATAATCAGTAAAAACTTCAAAAACGAGACCAATATTTACCAAAAACGAGACCAACAATATTGCGGAAACTGATAGATAATAACTTTTGGTTCAAATGATGTGCGCAATATGGTTTCTGTAGTTTTTGCACAATCTTGTTATAAACAATTCAAGGGCCAATCTTTCTAAATGCGCCGATTCAAGGACAATCTTCTCATTCAAATTCTGTAAACGACATTTGGAAGTAGAGATCAATATCTACAATTTGTACATATTTTGGATTTTCACTTGAGCGGTGGGAAACGTGTTGAAATGTGTTCAAAATCTATTCATAATTAATCGAATCCCGCAGTATTACATACTTCAGTGTAAAAAGTGAATTTGGTGATCCAAACAGTGCAGTTAAATAGGAAAAACAAATAGACTCGTTAAGGAGCAAAAAAGTCGAAGTTTTTTTTTGCCCTGTGGTCGCCTGATAGAAAAGGCACGATGCCAACCTGCTCAACGTGTTCGTCAGCGATAAACAACAAGGCCCCGGGTTTGCCGTGCAGCGGTTCTTGTGAGAAAGAAGTACTTCCACGGCTAGTGTGTCGGCCTGAGCAAGCAGGACTTCGGACGGCTGATTCTGACGGCGCTCTCTGGAACTGTGCCGATTGTAGGCGCGCAAGCCAGAAACGCGCATCGCTTCTAGCTACCGAAAATGAGGATTTAGAAGGCGAATGTTTTATCAGTTCGATGAATATTCTTAACACGTTGACTGCTTATATCAGTTGAGGGGACTTGCCGAAATCCGGCCGGTTTTTTTGTTTGAATTTGTGAATAACACAGTCCTTAATGTTTTGTTGATTTTTGATGTTTTTTTAGTTTCGTTTTACCTGAAACTAGTATGACTCAGGTGTTGAGCCACCGGCCTCTGAGATCTGTTTTCATGATAAGAGGCCGATGACCCAACATTTGAGTCTTTTCGATGAAAAATAAATATAAAAGATATATAAATATATTTATTTATAAAGTACATTTTATTCAATTTACTGAACAAACAAAACTCAACAAACCATATAATTCTGATGTCAGGTACAAAATATAAGCAAAATAACCTCAAGAAAAGTAGAACTGAATACATACACAAATGAAAAAAACCAACAAATATAAAAATTATTGCATAAAAGAAACCAGAGAAATATTATTTTCCGTCATGATACATTCGAAAAAAATTCCGAGACAAAGTCCTGGTTGGTCGGGACAAGCAGGACATAAAAATGGAGTATTCTTGCGAATTTTGTTGTCATAGCACACCCTACATAGCTTTCTCATCTGGCGTCATTTATCATCGAAATGATATTTTTCAGGCATATGGTTGAGTTGTTCTTTAAGTTTGTTCTTCGATTTCTCAGTTGGTTTGTTGTCCGTTTATGACAGAAGATTTTTGATGATACAGTGCCGAAAGTCATAATAACTAAGCTTTCCTTTGGAGGAATGTGTATTATAAAGATGAAAGCTGTTAAGTAGCATCATTGACATTATATGGATTACAATTTTTTTGTACCATCTAATTGTTTTTCTCTCACTTGTGTAATAGGACAGCATTTGATCCTGCCTGTCGATTTCTGACATATGTTTATTATACTGAATAATAGCGTTCGGTTTCTGTTTCTCTTCTCCCCGTCTGTTATGCACATTCGGTAATTCACCATCAAACTCTGTAGAAATAAATAATAGTTCTTTCTTATCCCGCCACTTTCCAAGTCCAACTCCACTAGAATATTTCATTGTGATCTCACGTTTTCTCAGTTTTCTAGCAGTAACTCCAGGTGGATTGCCTTTCCGGTTCTGCCTCAAGGTTCCGGTAACATAAGTTTTTCTCAAAAGTAATTCTTTACTCAAAGATAAACTATTATAATAGTAGTCCATGAAGAGCGAATGCCCATTTCCAAAATATTTCTTTGCAGGGCTAATCACAACATTTGCAGCATGTCCTAATTCTCCCTTCATATCTTTTTCGTCTCCAGTATATATCCTAACTTTCAAAACAAGTCCATTGGGTTCAGATAAAATGTAAAGTTTTACTCCGTATTTATGTTTTTTAGTTTTTATATATTGCCGAAAAAAAAGCCTACCTCGCCAGAGTACCATAGACTCATCTAACTAAAGTTCTTTGTTGGGATAGTAAATCTCATCTATTCTTTGGTTGAAAAAATCTTAAAGACATCGTATCTTCGATAAACGGTCGCCATATCCTGAATCACCTATTTCCGGATTTTTGGAAAAATGTAGGCATCTCAAAATCAATAAAAAAGATTTCTATCCATATAACTTCTGAAACAAGGAATAATATATAGTTCATCAGTTTTCCAGTAATCCTGTAATCGATTTATATGGATGTCGCCCATGTGAAACCATAGTCCCAAAAACACCTGTAACGTGGAAACTGTTAAAGGTTTCCAGTCATTCTTGATTTTTCTTCCGTTTGTTGGCTCAAGAACAATTCTTCGGCATAGCTGTTGGTTTCTATCACGATATTTTGGAGAAAGCCATCCGTGAAAAACAAACGAAAAACGTCCATAGGCTCATTGGATTCTAAGTTTATTTTGAGACCAGAAATCCCCAAAAATGGAAAATCTTCAAAAATATGGTCATCAGTCCAAGCTGGTGTTTCGCCCGGATTTGTTTGGTCTGCGTTTATTCCATGAAAGTCTTCAACATCTTCCCCTTCTTCTCTCGAACTAGCCCCAGATGACAACATTTGAAAGAATTTTGAGCGAATTAAGTAAAAGAACGACAATTATCGAGAAGTTGTCGAAGGAGAATGCAGATCTGAAAGCGATGGTTGGGCAGTTGACAACCAGAATTGATAATATTGAACAACAATCACGTCTTAATAATACTGAAATACAGGGTGTGCCTGAGAAATCCAATGAGAACATCCTCCAAATACTGGAACATATTGGCCAACACATTCAGTGTGCAATCTTGCCCTCTGACGTCAATTCGGCTCATTTTACCCAATCTGAGAAACCTAAATCTATTATCGTCATATTCCAATCTAAGTTAAAACGGGATGAAATTTTGGCAGCAGCCAAAACAAAAAGATTAAGCTATCCTGACAAGAGCCAAAAATATTTTAATGTACAGGATGTTCCATATATTTTTGACAATATCAACTCCACACAAAGTGTGGATTTCGCGCTCTTGTTTATGAACTGCTTATTATAATAAACTTTTCTGAGGATCTTATATCCCATTCGAGGAATACAGCTAGTGAGATTTGTATCTCAGTTCATCGTCCAATATCAGTCCTAAATTCCTTGATTCTTTTCACATCCCCCCACAAATGTTGTCACATCATCTCTCAGAAGAGATCTATGACTTTTATTTTTATACGTATTAACATTCAGACAATGATCTTTAGATTTGCTAACCAGTTTACAGATGTCACTTTTGATGATGAAGTGCATTATCAAAATCTTGATAATGCGCAATGCAAGTGAGTACGATTGCTAATACAATCAAAACATTCTGAAAAAGGGAAAGAAGTGAAAACAATTTAACCCATTAATAATGTGGAGGTCCAAAACCAAAGTAATCAAGTTTCCATATCGTCTAAATCCTTCAATTAATGGTTTCAATATTTCCTACGATAACTGCACAAGGGTACGCTCTCGAAACTAGTGATCAATAACAATAATACCATTCTGTTTTACTTTCCACTTCTGTCAACGACCTTTCGAAAAATTCATGTTGAATATTACCAGTTCTTCAAATCATTTAAATTTTCTATGTTTTATCTTCATGTATTTGGACACGAAATTGTTCTTATGTACATTTTCAGTTCACGCATTCACATGCAATGTAAATTGTCGCAAAGATGTGAGAAGTTTCAGCAATCCTTTCTAGGTGTAACAAAAAGTATAAAACGTCATAATAATAATTACAGAATGCAGTTTTATAACACCGAAATTCTGAATTTGAAGTTGAAATTGTTAAAAAATGTATTTCTGTCAACCGATTTCATCCCTACGCGCAACCCTTAGAAGTTTAAGATACTTGTATGAGCTAAGGAAGACGCAGCTCTCACCTTTTTACGTGTGATGCCATGAACGAGATCGATGACCATGCGGGGATTTGAACCCTCGACCCTTCGCTCCAAAGGCAAACGCTCTACCAGCACGGCCACCACTGCCGGTATGGCCGGTATTTACAGAAGGATAGATCTTCAAGAATTCTTCAACTTTAAAAATACCTCGGCAAAAAAAATTGACAATGCAAAACATGTTCACTTCAAATATTAGTTTGATTTTTTGACGGATTTCTTCTGACGACTTGAAAGGAAAATGTTGTGAATTAATTGGTCAATTGCTTCTAGAGTTGATTGAGGCAAGAATAATTTAGCTTCATTAATGAACAGACACTATTCTGAGCTCTTTTTTTGTTCAATCATCAACTTCGAGGTTGAGTAATGTTCACTTTGTAGCTGCCAAAACATGCAATGGAAGCCATTTTCAGGAGGAAAATTGTGCATGAAATGAGCCCGGATAGGAATTGGTGTATTAGGGATACATGAAGTTCACGTCGAAAATGAATTTGGCAACAGAATTCATTTGACCAAACAAAGCTTAGATTCATAAATACGAACAATAATTCAGGTATAAGTTATGGTTTATACACGAGACTAGTTTTATAATAGAGAGTTGAAGTGATTACGGTACGTGAACCTTCACGTAGACGTTAACGTACGAAATATAACGTTTACGGGTTGTTATGAAATTGAGTTGAAGTTGAACGTATGTCAACCGTTAACCCTAACATGTTAGTTAGTCTTTATTTTGCTTTTATGCTGTTTTCTCTGAACAACTGGATTAGAGTTCATCTTTCTTTGCGGATCTAAATAGGGATTTTGACCATATACCTCCCTTGCCGAATGCAAATCAAATTCTTCCGGAATTGGCTTATCGAAATGTTCATTGTTTCAAATGAAGCAAAATATCGAACAAGATCATCAAAAATACATTAAAGAAATGATGATTGATGTAAAATTGAAAATAATGCTATGTCACTTTTTGATGTTATGGCTTTAAAGTCAAAATTCGCTCATTCGCAGCTTATCGGTGTGATTCGTATATTCTTCGGTTAACGTGCGTTGATTTTTGAGGTATCCATGTAAGAACGTTAGGTTACGTATGCCTGTAAACCTATTTTCATCGTTAACGTGAATAGCTGACGAATGCGCATGCGTAGATGTCAATTTGCACGTTAACGTTTACGTTCATAGCAGCACTTCAACCCTCTAATAACTATAATCCCAATGTAAGCCGTTATTGGTGACGTATGTGATCGAATACAGAACAACGCCATTCGCTGTTAGACACAAAACTGTAGTATTCCATTTATTTCTCACTTCGCAGAAAACTAAATAACTCCGATAAACGCATAACCTCCAACCTAAATGCTCGAATAGGTTGAAATGGAAGTCTCAATCGCAGATCACGGTCACAGAATACTGATCTACACAGAAGCGAAGCTAAGCTATTTTGCTCGAACGCAGCCACCATTTAATATGCATGATTCTTGTCACTGTCACTTTTCATTGTAATCAGGTAAACAGTAATGACTAATTAAACATTCAACCCTATTTATACCTAAGCACCAGGCAGTGAAATTAGTTGTGTTGACTACTTTGCTTATTTTGTAACAATAATTCTGAAATGGCGTCGAAACGAGGAACTGTTTGTGTTTATCGTAGATGTTCTTCCAGATATGACCAAGAAGGAATTAGTTTCTTTTCCTTTCCAGTCAAAAGCAGTCATTATAGAAGCGCTTTCGCTTCACATCAAACCTGTCAGTGCTCTTCCTACTGTCTACTGCTTGAGGAACGTCAGTTTTTGATATCTAGCTAAGTACTGCGCTATAATTTTTTTTGTCTCGCAACATATAATGCCACGTTTTACATTGGGAAATACAGAAATTCGACAAAACTTGACATGCTGATTGTAACAAAACTATACGAGATGGGATTTCAATAATTTTTCCATACTCAGTACCTACTAAAAATTACTGATTACATTTGAGACAATTTGTTTGTCGTCGACGTTTTTGTCGTCAACGTGACAAATTTGCAAACGCATTCTGTATCAAATAGCAGATTTATTGATTAAATGCCCGTCATGGTGCTAGCCATAGAAGTAGTTATTTTCTATCTAATTTTTACTGTATTTGGAGAAGGTAAGGATACTTTATTTATTTATTTTATTAATGATGGGATAACGTGTAGAAGATTATAGAATGACTTAAAATTATTCATCAAAACATTAAACCGTTAACACTTGTTCATACCCTCGCGAACTTCGCAATTTCTCTGCGAATGAAATAACTGCTAGTCATGCCGGACCAAGCGTTGATGCAGAACCATGTCGGCAGTCATTTTATTAAAAATTGCAAAATTCGCGAGGGTATGAACGAGACTTTACTGATGTTGTTTTGAATTAGTTTTCTGTGTTATTATTCTTGAATGGTGAATAAAGTAATTTTTCTCAGTGTGCGAAGCATGATTTCACTCAACATATCATTTGAGTGCCCTAAATGCAAAACTCGGTATTTGCCAAATTGTCGAATATGGAGATATTGGTACCAAATTAAAGGTATTTTCAATATTCACCATATAAACATCAGAACTAGCTGCAAAACAGTGTAGTTGCCATGCAAATCCCATTCAAAAATCCGTGTAAGATGCAAAACTCTCTATTTACAAGCGAGATTCACTTGCAAAAGTCGGTATATGTAACCTAGCCAATAAGAGTGCCGGAATACGTATCACGTGATTGAACACATGGTATTGAATCACGTATTTCTGTTTTCTTGTTTCACTAAATTATCATTCGCAATAAAAACTTCTTCAACACTGATGTGATTTTTGTAAAGAATCACAAAGACTGGAAACATCATCCAGATTTACAATATTATACGAGAGTATTAACATCTGCTACTGTTCAGTTTGAGACTGATTCAAATGAGGATAATCTGTCAGATGAGGATAATCTCAAAGTATGAATTTTTTTTAGTTTATTTACCAAAGAATGTATTGCTTTTCGTTTATTTCAAAGAACTGACATTAAATTGGTTTTTGAATTCTACTCTTGATTTTAATCAACAAATTCCATGTCTGTAGAACTACATTGAGATGCAAAACTAGGTAAGTTTCATTTGTTCAAATGCAAAACTGGTTCTTTGCATTATTTAATTGCAAAACTTTGTATTTACAATTTTCAAACGCTGTTTTTGGAGCCATAGCATCCCCAATATGTGTGGAACAGAAAACATAGGATCGTAGATTCTATCTCCATCTATCGTGACCAATTTCAGTAGCACAAGACGAAATGTAAGTGAACTATGAGTTTTTTGCAGATTATTCGAAATGACTTGAGATGCAAATACAGAGTTGTGCATTTAAGGTACTCATTTCAAGGTTACCAAAATTTGCCCCCTCAACATCAAAGGTGCCGACTTTAGCTTCGCTTCTGTGTAGTTCAGTATTCTGTGTCACGGTGTCGCGACCAGCTATCAAAACTCATTGGATGAGTGTGTCACGTGGCACGGTTACTGAGTCAGGACGATTATATTTCACAATGAGATAATGTAAGTGTTCTCTAAGGTGAGAATTAAAATGGCTTTACTGTAACCAAATTCATTTCCAGGGGATGTTGTGTAAAGAAGCAAACAAACATCTCAATTAGATTGAAATGGGAGTGTATTCATCAATCAGAACTCAGTATTCATTTCAGAATATTGTTCTATACATAGTATGTATATAATTTTGATTGAAGATGTTCTATTTATCAGTGTGTAATTTTTTCGCGTGAGCAATAGTTTAAGATAAAATGGCTACTGAAAATTTGAAAAAAAATAACGTCTTCGAAATTGTCCTGTATAGTCCCCTGATATCTCTGTCAATTTGCGACATTTCATCAAAAATTAAGGAACAGTTGGCAAATTTATTCGACGCCTTCAGGTTGCGATCATAAAAATGTATGCAAATTACTAAATTCTTAGTAACTGTACGTTTGAGTTGGCGAAAGTCAAATTTGTTTAATGATAAATCGTTAATATCTCTGCCAACTGCTGACATCGTGAAAAATCAAAGGCAGATGAAAAGTACATTCCTTACCTTCATTATAAAATCACTAAAATCGTCACTATAAAAGTCAGCTTGGAATCCGGAAATGAAGGAATTTTTTTCAAATCAATTCCATCTGCCGATTTTCGGAGTTTTTTCTGGTTGGGTTGAATGATAAATCATATTGATTACTACTTTTTTCTAAGTTGTAGAAGCAAAATTTATTATATAATTTTTTATAGTATATTTCTGTCGGCATGATATATGCATTATTACCGATTTTTTTTAAACAATAAAGGAGAATTTCCATTATTTCTTTCTTTGCTGCAATGCAATCAATTTCGCATCAATCTCGTTATACATCAATAGTGGCTGCAGTATCGTATTTCTATACGAAACATGTCTTCGAATGACCTCACAGGAATAAATCGAGTCGGGGTAAATCTGGAGATCTGACTGGCCACTCTATAGGATATCTTCTTCCAATCCAATTTCTTGGAAACATCCTATCCAAAAACACTCTAACAGGCTGTGCATAATGTGTAAGTGCCCCGTCTTGTTGGGAAATTGAGTGCTCTTCTTGGTAACGATCGTCTTTCTCAGTGATGTCTACAAATTGTGGATGAACAAACCCATCTAATATTTTCAAATAAGTTTCTCACGTAAGAAAAAATTGGTCCAATCAAACGGTCTCCAGAAATACCATACTAGACATTTTATTTTTGGGAAGTTTGAGTATAGACTTGTGGAAAACATGTGGATTGACATCTGAAAAATACCGACTCACAGTTGGATTCAAAAAGAATGCACAGCCATGGGGTGTTTTTGGGCAAGTAAAATTTTTATTATTATCAGGAAAACAGATGTTGAAAAAGAAACTCCAATCAGCATATATTCTTTCAGTCATGATTTCACAAAGCTCTTGCCGGTCAAAATCATCTTTATTCAATAGGTGTATCAAATGTAGGCAGATACTTGTCCGAATCGTAGGTGCCTATCAATAATTATTCCCAGGTATGTCATCGACATTTCTTCATATATTATGGTTTCCCGATAAACAATAACATTTTCTATGTTTGGTAAGTTATTTGCGTATGAGGTGAAAGGGAGATATTTTTGTTTTTTCTGTTTCAAAAGTTAGTTCGTTGTGTCTGAACCAGTTTTTGATTTTTTTAAAGTCTAGTTCAACTTCAGTTTTGAAGGTCTTCCAGTCTTTAGATTGATAAAATATTACGGTATCATCAGCAAGACTGTGGAAACAACCTTCTACATAATAATAATAATAATAAATTTTATTCATGAAATAAGAATAATTGTTAAGAATACATATAAAATAAACATAATTAACATTGGTAATCGATAAGTGCAATGCACTTGTTCCGATTATAAGTAGAAAATGCAAATACAGTATGTACATGAAATGGAATAAAATACTATAGAATACAATAAAATACAATGAATCCAATATAAAAATACAATACAATAAGATGTAAAAAAGCGCAATGAAAATGCAGTGAAATACAATAAAAATATTCAATACCACCAATGCCATAAATAGTCCTAAAATACTACAGAATACAATAAAATACAATACAGGCAATATGAAAATACAATAAGATGCAAAAAACGCAATGAAAAAGCAGTAAAATATGATTTTTAATTATTATGGTTGAGTTTAGTCATGTATTTATTCAGACATTGTTATCATAATTTTGACTCTATCAAGGTAGTAAAATACAGTCTAGGAGTTTGGAGTAAAAAAGTTTTTTGTTGCTGAGAGATTTTATGTTTCCGGGAATAGAGTTGTATATTTTAGTGCCGATATAGGAGTAACTCCTCTGTGATAGCGATTTTTTATCAATGGTTGCATGAGTAGTTGACGCCCTCTGGTTTCATACTGATGGCAGGGATAAGATGCTTTATCTTCACTAAAATTATATGTTATACATGCATTGAAGTAAAATAGCTGGCGAATATCCATAATATGTGATGTACTGTATAGGTTATCAGAAGAATATCTACGCCCCATGCCTGTATTCTATATCTGAGATGGCTTTCTGCAAGAGCAAAGTACACTGTTTTCAAAAGTTCCGGTGGTAACTATTCTTCCATATGTTTAAAGGAGTAGATTATTTTTTGTAGTTTTTTTATCACGTTGTTGACATGTCCATCCCACCACAGATGTCGATCGAGGTATACGCCCAGGTATTTGATTTCTTCCACTGATTGTGGATGTGGATGTTGATTTGTCTCATATCTGTCATACCAGCAGCATTACAGCTGAAGGGTAGAAATTTAGTTTTTTTCAGGTTCATGGTGAGGAGTTTATGAACAAACCAATCCTTTATTACCTTGAGGTCTTTTTCGACTTTCTTCCTTAAATTTGGCCAAGTATCTGCTTCATAAAAACAGCAGTGTTGTCTGCAAAACCTATGATATCACCAGTTACCTTCAAGCTGAGTAAATCGTTAATATAAAGATTGAATAGTGTTGGACCCAGGACCGTTCCATGTGGTACTCCATATTCAATATTTAATTCTAATCTGATTTACACATTAAAAATCTTTGCAATAAATTAGCATCAGGTCGTTACGCAATACGGGTAATATCAACTGAGCTGGGTTATTCGGCGGCAAGGACTGCGTACTTCGCCCTAATCGAATCACATCTGAGCTATGGAATTGCATTTTGGGGAGTATGTATTACATATCTGTTGCATAATGTTTTACAGGGTGATTCAAAAGTACTTTGACAAACTTCAAGAGGTGATTCCTCACAAAATTCTAATATGAATTGTCCAAATGAATATATGTCCGGAAACGCTTCGTTTCCAAGATATAGAGTATTATTTTTATTTTCGTTTGTTTCAAATAACTTTTGAAATACTGTCACAAAATATGTTATTAGCAAAACTACTTACTTAAACGTCAAATTCTTTTCCAAAGCATTCTTGTGAAAAATGCAAAATATTGGTAATAACTTCAACATGCATCGATTATCAAATAATTGACTTGAAATTTTCAAGTCCAAATATTTAGAAAACGGTTGCTCACAGCGACTTTTAACAAGGGTAACTTTTTTACGTAGATATGATAGAGGAATCGATTTTTTTACTGAAAAATGTGCTAGAAGTACGCTCAAAAAAGTTATGAATCTTCAAAAAAGAAAAAGACGTGTAGGTGGCGCCCCCTACGAGTAAGAGAAATAATAACATCAGGTTCGAATTCGTCACCTCAAAAACCTCTTATTACCAAGTTTCGTTTAATTAAGTTCAGTATTTCAAGAGTTATTTGAAAAAAACCAAAATAAAAATAAAACTTCAACACCCTGTATGTTGGAAACGAAGCGTTTCCGGACATATATTTATTTGGGCAATTCATATTAGAATATTGTGAGGAATCACCTCCTGAAGTTTGTCAAAGTACTTTTGAATCACCCTGTATATTACAAAAAAGAGCTTTGCGATATATCTGTAAAATAAGACCTAGAGAGTCTTGTAGAGAGCTATTTAAAGAATACAGAATTCTAAGTTGTCTTTTCACACATTCTGTAATCTGTCAGTCTGATCCACAAAAATAAAACTACTTTTGATAGAATCGACTCACAATACAACAAGCGTCAGAACAACTCCCTCAAACTACCAATACCAAGCTACGACGGCGTTCTGGTGCCACAGTGAAAATAAAAAAATCTGTCAATTGACACATTTAATCTGTCAATTGACACATTTAATCTGTCAATTGACACATTTAATCTGTCAATTGATACATTTAATTTGTCAATTGACACATTTAATCTGTCAATTGACACATTTAATCTGTCAATTGACACATTCAATCTGTCAATTGACACATTTAATCTATCAATTGACACATTTCATCTGTCAATTGACACATTTAATATGAGGTGATTAGAGCATATCGATGATGAAAATTATTGAAATCGTTATATCCGTCAACCTGTTGCACCCCTACCCCGAACCATCATAAGTCTTCGAGAGACGTGTGCAAGCTAGGGAGCAACCCTCACCTTTTAACGTGTGATGCCGTGCATGAGACCGATGACCATGCTGGGAATCGAACCCAAGACCTAATGCTAGAGAGGCATACCAGCACGACCACCACGGAATGGGTAGTTTGAACATGACCAGTGAATAGCCATGAACCAACTCAGCCTAGGTACTTTTCGATTGTGTTGAGCAATAACGTAATTTTATTATTTTTGGAATTACGTGATGATGATTTGATTCGTAAAAGAACACTGAAACTATGATTGAAATTTTTAAATTTGTTCTTGTGGAGAAATTATTGAGATACTGAAACGCTTCTAACGTTTGTAAATAATGAAATCTGTAAATCAGGGCAGTTTCATGGATGCATTCGAAATGCGTGCAAGCTGTGGTTTAGTTGTCACACAAAAAAAAGTACCGTTTGTACGTTTGGTCTTGAGCAACAGCGTATGAACATGAATAGGAGATTGAAAAAAATTACTTGACAAATAAATGAGTAAATTGACAGATTAAATGTGTCAATTGACAGATTAAATGTGTAAATTGACAGATTAAATGTGTCAATTGACAGATTAAATGTGTCAATTGACAGATTAAATGTG
This sequence comes from Chrysolina oricalcia, assembly GCA_944452925.2. Classification (NCBI taxonomy): domain Eukaryota; kingdom Metazoa; phylum Arthropoda; class Insecta; order Coleoptera; family Chrysomelidae; genus Chrysolina; species Chrysolina oricalcia. The sequence goes on along the minus strand of OX101817.2, from coordinate 54,220,474 downwards.
TCAATTGACAGATTAAGTGTGTCAATTCACAGATTAAATGTGTCAATTGACTGATTGAATGTGTCAATTGACAGATTAAATGTGTCAATTGACAGATTAAATGTGTCAATTGACAGATAAAATGTGTCAATTGACAGATTAAATGTGTCAATTGACAGATTTTTTTAGTTTCGCCGTGGCACCAGAACGCCGTCGTACCTAGCAACACAGCTGTGAAGGATTCTATAATTTACAATGGTATTAGAATGTACAATCACCTGGCAATCAACATATGGAAGATATCAGACAGTTCAGGAAAAATCTAAAAAATATATTTAAGTTTTCCTCAAACCGACGCGGGAACGCGGGAGCGGGAACGAGATGAATCCGATACTAAAATCCATAGTGGGACATACCGGTGTGATTATTCGTATTCCGAAATGCATACAAGCAACGAAATATGTATGGTTTGCTACGTGTGCTGTTTTTCTAGAAATTTGCACGTTTCCAAAGTTCCTTTTCCGCTCTCGCGTTCCCGCGTCGGTTTGACGGAACCTTGATTCGGCAAGCTTTCTACGATATTGAAGATTCATTCACCACCACTTTATAGATCTATTTTTATAGTATATATGTTACTATAATTTTATTTGTATGTATATAGAGTGGTCCAACGAAAAGTATGCACCTAGCTCCTTTTTTTGGAATTCATAGCAACAATGTTCGGACGAGTGAAGTGTGCCTTTGACGGGGACACATTTTAGATATATTTTGCAACTTGTGCCTTACACCCCCTAGCGCGGGGGTGTCACAACCCTAAAATTTTAAATGGAACGTGGGGTCGAGTGATATATCATTTGAACGGGCACACAATTATCTTTCTAATGATACCCTATTTGTTGAAATGCGGAAACGGCTTTAAGAACATTAACCCGATAATTTTGGTATTAATGAAAAATACAAATCAATTTTGGTTACTAGGAAAACAACATTTCAACGATAATTTTTTTTTTATCACAACTAAATTTGCGTGTTTTTGTCGAAAACGACTGCAGTTAAGTGTAGGAAAGAAACTGCAGATATCTGTAGGAAAATAATTTTGGCAAACGTGTATTGTAGAAACGTGTATTGTAGTCCCTTCATTGATTCACTGTGGTTGCTGTTGAAGTTATTTCAATTTCACTGTACAAAATGGTTTATTCCATTATATTATTATACCGGGTGGCTACGGAAGTATTGCCTACGGAATATCTCAGTTATTGTATGAAGTAGGTTTGTGAAATTTGGAGCGTCGATATAATGACATAAGAGCTAGAATTTGATCATATTGACATGTCGAAGTTAACTTCCGGTCTGACCCGAAGTAACATCAACTTTCTTATTTTAAATGGAAAACATTTTTTTTTCTTTTCGCTTTATTCAGCATTCAATTCCCTTTCTAATGACATATCACAAGTTGGTATCTAACCAGAAACTAGATCAGAAAAAAATTATTATTGAAATTCACCGAGTAGGCCGTGGAAGCAAAATGAAAGCCAAAAATTGAAAAGTTGGCTATGGAAACCATACGTCACTTGATAACAGTTGCTACTACTGTGATATTTTATTTTCATTCGTCGGCGTTATAAAAAGCCCCAAAAAAAAATATTGGAAAAATTGGGAAAAAACCAATACTCTGTAGGTCCATAACTTAAATAGGAACATACAACTTTTTCTTGCCTGTACTATTCAGCATAACCATTCCTTTCTAATGATATAATAGAAAGTAAATTTTTGAAATGAAATACCAAAAAATCCAATTATTATTCTTCAAATAACGAAAAAACAGATTTATCGAAAAAAAAAATCAAATTGATAGGATTAAAGATAAAATAAATTCAAAACAAATGTTCGAAATGCATTCCCTCAGCGTCAATACATTTATTGACTCTGGTGATATTTTCATGTAAAAATAGGGTGTATTCCACACAGCCTACAACTCTACATGAGCTGGAAGTAAAAATTCGTAGAGCTTTCCAAGATATCACGCCCCAAATGTTGAGAAACGTTTTACATGAAAATATCACCAGAGTCAATAAATGTATTGACGCTGAGGGAATGCATTTCGAACATTTGTTTTGAATTTATTTTATCTTTAATCCTATCAATTTGAATTTTTTTTTTTTCGATAAATCTGTTTTTTCGTTATTTGAAGAATAATAATTGGATTTTTTGGTATTTCATTTCAAAAAATTACTTTCTATTATATCATTAGAAAGGAATGGTTATGCTGAATAGTACAGGCAAGAAAAAGTTGTATGTTCCTATTTAAGTTATGGACCTACAGAGTATTGTTTTTTCCCCAATTTTTCCAATATTTTTTTTGGCGGCTTTTTATAACGCCGACGAATGAAAATAAAATATCACAGTAGTAGCAACTGTTATCAAGTGACGTATGGTTTCCATAGCCAACTTTTCAATTTTTGGCTTTCATTTTGCTTCCACGGCCTACTCGGTGAATTTCAACAATACTTTTTTTCTGATCTAGTTTCTGGTTAGATACCAACTTGTGATATGTCATTAGAAAGGGAATTGAATGCTGAATAAAGCGAAAAGAAAAAAAAAATTGGGTTTCTATTCAAAATAAGAAAGTTTATGTTACTTCCAGTCAGACCGGAAGTTAACTTCGATATGTCAATATGCTCAAATTCTAGCTCTTATGTCATCATATCGACGCTCCAAATTTCACAAACCTACTTCATACAATAACTGAGATATTCCGTAGGCAATACTTCCGTAGCCACCCGGTATATATTTTCAAAACAATAGTTGTGCTAGACGTACAGCTCGCTTGTTTAAGGACAGTCATCCCGATACAAATGTGAATGATTCGTATGTTACCCAGTTAGTTAGAAAGTTCGACACCGGGTCTTTTTGTAATGTGAAACATCAGCCGCAAAACCCGCCCATCAGAAATGAAGCTGTAGAAGTCGCTGTTTTGGGGCATGTTCAATTGGATCATACTCAAAGTACCCGTCAACTAGTTGAAGCCTCAGGGGTCTACCGTTCGTCCATAATACGGATTTTAAAAGCGTACAAATTTCATCCGTACAAAATTAAATCAGTACACGAACTAAATGAGGATGATCCTGGTCGAAGGCTGCAATTTTGTGAGCAAATGAGTCAGCGTTTAAGTGAAGATCAGCACTTATTATTTAACATTTGTTTTACAGATGAGTGTACATTTTATTTGAGCTTTTAATAGGCATAACCCACATCTATTCCGTGAGGTTCATACCCAGGCCCCTCAAAAAATAAACGTCTGGTGTGGCATATTAGGAAGTCATGTCATAGGACCACTTTTCATTCCTGGAAATTTAAATGGTGAAATCTACCTAAACATGCTTGAAGACGCAATTGATCCTTTCATCACACAAATAATAGAAGATTACCCAAATCATAATGCTGATCGGCTTCATTTCTAGCAAGATGGAGCACCTCCGCACTATGTTGCTCCTGTACGAGAATTTTTAGATATCCGGTTCCCCGGACAGTGAATTGGCAGGAGAGGCCCAATGGAATGGCCTGCCAGGTCACCTGATTTATCGCCTTTGGACTTTTTTCTATGGGGACACTTGAAAAATAAATATTTTGCTACGATGCCCGAGTCCATAGAAGATCTTCGCCAACGGATTATAGCAGAGTGCAGAAGCATAACACCTAATATGCTACAAAGTGTTAGACATAGATTTGAACAAAATCTGTATTATTGTATGGAAGCAAATGGGTCACAATTTGAACACTCGTTGAAGTAACGTTTTAATAAATCAATTTAACACCTTGTTTAGTTTTTTTCCTAAGCACTATCACAAGTAACAAATATTGAAACGTACTGCTACTTGTAAATGTTTTAATTCCTAGTAACCAAAACTTATTTGTATTTTTCATTAATACCAAAATTATCGGGTTCATGTTCTTGAAGCCGTTTTCGCATCAACTGTTTCAGTAAATTTTAACACATAGGGTACCATTGGAAAGATAATTTTGTGCCCGTTCAAATGATATATCATTCGACCCCACGTTCCATGTAAAGTTTTAGGGTTGTGACACCCCCTCGCTAGGGGGTTAAAGGTACAAGTTGCAAAATATATCTAAAATGAATCCCCCTCAAAAGCAAACTCCACGTGTCCGAGCATTTTTGCGTGCAATTCCACAAAAAGAATAACTGCTCGGTGTATACTTTTCGTTGGACCACTCTGTATATACAGGGCAATTCAAATTCGACCCCCACCATTGGGATCTCCTAAACTACAGGAGATACGTCGAAGCTTAAATTTGGGCAAAGTTGCGTATTCTGGTGCTTAACAAAATACTGTTTTGAAACATGGAAAATTCCGAGTATTTCCGGAAATATCGGGAAACAACTGAAAATCGGAATTTTCGTTTTTATTTTTTTCAATCGTTATTTGACAACATAGCTCAAAACCAAAAGTACATTTTCATTGATACTTTTTTTCAGCTACACGTTTTCATGTTCAGATTTACTATCCGACGTTTCGTCTTCTGGCATTCATCATCAACGTTTTTCTGTTATAGGCGCCATATTGTTTTTTTTATACAGAAAAATAGTGATTGTCATTCTGATTTCATTGATGTATAATTTGTTGAGATTTGCACTTCTGAAACCACAGATATTAAAAAAAAAACAACTTCATCTGAGATGGTCATGACTTTATCGAAAAATTTTGTTTAATAAACATTAGTTGTCAGAACTCATTAAACATCATAAGTTTGCACAAATACTTCAGTCGAAATGTCCTCATTCTCAAATGTAGAAATACGAGATATGTTGAAACTTTATTATAAATTTGATAGGAATTGTACGAAAACAACACAAATTCATTTTGAATTATATCCGGAAACACAACAGCCGGATAGAACATTATTCGGAATTTTGGGCAATTACTTGGCTGAGTACGGTGCGTTTCAAAAAACAAGAATGAAATCATGAGCTTGTAAAAAATGCACAAAAAGTATTACAAGTGTTCGAAATGATGCCCTTCCTCTTGAATACATAACCGAGCTCTTCGTCTCAAATTAAGAACAGCCCTAACAATATCCCTTCTTCTGATAGACCTGAGTTGCGTGATGATATTGTCTTTAAGTTCATCTACTGTGTAATATTCTTGCTCTCCTAAGATTCTGTTCTTTAAAGTGCCCCACAAGAAATTATCCAAAACTGTAAGGTCAGGTGACCTTGCCGGCCACCTCACTGGTCCAGAATTTCCTAACCACCTATTAGGAAATCTTTGGTGTAAATATTCGCAAACTGCTCTTTTATTGTGTGGAGGAGCCCCGTCATGCTCAAACCAACAGCTGTTATCATTAACAAGGGGAAACGTATCCATATTTTCTTCGAATTCGTTTCTTAAGAACCGAAGATAGGTTTCCCCGTTCAAAGTATTAGAGAAGAAATGAGGTCCAAGTATTCGGTCGTCATAAATTCCAGCCCACACATTCAAACGAAACCGAACTTGTGGTCTGACTTCTCTGAAGTGTCGTGGATTATTTTCACTCCAAATGTGCTCATTATTTCTATTAAAAACACCACAGTTCGAAAAAGTACTTTCGTCGGTCCAAATAATGTTTTTCAAGAAGTTTGTAGGGTCTACCCTATTCGAGAGCCAGCTACAAAATTCCACCCTTCTCTCGGGATCACCTGGATGTAATTTTTGTGAAATATGTATCTTATAACATTTCAAACCACTTTTTGTGAATTCCCTCCAAACGCTCGTCTGTGGCACATCCATTTCTGCCGAGACTTGATGTGTTGATTTGTAAGGATCTGCATTTATCTAATAGAGTAGCAAAAATAATTATACTTCTGCGAATATGGAAAGAACAATTATTTTACCTCAGCTAATAAGTTACGTCTAATATTTTGTTCCATTCTGCTTCCATATTTCATTCTTGGTTTTTGAAACGCACCGTACTCAGCCAAGTGTTTGTCCAAAATTCCGAATAATGATCTATCCGGCTGTTGTCTTTCCGGATATAATTCAAAATAAATTTGTGCTGTTTTCGTACTATTCCTATCAAATTTATAATAAAGTTTCAACCTATCTCGTTTTTCTTCATTTGAGAATGAGGACATTTAGACTGAAGTATTTGTGCAAACAAAATTTTTTGATGTAGTCATGACCTTCTCAGATGAAGTTGTTTTTTTTAATATCTGTGCTTTCAGAAGTGCAAATCATAACAAATTATACATCAATGAAATCAGAATGAGAATCACTATTTTTCTGTATAAAAAAACAATATGGCGCCCATAACAGAAAAAAAAGTTGATGATGAATGCCAGAAGACGAAACGTCGGATAGTAAATCTAAAAATGAAAACGTGTAGCTGAAAAAAAGTATCAATGAAAATGTACTTTTGGTTTTGAGCTATGTTGTCAAATAACGATAGAAAAAAATAAAAACAAAAATTCCGATTTTCAGTTTTTTCCCGATATTTCCGGAAATACTCGGAATTTTCCAAGTTTCAAAATAGTATTTTGTTAAGCAACAGAATACGCAACTTTGCCCCAATTTATATATGTATTTAACGCTTGTTCTACTAATCGTTATACACGATAATGACGTAAAATAATTCAGAATTATGTACCACACCTTAGATATTTTCAAATTTTGATTACTGTATAAATTGTTTTATTTATGGAATTGCATATTTAAGATGTTTGTACTGCAAGTAAGATATTTTTATCTTTTATCCTTTATATACTTATACACTTTTACCCTTGTATCAACTAAGCTTTGTCTATGAGAATGATATTCAATAAAGTATATCTTGATTGATTGATTGATTCAATAATATCCATTGATAAGTGGCCAGGTAGCCGAGTGGTTAAAGCGCCGATGTTTCAATCACTTTGACTGCCAGTCGAAGGTTCAAACCCTAGCGACTGCAGACATTTTTCTGATAGCTCGAGAAAGTGATAGGAATCGCACGTAAAAAGGTAAGACCTCGTTAATCCTTTGCTGAGGGCTGCCGTTCGTAAGGGGACGATAGCTGATTATTGGAAAAGCAATATTAACAATTTTTAACAATAATAAGCTAATAATATAAAATGTGAATAATTGTGGCCCAAAAACAGTTCCTTGTGGTATTTCTCTTTTCGCTAATGGCATCACCTATATACATACTTGCTGTTGACGGTTTGAGAACTCTTCAGTAAATTGTACTCATTTCCTCTCAATCTATATTTTTGTAGTTTTCTCAATATATATTATTTTAAGTTATTTTCGCGAGTTCCAGTCGATACGTCAGGAAGAGCACGGCAAAACCCGGAAACGAATCAGAGGAGCGCTAGAGATTTTCTTCATATTTTTCAAACATGTTTTATCCTCGTTTATAGTCAGTCCCTATTTATGATTCCCTTGAATGCTTGCATTTTCAAAAATTCTTTGAATAGTTGCTCCAAAAAGCCTTGATCTCTCTTTCCATATATTATGTATACTCATCCTAGAGAGTTATGTTCTTGTCAGGTCCGGACCATCCCATCCAGTGTTCAATTACCATCTTCAATAATAAATGAACCCAAACGAACACTCGAATATTTTTAATTGGAATCGAATTGCTTCTTATTTATAGCAGTTCTTGTGGGGTAATAAAGCCGAATGAAATATTGGACACAATCCAATCGAAATATTAGGAGAAATCGGACGACTTGTGCTTTCAGAATAATCGATTGCGTAACGGTTTCAGAGCAATAGTTCATGAGTTTATTAAAAGAACCCGCACTACTCTTTTGAAAAATGGTCTTCGTTTAAATTTCTTGAAATTTCAATATGTTCTAGTATTTGGTCTCCTTTTTCAAAGGCCCAACACGATGCTATGACTAGTTTTCGATATATAGGGCAATGAAGATTAAAGTGACTATTTTGTTTGATTAACTTCAGGCACTCAGAAATTTCATTATGTTTTTATAAACTAGTCTAAAGACCCTGTCTGTTTGAAATCAATTAAAATTCTTTGACGATTTACAATGGAGTTAGCGATAGACAATTATCTCCCTTTCCTGGATTTTTTGATTAACATCAATGCCTCTACACTTGAATTTTCAATTTACAGAAAACCCACTCAAACAGATTCAGTAATCCCGTTTTCTTCTTGCCATCCTTATTCACACAAATTTGCAGCGTTCAATTCACTTTTTCATATACTATTCAATATTCCAAGAAATTTTCAACAAAGAGTGGAACATTATTAGGCAAATAGGCCACAATAATGGTAATAAATACCTTGATCCTCTATAAAACAAATATAAATTGTTTTATTACTCTTAAGACTTTTGTAACACGTTACTGGCATGGATAGATGACACGTGTTCTACCTACTCAGATTGCGGTTGTGATGATGGATTTTTGTTCTTCTCTCATTGTGTTCTGTGATGTTGGTTCTCGAGTCGTTGTTCCAAGTCAATGTCGAATTGAAGTTTGACTGACAGATGATCTCTCCTCCTCATGTTAATTTCATTGTCATTTCTCAGTTTGGTGTTGAATACTCGAAGTCTCGAACAGTCAGTAGTCACTTACCAAATATTGTATAACTTTTTGTTCACATGTTGAAGCCTTTATTTCTTTCCCCTTTTTGTAAAAAGGGGAATATAGGCTCTAAGCCTCCACTTCCTCCTTAATATCATATTAAATTAAAATAAGTATGTTGTCCACTATGTAAACCTTTATTGGTACAATGTGGTGACACATACACTTTTTTACTTTTTCCTCTTTCTACATATAATTGATATAACAATATTTTCTTCTCCATGTAAGTAATACCTACTATATTGTACCAGATTGTCTTAAGTGATAATTTCTTCCTTTATCGTAGAATTTAAATTAGCTGAAGATGAACCTATTTAGGTTCGAAACATGTTGAGATTAAAATTGTGGTGATGACTTTGAGTTTTTCTGCATCGTAAATGAAAACTCTGCTTACAGTTGAATAGTGAAATTTTTCGTCTGGATGAAAAATATCTGATGCTTCACGCACTTTTTTATAGTTATCTCCACATGTTAAAACTAATTTTGCCTTCTCGGCTTCTGTTAACTGTCTTGTAAGAGGCATTTACTAACCATCATTTGTTTTGTTCCATAGGTTTCCGCGATTACTTTAGTAGGATTTCATGTTTGCCGATTAATTTGTACAGTTTTTAATAAATCTCTAAAATTAAAAGAAAATTATTTAGATGGGATTTTTTTAATATGCCTATTAGCATCAATAATGTTTTGTCTTGTTAAAAATAATGTATGCAATATTTCAAAGTTACGTTTAATATCATTGCAACAAAATGAAGTTGTGATTCCAAAAAATTATAAGAATCCATCTTAATTTCTCAAATATTTTTCAATTTGAACAAAGTTATGCGCAATCAATTTGATGGTGATTGATTTAAAGAATTGTTCAGGGTGAATATAAAAAAATAAAAGTATTTGGGAAATTATTGATGTTTAAAAAATAAATAAAATCATTTCTTAGGAGGCCATTTAGGCATAAATTTCGATTGTTAACAACTTTTCCACAAAACATTTCGTTAAATTTTCTGAAATAAAGGTACTTCTACTCTCGTACAATTTTATATTTTTTTACCTACCCTGTATGGTATTTGACTTGCAAACATTCTAAGGGCATCTCATTTGATTATCGAACATGCACCAACTTTCAGCAATATTTGTATTTTGGTTGTACAATTAGGTAATAAAAAAAATTCCCATTTGTTGCACACTTAAGCCACACTGTATAATACTCCTCATTTTCAGAACTTGTTAAAAACTCCATTTGTATTATACCTTATTGGAAATAAAAATTTTCTTTGATGAACGTCAAATGAAATCTGAATGAATTTCTATGATTTTACATTTTTATACTCTGGAAGGTTAAAATCCCAAAAATAAAACATGGCAAGAAATACAATACAAGAGAGTATCTAAAATAAGTTAGCATTCCACCTTCCATCATATACTATGATAAATTCGAAAAAAAAACCATTGCAGATGTCATGCCTTCATATCATTTTCATTTGAAATGAAAAGCAGCCAATCATAAGCATTCCTTGTTTGGTTCTAATACAAAGAGATGCATTAGTTGATTTCTAGGAAGTGTAGCTCTCTCCTATTTCAGTTCAAGAATACGATTTTAAGTTTTGGCGGTGGACACGCCTACTTTCTCTTGATTGTTCTACTCCCCTGATAAGGGTGCAGCCGGTTGACAGCATGAACAATAGAACAAACCCATTCCTTTTCGTATGTATGAGGAAAAGTTAAAAAATTGAGAAAATTCAAGATAACAGTTCATTATTCTTCAAAATACATATGAAAATAAAAACATTTAATTGCGTGGATGAATCAAATTCAGAATTTTAATTTAGAGGCGAAAATAGCGCTAAAAGCGGGTGATGTGAGTCCCGCGTGCACCCATTAAATATCAATATCAAGAAACCAAAATTAACTAACCTTTTAGACACATGAATGAACGAAAATCCATGAAAAAAAAATCCCCTAATTATTTTATTACATATGCTTTTGTTAATTAACTAGTTTTTCCAAGTTTCAAATTTACATACAAACCCTGAGAATTGTTATACTAAAAATCTCTAATTTGTTTCACTTCTTGGAGCTATTCTTGAAAGGCTTTAAAAAAGATCCCCATTGGAAAGATGAAAAAAATGTTGATTTTTCATATTATATCCCTGATATAATCCCTGACATTTAATATTCCTATTGGGATATTCTGTGATCTCAACAGGACATTTCGATTGTGTTAAGCATGACATTCTTTTAGAAAAATTGTTTAGGGATGGCATTCGTGACATTCCATTGGCCTGGATATCAGACTATCTACGTTGCAGGAAACAATATGTGGAAATCAACAATATTACACCCGACCATATTTCAGTAGATCTAGGTGTCTCACAAGGATCCATTGTAGATACCTCAACCATTGTCTCCGACAAGAATAATTCGGACCTTGAGGACAAATGCAATAAAGGTTTTCAGGATTTAAATAGGTCGTTTGCTTCGAATAATCTTTACATGAATGTAAGCAAAACGGTTTCATTTCGGTTTCACAATCGTCAGAGAAGTTGAAACACCATTCGTTTTCAAGCAAACGAAAACTCCGATCTTGTCATCGCAGATGCGAAGGCACCAAATTCTTGTGACTCTCTATTGATCAATGTTTAGGGAGGCATAATCACTGCGGACTCTTAATGAATAAACTGAATATAATATCTTATCAGATCAGGAACTTGAAATAAGTTTTGGACTGTGATCAATTGCTGACATAGTATTATGCTCAGGTTAACTCCATACTTAGTTAGGTATGGTCTGTGATTATTGGGCTTATCTTTTCTCTGAAAAGAACTCTTCATTGCTCAAAAAACATCATTACGATCATTGCTAGGTATTCCTATGAATGAATCTTGCAGAAAAGCATTTATTAAGTAAAACAATTTAACATAACCCATTTGGTAAAGGTAAACTGGCCTACAATTCTCCTAACATCATGACTCCCAGTTATCATAAAGAACTGTAAAACATTGACTATTTTTGAGAATAGATTAAAAGACTTCTTCCCATGTAACTGTTTTTATAGTCTAGAGGAATTTATGTCCATTTACTCTGTAGGTCAATATCGATGATTCGTATATAATATGAAATGAAATTGTCAAAAGGAAGATATAGTCTGTATCGATTTCATTGGTGGTATAATTTAAATATTTTGATTTTTATTTATATCAAAATCACGATTTTATATGATAGCGCAAGCATGTTAAGATATAAGTGAATTTGGGTATTAATGATACATTTACGAAATTAAATATTAAAAGTTTGTTTTCATCTCATTCCGTTAATTATTTTGAATATTTTCTCACAACAATGATGTTCATCAAGAGTAACGTTTTTCTTAGTGTAGTTCGGTTTAGTAGAAATTTTAGTCACTACTTGTGGTACTTTTCTCAGTGTATCATATAGTTTATCTTTCAATGGTGTGACGTATCATATCGCTCAAAATCGTGTATACTCAATATCAAAGGTTCCGACTAAGCTTTCGCCTCTTGTTAGTTGGTGTAATCTTTGGTTAAGATGTAAAACAGCATCAGCTGACACTTCGCTCTTTCATCTAAATATGTCACAAAACATTATCATGTATGAATTCATATTTTTTGCAGGGTGAATAAAAACGATTTCTATTATATGAAAATATTTCTTGGAGTGGAACCAAATAGTGTTTGCTACAATTAGCGTAATTTCTTATTCTCTCTTGTGAGATATTCCTTACGTGTGGAAAGAACGGAAAAAAATTCGAATATGGACATTTGGCCGATTTTAACGAAATTTTCACAGATGCCTTAAAACAGCGAATAATTGATAATGAGATAGTTTTTTTTTGCGGAAAGCACGTTTTTTTGGATTTTTTCGATAAAATGTGTGGCAGTACATACCCCATAATTATACAAATTATAACCAGTTTAAATTGAACTAACTGTCTGCTTCTGTGCTGTCTATTCACTTTCAAAAAGTACCAGTAACTATAAAATGCTAATTTCAAGCCATACAAGAAACGATTCATACAGGGAACGGTTTTAAATTATCATTATAAGTTTCAATTCATTTGAAATTGAAATCCATAACATTGATATTAATTCAATTGTCAAATGTCAGACACGGTGGAGTCTGCAAAGAGAACAAAGCGACGTTGCCAGTTTTATTTTAATTCCTGCAAACCGGGATCAGTTTGAAGGTTTTTTTTGAAATTATGAAAATAACTAAAAAATTGTTGGATTTGAGGCTGATTTTTGTGTTGATGAAATGACGGAGGGATCGTCCTGATCTTACTAATACGACAGATCTAATCTTTTAATGTAAAAGAAGAGAGAACAACCTGACCTAACTTTGGCAGTTTTGTTACAGACGTTGCTTTCGATCCCTTTACTTTTTAGCTTTGAAACAGTAAATTGAGATAGTTGCTCGCTGCGCTCACGGTCATTATGCTCGCTTCGCTCGCCCCTATTGGACAACGAAGACTGCACACACATTTAATATTTTAACGTAAAAGAAGGGAAAATCACCTAACCTAACTTCGTCATTTTTTCTGCAATTGTTTACGGTCCGATCACTTTTTAGCGTTGAAAACGTTAACAAAAATAGTTGCTCGCTGCGCTTGCCGTCATATTATGCTCGCTTCGCTCGCCCCTATTCCGCCCCGACAACTGCACACATATTCAATTTTCTGACGTAAAAAGAAGGGAAAACCACCTAACCTAACTTTGGCACTTTCGTTACAGAAGTTGCTGACTATTCAATCACTTTTTAACGTTGAAAACGTAAAAAAAAATAGTTGCTTGCTGCGCTCGCCGTCATTATGCTCGCTTCGCTCGCCCCTGTTCCGCCCCGACAACTGCACACAGATTCCATTTCCTAACGTAAAGGAAGGGAAAACCACCTAACCTAACTTTGGCACTTTTGTTACAGAACTTGCTTACGATCCGATCACTTTTTAGCGTTGAAACCCTAAATAAATATAGATGCTCGCTGCGCTCGCCATCATTATGCTCGCTTCGCTCGCTCATATTCTGCCTTGATAACTGCTCACAGATTCAATATTTTAACGCAATAGAAGGGAAAATCACCTAACCTAAATTGGAACCCTTGGAAATATTTGTGATTCGACTTATACGGCGAAAAAATAATTGTTATGTAGTAATATCTAACTCCAGGCTGAAAAATTACATGTTATCATTCAGCGCAATTTTTTCGCCGTGTACGTCGAATCGGAAGAAAATTGCGAAAATTCGCAAGGATATGAACGAGCCTTTAGGAGGTGGACGCACGCTAAGGAAGTGAAAGTTGGCAACGTTGCATTTGAATGTATCCACCCGATCCGATCATGTTCATGAGAGCTGTCATTGAATTTGTCAAATATTTTTGAAAATCGAGTTTAAAATTTGAACTCCGTAATTTCTTGAGCTTCATTCAGTCAATTAATCTCCTTTATACTTCTGAGAGTTTATGTTTATAGTTAATGATCAGTTATTTGAATTGGAAATTACGTGAATTGTCTTGGACTGGGGAGTATTTTGTGAAGTGACCACTAAGAAGGATTTTCGCCAAAAAAAAAGGTTCTCACATACATTTCCGCAGAAAAATTTCGATTGGTAAAGTAATTTTATTATGTTTTACACAATCTGTGCAAGTTTCATGAAAATCGGGCACATGTCCACATTCGCAAGTTTTACCGAAATAACTAAATGTGTTACTAGGTGTTTGATTATCTACATCTGAAACGGAACCCTTATAATTGTGTTTGGTATTTAAATTAATTGATCACTTGGTTTAATGAAGTGAGTAAATGACGTTTGTCAAGGAAAAAATTCTATGATCGTCACTGATCTGAATTTGAAATTTTGATCAATCATTCACCTTTAATTTCATTTCGAAGCTACCATCCAACCACGCTAAGTAATGCTTGATTTATAATATGAAAATGAAACGAAACCAACCAACATATCAGTTGTCAGTTGAGAATTAGTACCAAAAATATCTCTGGTTTGGATTCGAGGTTAGTGAGAGCAAGTCATAATTCGTGAGAGGAATTTGAATCCCTACATTCAAGAGCTTGATATTGCCCAACTAACGGCTGATTCTTATGTATTCATGGTGAGACCGTTTCATTTATATCAGATATAAGGATAGTTTAGAGTAATAATTATGAAAAAGACGTGATTAGAGATTGCGCTTTCGTCAAAATAGACAATTCATAGAATATATAGCCGCTGAGGCTATATTGGGACTCTAATTTGATAATTTAGAAATAATTTCATTATCCTCATCGCACCATTCATTCCATTTTAATAATTATAGCCATTTTTGTAAGGCCTGCAGTTTAGGCAATATTAATCTTCAGTTTATTGATGTTCTATCATTTGTTGCATAAAGAAAAAAAATATAGAAGAAAACATTTTAAACAGTAATCTATATTGATTTTTGAAAACTAACACCTACAAAAAGCATATATCCAATATCTTGGGATATAACACACCTAATGTTGATAACGAAAGGAAAGTCCAAAATTTCTGTAATACCTTAGTCAAAATCGGCCACTTTATCAATTCGTTTCTTGCCATCATTTTTCAGTATTCCATTGACCACGCATTTTCGACGTATAAGTTATTGTCCACAGACATGCCAAAATAAAGATCGTAAAAAAAACTAATCGCATATTCGCATTGTGTGCCTTTATCACCTACTTCCGGTCCAACAGAGCATACCGCGAAGGGCGAGAAAAGCCACACACTTGATTATTAAGGGATTCATACAGAACCGGCTCAAACACCACACGTGTGATTATCGCGATCGGTTGGTTAGGGACGTTGAATAATTGGTAGAAGATATCTGAATACAGGGAGTAATCTAATCTCTTGCAACCCCAGTTGAATTATTTTTGAAATAATTAAATAAAATTTTTAAATTCGCTCACATTTTGGAAACTTATGGCCGCGGAACCACAGCTGACCGGATCAGAGAGAACAAACAGTAGCCGAATTGCACACGCGATAACTGTTAACAATCCTGCCTCAGTTGACACGTTATTGGCACATTTACTAAAAACTATGTGTGTGTGGTATATTTTGTTATAACTTAATATTAGTTGGTTTTGTAGTCCCAAATTAAGTTTTTGAGTACAAAGTTTGTTGTATATAAGAATATTTTTGGTGCTTCGCAGCCGTAAGTGGGAGTTGTATGTACTCGAATCTTAACTTTACTTTGTAGAAATTATCAGTACTGATTTTCATAATTTGCATTAAACATATTGAGTGGAATTTAAATCATTTTATTTACATTTCATGTACACAAAGTAGCGACGAGAGTTATTATTACTTCAGATTAGGTACTAGAACCAACCTAACAAGGTATTGGAGTTCGTTATTTTGCGTGTGTAAAAAAATATGTAATGTAATAAACTAAAAAACACGCTTTCATCATGCACTAAAAATTATTAAAAAATTTTAATGCGTGATGAAAGCGTGTTTTTTAGTTTTCTATACTACGAGGATGTATTGATATCTAGTTAGCCTAGACCAGTTCCATGCATAAACAAAATATTGCGTTACCGTAGCAACGAACAGTAACTTATTAGAAGTGTCAGTGTTACGCAATAAATTAAAAGAAAAAATGTGTCCTCCCAAATTGTGAAAATCGAAAAATTGGAGTATCGAATACCTTTATTTAAAAGGGTTAAGAGGTAGGCAGATTTACGAAGATATGCTCGATACCCTTGGTGATCAATGTCCTTCGTATGCGACCGTGAAAAATTGGACTGCAAGCTTCAAAAGAGGTAAATTTTCCATTGAAGATGATGGCTGATCGGGAAGGAAGGCCAGTTTCTGTGTCAGTCCCCGAAAATATCGATGCAGTTCATGACATGATTTTAACAGACCGGCGAATTGGGCTAAAACGGATATCTGATGCACTGAATATTTCATACGAACGCGTTCATCATATAGTTCACGTCAATTTGGACATAAGAAAAATTGCTGCAAAATGAATCCCCAACTGTTTGAATGTTGACCAAAAGCGTGCAAGGGTAGTAGCATCGCGTTCGATCTGTGCTCGATTTGAAACCGAATTGTTACTATAGATGAGACTTGGGTACATTTCTATGATCCAGAAACAAAGCAACAATCGATGGAATGGCGACACTCCAAGACCTTAGAAGTTTCGTGTCCAAAAATCTGCTGGAAAAGTTCTTGCTTCAGTTTTTTGGGATTGCCATGGAGTAATCATGATTGATTTTTTGGATAAGGGTAGAACAATAACTGGAGATTACTATTCGAT
Organism: Chrysolina oricalcia; assembly: GCA_944452925.2. Taxonomy (NCBI): domain Eukaryota; kingdom Metazoa; phylum Arthropoda; class Insecta; order Coleoptera; family Chrysomelidae; genus Chrysolina; species Chrysolina oricalcia. Next base: position 54,203,621 of record OX101817.2, on the reverse strand, counting down.
ATTACTGACCACTCTACGGGAAAAAATTGAAGAGAAAAGACGCGGAAAGCTATCCAAAGGTGTTTTGTTTTTGCAGGACAACGCCCCTGCACACAAATCTCATGTTGCCACGCAAAAAATTCGTGATTTAGGGTTTGAATTACTAGAACACCCCCCTTATTTGCCAGATTTGGCTCCGTCCGACTATCATCTCTTTTCTCAACTGAAAAAAAGTTTAAAAGGTAGTAAATTTTCTTCCAACGAGGAAGTAATAAAAGCTGTGGAGGTCTGGTTTGCAGAGCAAGAAGAAACATTTTTTTTAAAGGTCTAGAGACGTTGCATCCTCGTATATTTCAGGTTTTCCTGTCCACAATATGTTTCCTTGGCTGGTTCCCTGTGGGCATACTCTCGGCGAGTCTTTCTATAAGGCCACTATTTTTAATTTTATGTTTCAAGAAATTCGCACTTAACTTCGTAATGTTTCCGGGTACACTTTTCTTTCTCATCATATTTTCGATGTACGGCGTCCATACGGATTTAAATGCGTTTTTGATGTCATGCGTTATGATCTGCTAGTGGAGTTTCTTCAGCTGAATTGTTTTTATTACCTGTATAATGTTGTGTATGGCATCCATTGTGTAGTGTCCCTTCCTGAACCGATATTGTTTTTTGTCGATCTTGTTGTTGATTTCCAAGTGGTAGGTGCGTCTTCCCGTCAGAAGTTTGTCTGGGAGCTCAACAAGTGTTGGGAGCTGTGATTTGAGATCCATACCAAGTTTACTATTTTCCAGATTTTGGGTAACTTGCCTTCTCTCATGACTTGGTTGTATCTTTCTAATAAAATTAGCCCTCGTACTTGTACGATGTGCTTAGCCGCCTCGTTTGGAATCTTGACTCCAACTTTTTGTTTTTTATTTTGTTGATTATATGACGGTTAGTTGTTCCAGCGTGAATTCTGGGCCATTGTTGTTTAATACTTGTCTCCTGAGCTGTGGTACTATGTCGATTTGCTTCCACGTATTTGAAACTTCTGGTGGGAAGGATTTATTCATTAGTTCTTGGTATATCTCTTTGGTATTTTCCGTCCATGGCCTGTCCTCTCTATGGACGCTGGTCAATTTTGCTTTTTCTTTATTTTTGCTTCTTAGGATATTCCAGTCCCCACGAGTCTTCTTGGCTTTGTTCCTTACTGATATTATTGTTTTACTTCCTTTATTGTTGTCTTGTAGTCCCTTCTTGTTTCTTCTCACCTTTGACGTTTCTGTGGGTTTGTTCTATCCTGCTGCCATAGTCTTCTTTTGTTCGTGTCTTTTCGTTTTTTTTGTTTGTTTTTCTGACCACCATATCTGATTTTGCCTTTTGGACCGCTTTTTCGTTGGTTCAACCTCTCTACATGCTTCTATTATTTTTGCCTGCAGGGATTTTGCTTTTTCTTCAAGGTCTTGGTCAATAATGTCTTCCTAAGTGTCCAGTATAGACTTAAATTTGGCCCAAGCCTTTTTAATGGTACCTTGTCAGATCGTTCTTATGTATGTCCTTCGAAAGATAACAGGGGCCATAATAATCCGCACTGTGTTTCTGTGTTTTTATTCAGAATATCTTGTTGCTTGAAAATCACTTGGTACGTGAACCTATTTTCCTACAGTTGTTTACCAGCTGCCCCAATACGTGTAAACGTGTAAACTATAACAATTATTGAAACTGGAAATGGTTCGCAGAAACCTATCGTTTTACTTTTAAATGATATGAAAATCAGTGACATTTTCAAAGTTTATTATGACTTCTGTTTTACAACTTTTTCTGTAACTAGGAAAAATCTTACAACAATTCTAACAATGTGTAACAAATAATTCATTCTCAACATCCTCCCCACCAAATCAGAATTTGAAACGTTCTGGTAACTTCACCTTCCGTCCACTTCTTGTAAACATTGGCTTATCTTCAATCTTATCCTTAGAATTTTCGCCAATATTTTCTGTTGAATCATCTCGCTTCTTCAATGCAATCTCCCTTTCTTTGCGATTCGTCTTCTCCTTTTCTTGGCGATTCCTCTTGTCCATCTGAATTTGCGATGAAGATATTTCCATTGGGTATAGGCGTTGGAATGGTCTCAAGAGTTCTCCATTTTTTGTTTTTACTCTCGCAACTCTGCATATGTTGTCTTTTCCAGGAAAAATTTCCTCAATTTTACCAAGGGGCCAATCAATACGTTTCGAGTTATCGGAACCAATGAGAACAATATCTCCTACTTGCAAAGTGTCATGTTTTTTCTGACCAATATTAACTAGTTCTGCCAAGTACTCCTTTCTAAATCGAGATTCCCTAATTTTTTGAATACATATATCTATAACGTTTAACGAGGTGATTTCTATCAATTATATCTAAATCTGGCATTTCTGAAGAGTTTTGCTCATTTATGAACATTGATGGCGTTAGAGGTACTAAATCATTTGATTCTTCTGTCAAATATGTTAAGGGTCGAGAATTCATGACTGCTTCACACTCACAAAATAAGGTTTCTAATTCTTGGTAGTTGACCAATGTTTTTTCTAAATTTCTACGAAGTAATTCTTTGAGTATTCTGATAAGCCTTTCCCACGTCACCCAGTTTTATCAAACAATTTTGAAATAGCTCATGAACGATTATTGTCCAATACAAGTAAATTAATGGTTACAAAAAGATTTGAAGATTATCAAAAGGTTTTATCAGACTGGGAAAAATTAGGTATCATTGAAGAAATCAAAGAAAATGTAAATAATTCTTCAATTCATTATTTACCTCATCATGCTGTTATTAAAGAATCTAGTGAAACGACAAAAATTCGACCAGTTTTTGACGCCTAGAGACTAGAGACTAGAGGAATATCTTTGAATTCTTGTTTGGAGAAGGGTCCAAATTTAATTGAATTGATTCCTCCATTGCTTATAAAATTCAGAATAGGTATTTTTGAAGTGAGTGCTGATATAGAGAAAGCTTTTTACAAATCAGTGTCAACCCGGATGATAGAGACTATCTTCGATTCATGTGGTGGAAAAATTTCGATAATAGAGAATTGAAATTATATAGACATTGCAGGGTTGTATTTGGGGTAAAGTCAAGTCCATTTTTATTAGCAGCAACTCTATCACTTCATTTAGATAATGTTTCAGCTGAGTTCAAGAGAACTGCAGACAAGCTGAAAAGTTCATTCTACGTGGACAATTGTATTGCAAGTCTTAACAGTAAACAAGAATTAGACACTGTCATCAAAGAATCCAAATATCTTTTATCACTAGCCAATTTTAATATCAGGGGATGGATTCATAATACTGTTCACTATCAAGATGTCGATAACACTGAGAGTGAAGCAAAATATATTTCCTATTGGATACTTTTCATTGTAATGTGGGAACAATGGAAGATTAAAAAAAAAAATTCCGAGAACAATATAAATATTGAAACTGTAAATGGTTCGCAGAAACCTATCGTTTTACTTTTAAATGATATGAAAATCAGTGACTTTTTCAAAGTTTATTATGACATCTGTTTTACAACTTGTTCTGTAACTAGGAAAAATCTTACAACAATTCTAACAATGTGTAACAAATAATTCATCTCAACAACAATGAACTAAATTAAAGTTTGAAAAAGAGATATCTGAACATACAAATCTATATTTCATTAATGTCGTGGGTATAAAAAGTAATACCCCTAGAAATAGCTGCAAGTAGAAAACCATAAATCTTTCCTCCTAAAATATTCGATGTTTTCAAAAATCCTCGAAAATACACACTCTTGTAGAAGCACCGCAAAGAGAAGTGTTCCAATTAAAATATATCCCGCCATCCGCGCGTTCAAATATACTAAATTCTTTTGTTATTCCTGGCCTGTTTCTGTCAAAATCAATAGACTAAATCACCAGTATCATTCAATCTAAAAGACGTATAGTGTGTGTGTTGAAAAAGGCAGTGCGTGAACTAACGACTTATGTATATGTTTTTCACGAGAAAACATGTATATTCGTTTAGAAAAACATGTTTTATGGATTTAGGGTCGAATAGAGAAAATAAAAGGGAGAGACAAGGTATAAAAACGTCGTGTCTTGTATGAATCTATCTACGTAAATATCTAAGGAACGGAGATAGATTAAGTTCAATGTAGAAATGAATTATTTAAATAGTCGTGGACGGATTGTCACATAATTTTGAATTGATTTCCGTAATGACTGATGATTCATGAGTATTCATCTACAGGACGGAATGAACAGATTATATAGAAGAATTTTGTTTCTCTACGACTATTGTATTCTACGTTCATTACATATTGATTTTTAATTGAAGAATAAAGATGATTCCAAGACACCGTGGATCCTATAACTCATTATTCAACGGCACTCGGCCAATCACAGGTTCAGAATTTTCAGAATCCACGGGAACTGAGAGGTTTAACAAACAAATTTCTCAAGAAGGCTTTGCTTGATTGAACTTTTGTCACAGCTTGGCATCCGCGAATGTCAGATTGACTATTTTCTTAGTTTTAACTTTGATCTGTGTGACAAACAAGTACCTAATATAAAAATTAAAATAGCGGATTGGGAAAGCAGTGATAGTGAGGAAGATGAAATCTACCTTGCAACAAAGGTATGTCAAACAATTTTTACTTGAACGTTCCACACTCTTTCAGTTCTTGGTCAGAGTTTCTCTAGTAGGTATTTCATTCACAAATTTTCGAGTGCCTGTTATTATAGCTCAGTTGGTAGAAGCGTGTACATGAAGTAAATGTATAACGAAGGTAGTTATATAGGCGTGAGTTCGAACCCACTCTTGGAAGTTTTTTTTAAAATTATTTTCAATTAAGGCATTTATTCATTCATGAATGAACACCGATTATTCATGAATAATAGTTATTCTACCTTATATTACTTTATAATTTATACTTATTTTCATAAATAATATTTAGATTTCATTAAAACTCTGACTTTCGTATAGTCGTAGAGAAAGTATAGTCTTCTACTCGCGTATAATATCTATTATTTTCTCGGATAATTTCGAAACTCGCCTTCGGCTCGTTTCGGAGTTTTTATCCACGGAAATAATAGCTATCATTATACACACGTTGAAGAATGTACTATTATCATTGAGAATTCTCAATAGAATAAAATTAACCTACATCCATGATGACGAATTAACCTACAGAGTGTTATCAAAATCTGAGATGCTACATAGCCCGCCTAAAGAAAATGCAAATAGAATTAATGATTTACAATAAGAATATGGGTATCAATCAATGACAACTGCACTTGATTCCCAAGAAACTTTTTGAGGATTGTTGGTTTTAAATAATGCTGTACCTGGCAATCTACCTCTGCGAATGAATTATCATGATATGCTAGTTTTAAACGACCTATATAGACTGTTTCAAAACAAAATTTATATCTATTGGAAGAATTTTGTTTTTTTAAGTTGGCTACTCAGAAAAAAATCCGAATTTTAATTCAAGCTCCAGGCAAATTCGGATACTTGCAGATACTTGCATTCTGAACTACAACATAATTTTTTCTGAAATCACCATATCCATCAACTCCTAGCTATGAGTTTAATAAATGGAAATCTCCCTTGGCTGACAGCTGTATACCTACTCTTAGCTCGGTATTTAGGATGGAGTTTCACTAACTACTTACCTTTCTGTGACAAACTTGAATTTGCTCATGTTATATAGAAGAGGAGCAAAGATTGTAAGTATTGCAATAAATTATGGACACCATGAGAATAAATAAATAAACCGTGTGGAGTGCTGACTCTGTGGTGACTAGGATCAAACAGACTCTCACATCATCTTCGAATGCGACACGCTGCACAACAGGCGCAACAGAACCTTCGGACAGATCAACCTATAAACAGGTATGAATCTGAAAAACCTAGTTGACTACTTATCCTGGTGAAAGACTCAGACCTATTTAACTAGAAACCACTGACGACAGCAGATCTCAGTGTTAAGAGGAACCGCAAAAGTAAATCCGTTATCTCGCTCGTCAGCCTTTAACCAACCAACCATCTGTGAGCTTTCATCCGCCGTTCATAGATAGGGGTAGGGCAGCCTCCAGATTCATGTAGTCTTCAGACATGGAAACCACATCGGAAAGCGATATGGGGTCCAAGAAACGTAAATTACCTATCTCATCCACAAAACAAACGAGGAACCAAAAAAGATTGGATACTCCAAAGCCATCGAACAAAAATACCGAAAAACTGCCCTCCATCTTTCAGTGCGAAAAGTCGTTTGTACCTAGTGATAAGAGAAAGTGCCACTATGAACTCTCTCTGAAATCTAACCTCACTCTCAGTGAGAAAATCATAACAATAACACCATCTTCTCGAGTGGGAGACACTGTGGACAGTATTGATATATCATCTACATCAAACTAGACTACTTCATGAGGGTCACCCAAGAAGCCCAAATTCCAAGAAGCATCCACTTCACTGGAGCATATCTCTACTCATAAAGCAGCTGAGGAAGAAGAGCCGGAATCATATGAGCCTGAGAAAAGTACATTGTGGTCAATTTTCAAATCTCGCCCTCAGAGTCCACTGGATTTTCCAGATGAATACATTCCTAATCTGGAACACGTCATCAGTCAATAATAACACCGAGTAACCTGGTAACATACAACCTCAGAATCCTGAAAGAGCAGAACCAGTGAAGAGCAAGTCTTGAGTATTGAAAGAAACAGTGTTTTCCCGATCATGCAAAATACTTCGCTGTGCCACGCCCCAATACCTCGAAACTGAAAATTTCACAAGTCCAAAACAGTTGAATAGGAATATCACTACAAGTTATGTTCACGAACGACAATTTCCATCAGACAGAACAAGAAAGTATTGGAACTCCTAATAGCCAAGTCTCTCCCAATGTGGAAAACGTGGGATAAACGAGGAAAACGTGGGATAGACGTAGGAAGAATCGTCAACTTCTCGGAAAGTGGTTCGCTTTTCGAAGGGTTGAGGATCCTGGATACCTACGTGAGAGAGTCGACTTCGGTGAGATACCTGGGAGTAAAATTCGATGGGCGTGTAACATTTCATAACCACCCTAATCTGGCTATATAGAGGGCGGGGCTGCTATTAAGCGATTCTACAATGTTAGCCAGAAACTCAAAACTAAGTGTTCATAAAAATTAATAATTCATAAACAAATTGAGAGACCTGCAATATTATACGCTTGTTCTGTGTTCTGCAGCCTGAGCATCAGGCTTCTACGAAGCTTGACAGTATGCAGAACAAAGTACTTCGTATCATCACAAACAGTGATCGATACAGTCGGCTGGATACCCTCCGGTAGATCGATGGCGTTAAAATTTTTTGGAAAGTTAAGGTTTCCTCAAACCAACGCGGGAACGCGGGAGCGGGAACGAGGTGAATCCGAGACTAAATTCTATAGTGGGACATACCGGTATGATAATTCGTATTCCGAAAAGCATACAAGCAACGAAATTTATATGGTTTACTACGTGTAATGTTTTTCTAGCAATTCGCAGGGTTCCAAAGTTCCGTTCCCGCTCCCGTGTTCCCGCTTCGGTATAACGGAATCTTTAAAGTATTAACCTCACTAGCATTAGGTGGTATTGCATCCTCTCGTAAGTACGGGGGCCTTATATGTCAAGCTCTGGATATTTTCCAGGAAAGATCCGAACTGTGCCTGCAAAAGGCAACCAAGAATTAGAATAAGAGCAATTTCTGAACCCGTTTTTTTGCTGTGAGCTCTTTACGGGATGTAACTTCAAACTGAATCTGTCCAGTCTCTGTTTAGAACTGCTTCAATCTCACGCATAAGCTTTGCAGGTGCCGTAGATTCTGTCTGACTTAGTCTCTGTATTTACGGACCTGCCCGCTACGACCGCGGGGGACGTCTCAAGTGTCTCCCTCTAGAGGGATACGGAACCAGCTTGTCGTTACAGCCGAGGGTTGAACTGGACACAGTTTATCGCTCGTTATACATCTGGCTGTTTTGATCTTCTCCAGTATTATATGGTGACGTGAAGACGGAAGAGATCAAGGTAATGTGAATATTCTAAGGCGAATGAATCGTTAAAACACAGTTATAAAAAACAAAATATTGGAATTCGAATTTTTTTAAGCCACTTGCTTTTCAGGTTACAGTTGGCTTGAGTTCGATTCCCCAATACAGACCAATATTTTTTCTGGAGGTCGAAAGCAAGGTACATTGCCTCCATGCTAATACAAATGTTGAGTTCTTGCTGCACAATGATAAACCAAAATCAGTACAATTCTAGGGTAGAATTTGAAATAGTATTTGAGATATAGTGATTGGGAATTTTATGAAGAACATGTAGTCGTATTGATAATTTATTTTATATTTTATTACTCAATCACACGGACTGTATTTTATGAGGATCAGAGATGGTGGTCGTAGTTCTTGTACTTTCTTCAACAAGATATATGGTACGAATTAATAAAAGTTGGATACATAATTTCTGAACTACAAGGTGGCAATCATGACAAATTGTATATATTACTCAACAAGTTCAAGTATAGAATCATATCTAAAGTAGAATAATATAAGTAATTAACATAAGTATAAACATTAAAGCTCGGCTTCCACATAATTTCTTATTCTAAATAGACTCATTGGTGCTAGAGACTCCTTAACATTTTTCAAAAACTGGCCATCGATCGCTTCCAATAAAACTTACCTAATTCCTATAATTAAACAGGTTTTTGGAATAACTGTAATCAATTTACATCTGCTACAGAGTTTATAAGACTAATAATTCAACGCTTTACATATTTGCAGCACTGCTTGAAGGTAATGTACAATTATACCTAATGTGCTAGAAAAGAACACACTAAATTGAGATAAAATCGTAAAGAAAAGTACCCACCAGCTTTATGGTTACCAACTATTTTCTACTAGCAATACTGTCATTATAGTTCATTATTTTGTATTTCCGTACTTGAATGAACTGTTTCAATTATATATCTATCTGACCGATGTAGTATACGAGGGGCAACTATAATAATGTATGAATTTATCAATTATTGCTTCTTCAATAGAAATACGAAAAAATTGCGAGTTCAATGCGTAAGAAAAGTGGAAATTTGCTTATATCGTGATTCAAGATATTTTCACTCAATATTTTTGTGGAAAAATCTACTACTTGTATTTAAAATCCTCTATACATTTAGTGCTCATACCTTCATGAATCCGGTAATATTTGTGAACTGCAACGACAAAGGGTAATTTAAAAAACTGTTGTTCTCGGAAATACTTTTAAACATAAATAGAGTGTATACCAAGAATCAACAATTTTCTAGTTGCTACACATTTTACATTTTTCTAAAGTGATAAGCATTTCATTGAAAAGATCAAAGATATTACCATTGATCCAAATGACGTTCTAGTCAGCTTTGATGTAGCATCCCTGTTCACAAAGGTCCCGTTAGATGAAGCCATGAGGGAAATTGAACTACTTTTCCCAATTGATATATCCAATCTCTTCAAAATATGCTTAACATCATCATATTTCATTTTCAATAACAAAATATATGAGCAATTAGATGGTGTTTCAATGGGAAGCCCACTTAGCCCAGTTATTGCTAATTTCTTCATGGAAAAACTAGAAGAAAAGGCAATTGAAACCGCAAATTCAAAACCCAAGGTATGGTTAAGATATGTAGACGATACGTTTATAATTTGGAGCCATGGACCAGAAAAACTCAATGAATTCCTTAACTATATCAATGAACTGGCATTCTTAGACATTCTCCTTTCTCGAAAAGAAAGACGTCTGGGGCATACGGTATATAGAAAACCAACACACACTGATCGATATCTCCACAATACCTCAAACCATCATCCGTGCCAAAAACAAGGTGTAATGAAGACATTAGTTGATCGAGCTAGAAGAATTTGCGAACCTGAATACCTGGAAGCTGAACTGAAACATCTAAAAAACGCTCTTCTTTCTAATGGGTACAAAGAAAGAGATATATAAACCTTCAAAAAAACTGAAAGACCACTTTAGATCAGCGAAGGACAAACGAGACGTACTATGCTCTTCTGGGGTTTATCGCATTCCATGTTCCTGTGGCAGCGTTTATATCGGAACCACGAAACGCTTCGTTAAAACAAGTATCAAAGAGCACAAGGCTTGCTGTCGGTTACGGCACACACAGAAATCCGCTATCGCAGAACATACTCTCAACAACGATAACCATAGAGTGAAATTTGAAGAAACCTAAGTCATCTCTTCAACATCTGCCTATTACCCAAGACTCTTCTGGGAGGCAATTGAAATTCAGAAACACCACAACATCTTCAACAGAACCGAAGAAGGACTACAATTGAACAAGGTTTGGCTTCCAGTTCTCAAAAATTATCGAATAGCTCCCTACCCACAAAATAACGGTACGAACGATTCTATGATGTCAGCTAACGCTATGGACCAATCAGATGTAAGAACGACAAATCACAGGTATTTATTGAAACAACCCGAAGAACCACCATGTAAGTGACGATGGCGGCGAAAGCCTTTCACAATTTATCAGATACAATGTTGTACAATAATTTTAGCAACAGTTCCTCCAGAGTTACGAGAATAGGCAGTACTCATAGTAAACAAAAATGTATTCTTACTCTGAAGGTTATTAATTTACGGACCCGACTTTATTCATCAAACATATCACATTGTATGATTTTCTACATTTTTTTTCCCGTCGTTGTTCCTGTTGTCAAAAAAATAAGGGAGTTAAATGAATACCTATCTATAATTAAATTATAAAGATATTATGTGAAGATGAACAGATAATGCGCCGGTAAAAGGGATGAAACTTGAGACGACATATTTTATCTCAGGTATAGATGGGTCGATTTTTTAAAGATAGATCGACCCGTTGATAAGTCACGAAAACATTTAAACTGTCACAAATGCAAATCAAGATGAATGGTCAATGTACCGAAAACGACATCGAATAATTTGTAATTATTTTTAATTTTCTTTGAGGTAACTCAAAAGGGTTTATATTGAATGAGATTTTATTGTCGAGGTGATCTGCAGTTTGGCAACAGGTTGGATAGGAATAATTATTAATTTTAGATTCTTACGAATATACCGACTTGCTTATTTCAATTGATTCAAGAATACTTTCTACAAAAAACAATTGAGAATAATAGTTCATAGTTGTATCTACTAGTAGCACTCAACAAATTTCTCATCTTGAATCATGGCAGAATGTAGAATTCTGCTCAATTTAGCTGAGTTTCAGATTTCGGAGATATTTCCAAATAACTGAAGATTGCATAATTTGAATTATTTCAAAAAACGTTCACTTCAGATCAAGTTAATTCACGTGTATATGAATACCAAATTTAGATTTTTTTTCTATCGGTAATTTCTTATAATATATTGGATACCATATCTAAATGGTGTGAGACGGAGGAAATGTCCATTGACCACCACAAAATGGTCATAGTACCGTTCACCAGGTGAAAGAAGCTGAAACATTATTTAATACCTCCTTCCATCAATGGAGTTAAGCAAAATGTCTGGGAATAACCATAGATAAAAAGCTAAACTTGAACTCGCACTTGGAAGAGACAATCCGGATGGCTAGCTTATTACTATGGACAAACCGCAGTATATGTGGCAAAACATGGGTCACTAAATACATATATTGGCTGTACGTGACCGTCATACGACCGATGATCACGTATAGCTCTGAAGTCTGGTACAGCAAAGGCACAGTTTATAAAGAATCAGTTCGCTCTCTCAGACCAATTGCATGTTCCAAGGTTACATCCACCCCAAGGAAACAAATTTAGGATGCGCAGAAGACTGCTGTTTGAATGTACGCTGTTGTCGCATTTTGTGTCAGGCCTTCGAAGTATCCGAAAAATGGATGTTTCGCACCACAGAATACCCACCTACAATGCTCCTATAATGTATCCTGTGGTTTCACATTCATCATTGTACTGTTTTAGTTATTAAAGTGTATTTTATTCGAAAAAATGCGCCCTGAAAATAAAATACAACATATTCCATAACACAAACTTACTCTGTGAAATCTACATCTGGCAACGTTGAAAAACTCGAACATAACCTATGTTAAACCTATTTAAACAATGCTATCACTATATGAAATTGTCACTTGAACGTCGATCTCAAACCGAAATTGATTACATAATGAACGAAGCCTCTACACTTCAGAAGAACAAGGAACTCAGTTTTTTTTACATCACAAAAAGAAACCGAAACCGGTAAAATTAGCGCCATCTATGGTCCAATAGTTGAACTTCTGAGTTTTGAAGTTACTGACTAAACAGGAACCTTTTTCGAGATGACTCTAAATTTCCTTATTCAGGAAACTTTATAAACAAAAAATGGTGGTATTAAACAATAACAGGGATTCGCTACAAGTCTTTTGAAAAAATCCATTATCCAAGGTCTTTCGAAGAACTTGAGAATGTACAATGACTAATGACTAGGAGTGTGGTAATCACTGATATTGGATTAAAACGTGTCACATGACATTTCTCATCTTGCTTAAATTCATATATATATATATATATATATATATATATATATATATATATATATATACTATTCAAATATACTATTCAAATTATATCCTACCTCAAAAGCTGGATATTTTTTTCAAAACATCAGAACGCATTGATTTCAACCCAATTTTGAAAGGAGTCAGATCAATAATAATCCACTTGTCCGCCATTTTCAGATTTTGTCACAAAAATTCGTAATCTTTCGCTACAAAACCGCCTCTAGATTTTTAAGCAATATTTTATAGTCAGTCCATAATTTAAATATTATATCAACTCCAAAAAATATTGAAAGACAATAATTTGAAATAAAAAAATAAGACCTCAACGTCAGAAGATCCACCGTTCAGAGTTCCATTTTTATTTCAAGTAGTGTATACATTTATATGTTGAGCATTGTATAAATTGCCAGCGTATATGTGCGCGAGGAATACAATTACAGGTTGCGCAGTGGACAAACGGGAACAAAAAGATCAAAGTGCCGACGCCAACTGACCTAACTGATTCTTTATAAACTCTGGCAAAGGCCATCAAAAAGTGGCCCATGCTGAACTTAATGGACTACAGAGACAAGCGTGCCTGGCGATTACTGGAACCATTCGCTCCACGCCAACGGCAAAAATAGAAGCTCTCCTCGGATAACTTTCTCTCCACATAGCTCTGGAGGGGGAGGCAAGATGGGCAACTTACAGACTCTATCAAGCGGCCATTAGTCTACCGCATGAGAAGCAGCAGCATACTGGAGGGTATGATAGTTCACAACATTCTGGGAATGCCCTCAGACATCATGCCTAAAACTATCAGCCTCCTCACGTCATACACTGTGGTCGTTCCTGAAAGAGAAGAATGAGTCCGGAATGAAACTGACTTAGGTAGGGCAAATGAACGAAGGTTTACCGAGTGTGTGTGTGGAAAGGAGAGTTTTACCGATAGTTCCAAAACTTTGGAAGGCGTCGGAGCCGGAATATATGGGATGGACCCAGTAGTGAAACGCTCAATTAGTATGGGTAAACTAGCTACGATATTCCAGGCAGCGGTATATTGCCTTGAAATGTGTGCCAGGAAGCTGGAAAATCGACACCATACACGAAAAACAATAAAAATATTTTCAGATAGTCAAGCTAGAAGTCGACTGCTTTAAATCTAGAGCAGTATAGAAATGCAGAGACACCTTAAACCGACTAGCACAACGCAACAACGTTACCCTAATCTGGATACCAGGTCACAAGGCCTAGAAGGAAACGAAATAGCGGACGCCCTAGCAAAAGGGGACCAAAACAACGTTCAATGGAACAGAACAGATAATCGGTTTAACATAAAGCACTGCCAAGAATGTCATAACAGACTGGACATACAAAAGATTCGAGTATTGGCGTAGTGTACCGGGCCTAGCCCATTCCAAAGCATTTATCGCTTGTACAAGGGAAAAACAGAAGTTATAGTACGTTTGCTCAATGGCCACTGCAAACTCAAACATCACATGCATAAAATCGGACTTGCCCAAGATGCGCAGTGCCGGCTATGCATGGAGGATGATGAAACGGCTCAACACATTCTTAAGACAGTAAAGCCAGAAAACATGGTAAATTGTTCTCCCAATACATTTCTCAATTTTGTTAAGAGATTGGATATAATGGTAGAAATATAACCATAGGGTGGGCCACAATAGGCCATAGGCCGCAGTGGAAGACCTGATATGGACTCACGTTCAAAACCAAACCATGAACAAGTGAAGTAATTTCAAATAAAAGATTCAATAGTGGTAGGAATCAGTAGTCTTACCATGAGTTTAGTGTGCACTGCTAGAAGAGGAATTTCGGCAGATCAGATTTGTTAATGAATTTAGGTACGTATATGGATACTTATAGAAGTGATATTTTTTTAATTGAAATTAACAAAAGGCAAGATCAATATGAAAATTGACTATAACAAGTTCTATGTTCCTCAACCTTTATTCGAATTTCAGGTCTCATATCAATACAGGGTGTTTCCTAACTACGGTTCCTTACTGCAGGGGGTGATTCATTAGGTTATTTCAAAAAGAAAAGTTTATATGAACATATGTCCGGAGTTGCTTCGTTTCTGAGAAACATGGCGTTGAGAAAAAAACGGTAATTATAAAAAATCATGAAAATCTTAAACCGATTTGGTTGATATTTGCTACATCTATTTGAACTAATAAGGCGCTTATCCAGCCTTAACTAGATTGAAATTATTATTACCAGTGGCGTCTCAGTGGGCACCACAGCCAACAATATTGTAAAAAAAGTACGCCACTGACTTTTTTTCATAGATTTTCGTAGACATTTTTTTTATTAAGCAACAAAAAATACAACTCCTTGGTCTCCTGTATTTTCTTCAAATCTAGCTTCGTTTTCGAGAAAAAACAAAAAACATAAATAAATATCAAAAATAAAAATATTAATAATTGCGAATTGCAGTAAATGTGAAATATCTTCACCTTTTCATAAAAAACATGATGTTATTTGATATGCCATTGATTGTCTAACACGTTCAAAAATTCCAGAAGTAGTCCTTATTACATTGCATGTGTCAATTATTCGATTCCTCAAGTCATCCACATCTAGTACAGGAGTTTCATAAACAAGAGCCTTCAGATGACCCCATATATAGAAATCTAGAGTATTCATATCAGGACTGCGAGCTGGCCAATGTTGAGGTCCTGCACGTCCAGAGATTAGGGTAGGTGATGTCGAGATGCTGACGAGCAAGAATACTAAAATGAGCTCTAGCCCCATCGTGCCTCTTACAAGTATGGGTACTTCTTTTAACAAAATGGGTAAATGATCTCGCAAAAAGTTCATTAATCTTTTTGTTGAAAAAAAAATGCTCCAATTAGGTAGTCACCAATAATTCCTACCCAAACGTTCACCAAAAACTGATGCTGAAAA
The DNA here is from genome assembly GCA_944452925.2 of Chrysolina oricalcia. NCBI lineage: Eukaryota > Metazoa > Arthropoda > Insecta > Coleoptera > Chrysomelidae > Chrysolina > Chrysolina oricalcia. The sequence goes on along the minus strand of OX101817.2, from coordinate 54,188,177 downwards.
TGATTTCCCCTAATAGCGTGGGAATTTTCGTCAATCGTGTAGGAATGGATCTGCTAACTGAATAGTAAGGCTTAAATAGTAGATAGAGATCTGAATAATGTCTGAACTATGTTTTGCTAACTCTTATATTAGCCTAATGACAAAGCGATGGCCATTATTCATTATTACGCCTATCATGGATTAGGCTATTAAATTATTACGGATGGTGAACAAATAACAACCAATAATCCAAAACGAAAATGAACATTTTCAATATGAAATGAAATATGTGTAGGAAAAACCCTACTATCAATTTAAGCTGGTCTGCCATGAAGGTGTTGATATGCAATAGAATGGCTTTAATTTTTTTCTCGAAAACGAAGCTGAATATGAAGAAAATACGAGATGCCAAAAAGTTGTATTTTCAGTTGTTCAATACAAAAAAATAAAATTTACGATAAAAACTCGGTGGCGTAATTTTTTTACAATATTGTTGGCTGTGGTGCCCACTGAGACGCCACTGGCCCTAATAATTTCAATTTAGTCAGGGCTAAATGAGCGCCTTTTCAGTTCAAATAAATGTACCAAATTTCAACCAAATCGGCTATAGGATATTCATGATATTTTATAATTACTGTTTTGTTTTTTCAACGCCCTGTATCTCAGAAAGAAGCTACTCCAGACATATGTTCATAGGAAGTTCTCTTCCTAAAATAACCAAACGAATCACCCCCTGTAGTAAGGAACCGTAGTTTGGAAACACCCTGTATATGACACGAATATTTCCAGTAAGTACTTTAATTAGAAAGTTCGTTAGAAAATGTTACGGTCACTCAGTTTGCCGACGAGCCGAATAGTGTCCTAACACAACAAATGGTAAACACTATTGAACAACTTTTTCACACCTTGTTAATACACCCATTATTATGGAGTTCTGAAACAGTGGCGTGGGTTGGGTCAAGACAAATATTTGGCTATTTATAGCTTGCTCTTGAAATAGTATAATTAAATTTATGTAATCATGTTCTAGCTCCATAGTCATCATAAAATCCTAAAGTTTTCCACTCTTTGGTTTTGATATCACAAAATCAAAAGCGGTTTTTGCCAAAAAATGTAGTTTCCCTCTGATAGAGTTGATTATTTTAACATTAGATAAATGATATCAAGTTTTGGTCAAGTATTTCCTATATCATGTTATGTTCATTGATTTACATTGTTAAATTCCTCACAATCAATGGTGAAGTTCTATAGTTATGTAAATTCATAATTGACCAAGTGGTCAAACAACAAAACAACCTTTTCGATAACCGCCACTGTAGGAAAATGTGAAACTATTATAGTTTCAATAAGTACTTACGTACTAATGATCTCCGCATATATTACATTCAACTGTTTCCTGGTAACCAATTGATCTAATTGAATATGCATTATGCTAAGTTAAGCCACTAATTATGATAAGTGTATTTTCATCAATATAAAAACAAGTTTTTTTGACTTGGAATTGCAGAAATGTAATCGACCATCGCGAGCGTTGTGGACATCATTTTATCTGGAGAAAACAGTTCGAATAGCATATTGAATCACATTTAAAGAAATCAATAAAAAGTGTGGAACCATGGATACGTCATCAATAATCTAATCTGTGAAATGTCCAAATTTTATAAATAATCCAACTGGAAAATTATTTCAAAAACGCACCATTGAAGAAATAAATTTTGAAAAATACACCAATTAGTAACCTCATACAGAATTCAGGGTTTAAAAAAAATATTGCATATGATGAAAATAAATATACTGTAGTTGCCTTTCTAGACTTTGATCGACCTTTTGAAATAATTGACAGGAACATTTTGATATAAAAGTTGAATTATTATGGATTAAAAGGATCTGTGCTGACTTGGTTCATGAGTTACTTCAAAGAAAGAAAACAGAAAACAAAAATCAGTTCAACAACATCTGATGAGATATATATCTAAATACTTACATAAAAAAACAACAAAATTTGTAGTGCTAACAACTAAATATATATATAAAACTCTATTACCTATAACGAAATACAATTGAATATGTGTCGTAAATAAAATATTTGAGAGTTATCATTGACAGCACTTTGAGTTTAGAAAGTCTTGCTGAATATGTGATCCAGAATATTAAAATATAACTGTATAATTAGGCCTCATTTTGAGTACTGCCCAAATTCGATGAATTTAATGCACCAAAACAGAGTTTACCAACTTCAAAAACATCAAAATCAGGTTATGGGAATCATTTTGAGATGCAGTCGTAATTTTACCGTTGATCAAATGTTAAACACCTGCAGTGGCTGTCAATTTCAATTTGTTTTTAACGATGGCTTTCATATTCAAAATAACAAAAGGAATCCAACCATCATAATCCATCGAAATTATTGTTCTCAATAATCAAATACATGAACACCAGCCAAGATTAAATGCTCACTTTCATGTACATTGCGGTCCTAAAGTAACGAATGAATTCATTATCTACGTAAACATGAATGCCAATGAAAAATTCTAAAACAAGTCAATTTTTCTATATAAAACTACACTTGTTCGATGAAATTATTCACCTGCACCTTCAACCTCCTAGAGGTAATAACTACCCATATAAAAATTTACATGAAAATGGGTAGCGTGTGATACCGCGTTTAAAAGTGTTTTCAATTCTCTATTTAGCACTGTTTGAATTTTGAACTTGTATACTCAAGAAGATTGTGAATTATTTCATACAATCAAAAACCCCTCGAGTTAAATACCTGTCACGATTGACTAGTCTATTAGTGTATTAGTGTAAATTTGACATAGTTTTGTTGTTGGGGTGGTTTCTATATCTTGAATTGTATTCACACCAAAGGTTCCAAATATTCATTCTTTAGGAAGAATTATGAATGCAGGTATATAATGAAAAAGTAGTGGTATTTATCGATTTTACTATACCTATTTTCATAGTAACATTATTATTTCCATGATGTATCCATATATTTTTCATCATTATTGCCCTAAATAGAAAAAAAAACAAATCCCGAAATGAAGCATAAGATGTCCGGAGGTCTGCTCATTGCTAATATCCTATACAATAGGAAAAGTTGGGTCGAAAATCCATCAGAAAACAACTACTTTCCTGGTTAATGCCACGACGAACATTGAATTACATCTGATGAAATTTCCGTGCAGAGTTCCTACAAGGTTATCTCTGCAATTGCTTGTTGCATGGAAATGTTCATCGAAACATTCGGACCACCTATACATCGATTTCGGAGTGTTGCTCCTCATCAGTATAGGGTAGGTCTAGCAGTCAATAACTAATGACTGCAACGAATGAATCGACAACCAAACCCATTTCAAGACTGAAACTAAGATCGCGCCCGCACAGTGGATAACTCCAAACTGCGACCGCCATCTCAAACGCCGTCCACCCAACTAAGCAATACCCATGAACCACGATCGTCAAGACCGTGTAAAACGGAAAAGAAATATTTTTTTGTTCAATATACCACAAAAACAAATACAAATAAAATTTACATAATTGATAGATATGCATGCAAAAAATCACTTACCGTTCATCACAGTTGCAGTGCATGAGGGTATTCATCCTCCAATTAAAGAGCCCGTACTTTGTCTCAAATCCTTCTATCCAAAATGGACATCGGAGATCGTGCTTCCTGCAACACCTATCCGTCCTGGAAAATCCTCCAAGTCGGGTGTATTTGTCCGCAGAAAAACCTTTGCCGCACCACTTTGTCCCGGGTATTCGGAAAATGTCGGAGATATCACGTTTCGACCTGATGATCAAAATCAAATATGGTAAAATAATATTAGGGCTCATACTAGAATAATCTCGTGTAAGGTTTGCTATGTTCCACTATATATATTTTTTCAGTATTAATCATTTCAGGCTCCAACTTGGGAAAAACGAAGTCCTACGTCAAGGATTCGACAGACTTCGTTGGGAAAATTAAAGGCATAACGTTGGAGCCGAGCGATATCACAGCTTCGATGTGGTGTCCTTGTTCACCAACGTCTCACTTGAAGACTTTCTGAGGGAGATAACTAACATGTGTCCGAATGACATCGTCGGACTCTTTAAGGCATGTCTCGCGGGAAGTTACTTTCAATGGAATGGAAACTTCTATGAGCAAGTAGATGGCGTGGCGATGGGAAGTCCGCTCAGCCCAGTGATAGCCAACTTCTTTATGGAACATTTTGAAGAGAAAGCAATTGATGCTTTTGATTTAAAACCGACCATGTGGCTACATTACGTGAATGACACCTTCGTAATTTGGAGACACGGAAGGGACACACTGAACCGTTTTCTAGAACATCTAAATGCTCAACACCCCAGCATCAAGTTCACCATGGAGACTGAACAGGAACAGCGGATAGCATTTCTAGATGTACTCATCGAAAGATGTGGCGCAAGACTGACCCACAAAGTATTCCGAAAACTTACGCACACGGATAGGTATCTGCATGCTCTATCAAACCACCATCCTAGTCAGAAGCGAGGAATTATCTCCACACTAGCAGAACGTGCTCGGAGAATATGTGAACCTGAGCATCTACAGGAAGAACTAGAACATCTCCAAGCAACCTTGAGATCGAACGGATATAGTGTACCCGAAATCAACAGGGCCATAAAACCGAGGACTTCCACGAGACAAAGTATAGAGGAGGCTCAGATAGTTGCACGTGCGTATCTTCCATATATTCCTAAGGTCACAGATAGAATTGGAAAACTCTTGGGGCAACACAACATAAAAACGGTCTTCAAACCCACCAAGAAAATACAACAAAGCCTTAGCTCGGCAAAAGACAAAAGAGACCCACTATCTGCAGCGGGGGTATATCGCATGCCGTGCACTTGCTGAAAGGTATACATCGGAACTACAAAAATATCGATGGGAACAAGGCTGAAGGAACATCAGAGGGACTGCAGATTAGGCCAAACGGCAGTGGCAGATCACGCGCTCAGTGAAGGAAACTACAAAATTCTGTTTGAGGACGTAAAACTTCTTGCCCCCAACCAGGGATGCCATAGCCGACTTGTACGAAAGGCAATAGAGATCCACAAACACACGGAGAAATTCAACAGAAAAGAAGAAGCTGTTAACCTCAACCGAATATGGAATCCCATTCTTAGAAATTCCAAAATAACGAAAGAAAACTACGACATTAAGACAACAGGCAAAAAGGTGTAAATTAATTTTATCGAAAATATGCTTAAAACCAGTTACGGTAATAAGCAATTCTGAAATAATAAAGAATATCAACGACATTAAGCCGGCAGGTAGAAAGGGGTCAATTAGGGTTAGTGAAAATGTACCAAATCCAGATACGGTAATTAACGCTCAAACCTGAATCAGAATTAATACAATCTTCGCAGACGGAATGTCCAGTCATCTGAGATTATTCATGATGTATAAGCCTCTGAAGAAGCTAGCCACTCGCGCTAGCGAAACGTTATGAAGAAATTCCAAAGAACGACGGCCTTTAAACCCGAGTGAAAATTGTAACACTGAGATCATTTTAGTGCAGACGGGGCCCGCCTTTCAACGATTGGTAAGAGAAGATGCTTTTCAAGAACGTTTTGGAGTAAATGTTGGTTGGGTGTACTAGGCCTTATCGCCATCGGTCCAATTTTTTTTACAGACCTTTAAATGGTGAAATGTATTTGGAATTTCTTCTTAACCAAATTGAACATTTTTTGGGAAACTTGCATTTAGATGTAAATGATATAATGCTAGAGCTACAACGAACTACCTCACTGAAGACTTGGGAAGAATTGGTTGGGTACTAATGGTCCAATCTGGTGGCGAGCCAGATCGCCCGACTTGACTCCAATGGACTTTTCCATATGGTGTTTTCTCGAAGAAAAAGTGTATGCATCTCTTTCACATACTTCAAAGATTGCAGAAAATCGAATATTGTTATTGTTGTTGTTATTGAATGAGACAAGCTATTGACATGATTTTGGAAAAACATATAAGAAACTTACTGAAAATATCAGGATGATTCGATTGTGTCAGCAAGAAGGTGAACAGCGGATAGTACATTTGACTGAATGTGTTTTTTTTTTGTCCCCCAGTTTCTTTAGTGTTGTTGTTTAAAATGGGAAACTTATTTCAAATTAAATAAATGGAACCTTAAACTTGTGCAGACGTAGTTATTTATTTAGGTGTAATAAAAAAGACAACCTTCAATGATTTTGTAACTGTAAATGTAAACAAGAAGCGTAGTTTGTCAAGCATATAAGTCAAGATAATGACTTATTCTTTGATGTTAATTTAAAAAAGTACCAACAAAGTTCAAATTTTCAGTCTGTGAATTTATAGTTCATAGTTAGGACGAATAAAAAATGTCTTTCCAAACATTAACATTGCCACCATTACAACCGTAACGAGATTTTACACATTACCCTACTACGAATTCTGAAACTCATACCTTGAGTCACACTGGCAATGTGATAACGTGAAAGCCCTGATATTGTAACAGTTATACTTCTTGGAAAACCCATGTATATCTCTTTTGCACCAATGGTGTCTCCTGCAGCATTTGTCAGTTTCCACATGTCATTACCCAGCTCAGTATATTTCATTGCATTGTTCCTATAACCATACCAACGGCTACCAGGATTCATAAACACGGACCGTTCGAGTCTTTGAGAGGACCTGCTGACAGGTGAGATAATGATTTTCGTCAGTCATTGAAGAACAATGAATGATTGTTGGAATGTCATCCACCGGAATTAAGGTATCAGAATGAAAATGTTTCTTGAATAGTTGAATGAAAAGTAGCTAGGTTCTAATCGACACGTATTTAAAATTAATGGGTGTATAATGAATACAAGGGAGCTGAAAGGTGGAATGTAGTTTGAACATTTTCAGGTCTACAACAAGGGTAGGACAGGAATGATATGTAATTTTTGAATTTTTATCATGAGATAGTTTTTCACAATTTCCACCATTTACGTAATGAAGTTGATTTTGTTTTGTAAGGATTCCACGACTGGCGTCAATGTTCTGGTGGATTTACGTGTTTTGACGTGGTCTTATTTGATCAATAAACGTCCCGAATTCAACTGCGGCAGTCATCTTCAGTGGATACGTTTGGAGATTTTAATCCATGAAAAGCATGGCAAAATGCGAAGAAGCGGCGTCCTAAGAATATATATATATATATATATATATATATATATATATATATATATATATATATATATATATATATATATATATATATATATATATATATATATATATATTGGGATAAAGTTAGTACTATTGCACGAAAGTATTGTTAAGATACTCAAAGGTAATAATGAGAAAAAAAATGTGAACATTTTGCGATATTGGATCAATATTAATTGGAAATTTTTAAAATACTATTGAAAAAATATTCTGGAAGCAATATTTGGCCTCATAACATCAAGCGATATTGGTATGGTGTCATTTGGATATGTTGTTAAAATGTTCTAAGTGATTATCTAGCCTTGAAAACATTAGTGAAATATAATGTCGAACATCTGCCTCTTGGACGTCATAACCACTGAGACTATCTTGAAATCAAGTTGTGAGAAGCCATACCAAGCATACAGTATGTATCATTAGTGTGTAGAGAGTACAAGTGTGGTGAGAGACCCGGGCCCTGTGGGACACTGCGGGGCCCGTGTCATTGACTATCAACGTAAAAGTCCTGATAAGTTTATCAACCTTACTATATATGAAGGCACGTCTGCCATCAGCATTTTGGCGATTAGCCCCTTCACCTAGACCGTTTCAAAGGCTTTGTTCATATCCCGCTGGACCGTGAAGTCGTATTGTGACCAGTCAGGATTTTGAAATTTCCCACAAGGCTCAACAGCCATTTCAAGAGGATATTGTCCAACATCTTAGCGCCACACTCAGGAGTGACATAGATCGATAGCTCTCGAGCTTAGGGCCATCTTTACCAGGTTTCAGAATAGGAACGACCACAAATGGCATGTCTGCCAAAGGCATTTTGGCGACCAGCCACTTCACACAGAACTCATATCCTGAAGAACCGTGACTGTATTGAAGCCTTGATGGAAGATCTCTTTCACCCCGTGTACAATCCGTAAGGTCGTATTGTGACCGTTCCGGATGTTGAGATTTCCCTCATGGCTCAACAGCCATTTCAGGAGGATTTTGTCCAACATCTTAGCGCCACACTCAGGAGTGACATAGGCCGATAGCTCTCGAGCTTACGGTCATCTTTGCCTGGATACAGAATAGGAATGACCACAGCCTTTTTCAGGCAATCCCGGCTATTTGCTAATCGCGTTGATTAAGAACCAAAGCTGCCTTTCGTGGCAGTTTCTTGATCAGAACTGCGTCTTGCCAGTTCGACACAGGCTTCATCCATCGAAAGCATTCTAATGACTTCCGACAGCTCCTGACAGCTTGTGAAAAATACGTTGGCTAGTCTAAGAGATTAGGAGGTACATTAACTCTCTGGAAGAATATGTGTTTTCGTTTACCATTCATACCACCTTCTTACATCAAGCGCCTTTATATGAACATTAATTAGCAAGGAATTCTCTGAATAATTCGGCCTTCTGAGGATCTGTCGGTACCGTTCTGTGTGATTCGCCAAAAGGGGTTGTGCCGAACGATCAGTATCTTCAGTTTGTTCTTCCAGAACCTATTGTTATTGTCATCCACCAGAGCTCTCTAGCTAGGCGGTGATTATCGTGTTTGTAGTCCGGAATTTTATTTGCTTACCAGTTATTCCGTAGAGAGTTCCTCAAACTTATTAAATCCTTATCGTAGGGTGAAAGGACATTCCGGTCTCTTCTGTTCTCTATCTTCCTAGTGGTTCACTCTCTGGCTTTCTGAATGCTGCGAATCAGAGCAAGGATAGCCTCCTCAATTTCATCCTTTGAGATGTTTGACTTGATCGATGTCATTCAGAAGCCTTTGGAACTCCACCCAGTCTGTGTGTTTGCAATCGTACTTCAGCGTGGGGTCATTATCTGCTTCCCTTTACTTCAACTGAAACAGGGCCGGGTTGTGATCCGAAATCATCTCGTGGATGTCCTTGAGTTTGGCCAAATTCACCAAATTCTTACTAGGACGACGATAATAGGAGTGGACCCTTTCCATTGAAAATGAGTTACCTTTTCAAAGTGCTCAATTACCACTTCGTTATTGAGAAAATTCCAAAATCCAAAAATATTTATTAATTAAATTTACAATAAAATAATATGAAACATACAACATCTAAATATATAAAATAACAATAAAACTATCACTAAGCCACAGAGGGGTTAGGAGGGAATGATACTGCATTTCATGCGGTGATAGGTTTTTCGTCCTGCCCTTCTAGGAAGCCAGAGGGCGGGCAAAACCAGCACACATCCGCCCTAGAGCGGACCCTACGATGTTGTGTAGGCCTTAGATGCTGCAAGTTCAAGTCTACGGGTGTTTGACTCTCCGTACCTCCTCCAAGTTATGTAGGGGTTCTTACGTGCTTATATGTAAGGCATCAGGCCATCAGGACAGTAACTTTCATCATTGAGTTTTCCATCAACGCCCGGAAAAACAACGAAAAAACCGGGTTTGAGCCTTCATTGGATTGAGTGTTTGTTCACTCCTCTTCTGGATTTTTCTGGAAAATATCCAATTCCTGGTAAATGAGCCCCCCCATGCTTTTTTGGCCTGTTATAGTGGGCTCTGACTGCTATTATACCTGTAGTCAGCGTACTTCCAAGGATAAAGTGTCTGTAGCATTTATCAGATTGTTGTTTGATAAATTCTATGATGGATGGAATGTCGGCTAGCTCCCTCAATGCGTCTAGCCGAATGTATCTATCACTATCCGTGACGATACGGAGCACCTCATTCTGCAGAATACTGGACAAGCATATGTCATCGTTGGCCTGATGACCTGCTTGTAGATTAACACCTTGTTTTCCATAGACAGCTTGGAACCCCTGGCTATCAACGGATATGTCCTTCTTATTGCTCCCGCAGCTCGCTGGATTGCCAAGCTGACATATTTCTCAAGTGTTAATCCTTTATCCTGCTGCACCCCCACGTACCGCACAGATTCTGACCTGTCAATCCGGTTACCCCGAGCCATGAATTCTCCAGACTGTTCGGCGCATACGTACTTCCTTCTCTTGGTGAATATCATGAGCTCTGTCTTGGCCGGATTAACCACTATTTTATTACTCGCCATGTACGGCACTACCTTCCTTTGCAGATGCACTTTTAACCGAGCAGCGGCTGCATTGCAGGAATGTGCATGAGCGTATATATTGCAGTGTCATCTGTTTTTCAGATTTGCGTGGTCCTCTGAGGTACGTGCGTATATCAACGAGGACTTATTTGTGAACTTGTACTTGAGAGAGTACTTTCATAATTTCTTGTCGTTTGCTCTTGATTGTGAGACGCAGTCTTCCGTCATTCGGGTCCTTGACCAGCAGAACTTATAGCCTGCGTTACACAGATTGTCTAATTCCGACAGAGGTTATCAAGATACATTCCAGAGATGAACCGTGATGTGATGATGTCTGGAAAAGTCTCACTAAACTAGGAAATACGATGGTGGGCCAGAACCTTGAGGATACGGCAGTCCCAAAATTGTCCTGTTGGACTGATGGGCTGGATTGCAGAGTAATGAGAATCATGTTGGAGACGATATTTAGATCCAGCGACGTCAATGTTTTGATGCACAAGGATTGAAAGTACGCCACTGGGTGCTCAAGTGTGAAAACCTATGCAAAAACTGATATTTGTTTTGTCTGGACGAGCACTTTCTTTCTGATCGCTTTACGAAAGTATTAAAATAAATATTGATTGGTGTGAATTATTCGCTGCAAAAATGAAATTCTAGCTAGGCAAACTATCCTGCTCTCGACAATCAAGATCAATATACACGGAGAGTAGCCTTTTCCACTAATTTTTCTTGTGTCAATGATTTCAATTTTTATTCAAAAGTATAGTCCATTGCATAAGTCTCGTATATCGTCCGCTAGCCTAATGCTCTCATGCTGAATTGGGCTTCGCTGGTCCGGAAGCTGCGTATATGGCACGCCATTCCTGATATGGATAATGTAAGTATATGTTTCGGCTGGACCTTCGTGTCGATGATGACTTTTAGAATCATCTTGTGCCTGAGTACCAATAAAGTCAATGACTCCATTAGCGTTAAAGATGTATACCTTGCTCAAAAGTTGTACCTCTGGGTATCCCCTAGGATATCTTGGGTGGCCAACGTGTGAGCCTGACGATCAACGTATCTAAGGCTTTAACAACTCCTCAAGGTAGATTAACGAATCAACTGCGTTGATTCTACCTGTAACCACCGTTAAATTTTGTTGACCAGCAGCCCCTGAGCGGGTTTGGCTAAAATCTGGCGATTGGGGAGAAGGTATAGTAGAGAATGGGGGAACCAGGACTGTTCAGAATGCGTTGTTGGCTTTTTGGTGTAGGTACGCTGGACCTCTGACCACTCTGCTGCTAAGCGTTCAGTTTTGATGGAGTAGGTATTGGGTTTGTATTTCTTAGGCTCCTGCGGAGGCTTAGCGTTGCGCTCCTTCAAGAATCTTATTCCTTCCTGGTATACCAGGCAAGCTACGGTATTGGTCTTGACAGTTCGCACAATTTTCAGGCATGTCCCTCGTTTTTGGACAAGTATATGTTGGGTGTTTTCCGGCACATTTGAGGTACCTGACCTACCTGGTACAATCGAACCCCCATCGCTGGCATCCATGGCATTGCTCTATTGCTGTTTCGTACTTGCTGATCCTCCAAGTGACTCTAATATGCTGATTCCTTCCTGTGGTTGATTGAGAATGAAGTTCTTCGGTCTGGTGATGAGGTACAAGGGCTTGAATCTTGTATCATCCTCTTTATTTTGTCCATGGTTATTCCATTTACTTGTTCCATCTCTGTGATTAGGTCATCCTGATTCACAACTGTCTGTATGTACATGTGTCTCACGTTGTAGCAGAGTTTACGTACGGTACTCATTATCTAGGCTTTTCAGCTTTTCAGGATGCTAATCATGTAGTGTATGTCCTCCCGGTATACTTTATATTGAGATATTTCTTCAATCCTTGCTTCAGTTGTTGTGCCAATTTTCTGACTAAGTTTAGCCCCCTGGATCATTATAGACGGAAGCCTTTTTGATTTCTTCAGAGAGGGTCCTTGGTTTGCTCCATCACTTTTTGTTGCTTGTTTGAGGGCTTTCCTTCATTTCTCCCCTTCTCATCATCTATAAATATTTTATCTCTTACTAGGCACTTAAAGACATCCTTGGTTTGGATTGGGTCAGAATCTGCATGATGTGCCTTAATTTGCACACCAGTCCAATGTTCAATCTACTCAAAACCTGATATTAACTAATACAATTATAACATAAGGAGTAGTAAAATTTTTAATATCATTATTCATTGTGATAAACCGATATCAAATCAAATCAAAAATGGATTCACAATGTTTTAACGTGAAAGTACATTTCACATAACAATATGATTATTATGACATCACAAATTCAAAGGTATGGCGTGCTATGGTTGGTAAGAGTTGGTAAGGAATTCCGTGCATAGTGGGTCTGCCTCAACTCTGATGAGAGCCAGGTGCCTCCTGAGGCCGCAGTGGCCGGTTAGAACTCCCACCAACAGTCGGTGTTCTTTGCGGCTTAGCTTCAGTATCTTGGCCGTCCTTGCCATGTCGGGCCCCGATATCATCTGCTTTGACTGCCTGCATCCGTCTATCCTTCTCCACTCTTTTCCTAATGTATCAACAGCCCACTCATTAAGTGCCGTTGTTAATAATAATAATAATAATAATAATAATATGTTTATTGCGGTTAAATGAACAATACTAATATAATGTAATATAAATATAAATGAATAAACATGTATACTCACAGAAGCAAGTGATTGCTTGTGCGTGAGAGTTTACAACTACAAATACATAAACATTATCGAAACAAAATATATATTTAATGACAAAGTAGGGATTTAATGTACATTTCATGATATATTCGACACAATTGGGATATACTTGTCTCCTTGTTATGCCGAGTGCGGGTTCGGGCCCGTAGTAGGGTTGTCCTGCTCCTTGCTTGGCTAGCTGGTCCGCCTGCTCGTTGCCTTCAATCCCTGCATGACCCGGGACCCACATCAGCGTTATTTTCTTTTCAATCGCAAGACTCTCCAGGGCATCTCTGAACTCCTGAACCAGTAATGATCTGGTTCTGGTTGCATTCAGAGCTCTGATGGCGGCCTGACTGTCCGAGCAGACATATACATGTCTCTCTGGGCCGGACCTCGCCTCTTCCATTCTGGTTGCCTCCAGGATGGCAAACACCTCAGCTTGGAAAACTGTTGTCAGAGAACCTAGCGCATAGGCTCCTTTCTCTCCGTTTTCCAAGTAAACTCCTGCTCCGGCTAGTCCTTCCTCTAGTTTGGACCAGTCTGTAAAACAGGCCAGGCTTTCTGGGGGAAATGTCATCCTTTCCTGTATAGTAGTTACTAATGAAGTCTTGTCTCACGCATGCTCACACAGGAGCAATAGAGGTGGTGATAAGATCTTAGTTTTACCAATTGGCTTTTGTTGTCCCGGAAAAAGATGGCGGCAAAAAATCAGGTGAAATTCATTTCGATACTGTCTTGATAATTTTATGTTCCAAAATTAATTTCATGAAAAATACGGAAAGTCAAAATTATTATCAAACAGACGTTAATAGATTTGATCTCATACTATTTTTTTTTTTGGTGTCTTGGCATCGACTGCTATGGTCATTAGCCACGTGTTCTGGATAGGCCTTGTTACTAACTCCATGCGCCACCTTAGGAGCAGCACTGTTAATTAGAACGCAACAGTGAATCGTGCAGGACTCACCCCAGTCCTGCCACGAGATTTGAATAATTCAATTAGTCGAATTAAATTAAAAAATCCCAGCCGCAACTGGGGCTCGAACTCCGGACCTTTCGACCTAAAGTCGGACGCTCTAACCACTGCGCCACGCCCCGACATCATACTATTTATTATCATAATAGTCGTTTATATAATGGCAATCTAGTAGCTCATGAATGTTGTAGAAAATGAACATTTTGATGAGGCTAGCCCGTAGGAAATGAAAATCTGTGACACAAAGTTGTTTATTTTTTAATCAAATGCGCACTTGAAATATATGTTTTAGTAATATTAAACATAAATTACAGAAATATTCTCTTCAAAGAACATGAAAGGCGAATCTTTTAAATTCGTTCATTTGCACCCTTACGAACAACCCCCAAAATACTTCAGGAGACTTATGCGAGCTAGGAATGACGAGGGCATTGCCTTTAAACGTGCAATTTCAAGCACTAGCGATCGAGGTTATCGCAAGCTTGAGCAGGATTGAATCAGTCAGAATTAGAATGTTTTCTTAAAATATTTATCACATTCTTCCAATTTTCATTGAATTATGAAAAACAACCACCTATATTCGATTATTACGTAACAGCCATTTTGACGGAAATGAAATGTGAATATATAAAAAATTTAATGCCCGTATAAATGCCAAACAGTAACAGAAGAATGCGGTTTCCCTTTGAATATTAGCAATTACTTTCACTACCAACGAAGACATAACAATAAGAGACAATGGCACTGACATTGAACAAATAATCTCAATCATTCATTATCATTCTGCTGGAATGCATTATTCAGTTATGGTGAATGATGACGGGATATTTTTCCGATAATCATATATCTGTGTTAACAGGTTAAAAGTAATTCGATATCCATGTACAATAATGTTCTTAATTTTTTCTTGGACAAAAGTTATCTCTACCCGTTTTTAACGAGTTGATAATTATGATTGATGGTAATCGGAATCAGAGGGGTACGTGATATTCGGAATAAGCGTGTTCATAATACCGTTTACACATATTTGTGTTCCACTCACAAGTTGAAAATTCCAAGCGTATTATAGTTGAACTATAATTCATGTTACTTAAATCTTATTGAATTGTTAAACAGCATAGTCTGGATACGATGCGAATGCTATTGGCTGAATATAAGTCCCTATAGGAAGGCGAGGAAACACCTCAGGTGTTCCTTACCTTCACGTACTGACTGCTGATTGAGTCAAATTCATCAGGAAGAAAACGTAGGAAGAATACTTACAAATATTTCCAACCATTCAACTGTCAGTTAAGTCCTCGCTCTTTCAAGAATTTTTCAGAAGTTTTGATGGTTTTTTTAATTAGGAAACAGACCTTTAATCAACAAATTTAATTTCGAAGAGGAAAACGTATATCAGAACATAAATAAAAAAATTATGTAAATATTTGACACACAAGGATAAAAAAAAAATTCTGAATTTCTCGAATCTTTCTCTTGAGAGAGGTTTCGTCAGTCTATCAGCTATCATATTCGATCTTTGACAGTAAACGAAATTGATTTCCTCGTTTCTAATCAACTCTTTTAAATGATGATCCTGTACATACCGGGTGATTCTCCAAGGTGGCTCACCCCTATAACTTTTTTATTATTGAAGATAGAAAAACGAAATTTGGGGGTTGTGTATTATAGTTCAATTTACATTTTTTGACATATTAACTTGCTTTATCGTACTTCCGGTTCGACCGGAAATGAGCATAACTTTCGATTTTTAAATGGGACATCCTATATATTTTTACTTATTTCGATCGAGAATGACATTCTAAATCCAACAACACCTCACTTGTCAATATTTGACAAATGAAGTAATTTTTATTTCAATTTTTATTTTTCGATCTAGAATGCCATGGATCGTGTGAATCGCCTCATTCTTGATCAAGTAACATGGGAAAAGTACGACTTTGAGGCTTTTGAATTCACAGTCGCTGTAAGAATTATTCAAAAGTCTCAAATAGTGAAAATAAAGTGAAAGTGTGTGGTATCAAATTATTCGTAAGAAAATGATCTTTCACAAAAAGCCGACGAGCCACCCCCTTTCCATTTGAAAAATTCACGTTAACTGGAAAAATTCATATTTGAGACTTTTGAATAATTCTTTCAACGACTGTGAAGTCAAAAGCCTCAAAGTCGTATTTTTCCCATGTTACTTGATCAAGAATGAAGCGATTTACACGATCCATGGCATTCTAGATCAAAAAATGAAAATTGAAATAAAAATTACTTCATTTGTCAAATATTGACAAGTGAGGTGTTGTTGGATTTAGAATGTCATTCTCGATCGAAATAAGTAAAAATATATAGGATGTCCCATTTAAAAATCGAAAGTTATGCTCATTTCCGGTCGAACCGGAAGTACGATAAAGCAAGTTAATATGTCAAAAAATGTAAATTGAACTATAATACACAACCCCCAAATTTCGTTTTTCTATCTTCAATAATAAAAAAGTTATAGGGGTGAGCCACCTTGGAGAATCACCCGGTATAGGCCGTATTTTTTATGTCTTACCACTATAACAAAATCCAGGTCCACATCCGAAAAAAGGATGTTGAGGGTGGCCCTCGGAGAACAAAACGTCGTACACAACACAGCATATCATAGCAAAGGAATAGGCATGGATTGAATCAGCTAAAATTTTTGTATTCACAACTCAGCGTTAATAGTGATAATTGCATGAACCACCAAAAAAAAGTGTGATTTTCTAATGAAAGATTATTTGAATATGTTGAATTCGTTTCTTTGTTCACATAACTCATATAATGTTCATGCATGCGATTTTCAAATATTCTACCAGGTTGGCCAATTTGACACTGTAACTAATATACTCATATCCTTATTTCTCGAATTTGAAAGTTCTGTCTTTATTCTTTTTGTTATAACTTCTCAACGTATTATTATCTGTTCTATATGCAATTCTAATATCTTGCCTACTTGAAAATGATGCTACCTTTCGTGTTTCTTTTGTTTTTGGATCAAATTCTCTAGGTTGTCCATAAATATTTGGGCGAGTAAGGGACTAAAGGGAGTAAAGATTTGCCATAATTAGACCCTTTTAAGAAGACTAGATTTTTTTATCCAAATGGAAATAATTTTGCCATAATTCAAACTCAATAATTTTTTTGGACTTGACAATAAGTTAAATAAACAAAAAGCATGATTTTTCAATTCACTACAAACCTTCCCATACAGATATTACTATACACTGCTAATCTACCATTCCTTTTCAACAGAAAATCGCATCATGATCCATAGATTAGTAAATTTGCCCCTTTCGATTGACAATTTTATTGCAGAACTTAACATAATGAAACAAACTGCAGTAACAACGGTTATGATGCTAAATTGATGAATAAAATACTTTTCAAAAACTCCACTCAAGAGCTATTCGCAAAGATTTTCCTATTACAAAAACGGATAATCAAAATAGCAGAGCTTTGACCTACTTTGGATGACAAACAACAAAAAAGGTAGTTTCATTTTTAAGTAGACAAGATATAAGAATTGCATTTAGAACAGATAATACGTAGGCAAGGCAAAAACAATAGAAACAGAACTTCCAAATTCGAGAAATCAGGAGTATATGAGTTACATTGTGGAAGTTGGTCCAAATGGTAAAACATTTCAAAATCGCACTCAACATAGTCAATTCCCTTTTAGAAGAAAATTGCCATTTTGATACAGAATTTAAAATTATACATTCAGAAAATAAAGGATTGAAGCTGAATCATTTAGAATCATTACAATATAATAGACTTAAAAATTCAAACATATTGCTTACGAACCAACTTGATTTGAATAACTCGCCTTCGTTAAGTTTATTTTTTTGGAAGAAGAGCTTCCAAGAATTTCAATCTTTGAGTTCATTTTATTGATGCAGATTTAATAGGGATTATACTCTCTATATCATTATTATAGGAGTCAGTTGACTAACAACATAGTAAAGTATGCACAGCATTGATATGTCAACAATAAACAACGAGCCAACCTAGCGGAAAAAGTCATTAATTTATACCATACAGACAAAAACGAAAACTGGCACACAGCAAACCTTACACAAGCATTATAAAAGATTTAATTAACTATGTCCCCTTGGGAACGAACCAATATATCAACCAATTCACATAACCGACAAACTATAAGACTATTTTGGGAATCTTCAGTTATTTCAGAATTTGATAATATATATATGTTCACAGAAAAATATTGGTATAGTACGGTACTGAACGAAATATAAAATTATAAAATATACATATTTGGAAGTTTTTGTCCTTTAAAGTCAATATCGTTTCCCAGAGCGACCGAAAATTATAATTTCATTTACCTATAGTTTGCGAATATTATTGTTGGTAATTAGAAAATATACGAAGTATTTGTATGGAATGTTATACAAATCCGTTTCTGGTATATAACATAAATTTGGACTGAATTGAATGGTATAAACATCAATTATTATACACAACTGAAAGTATTATTGATCATCATTTCTTTAAATTATGTAAAAGTATTCAAATGCCTGCAGGGAAACCTATTGAATATTGTGATCTGACCTCATCAATCATATGAAATTATTAAATCGTCAATTCAAAAATCAAAATACAAACGTCGCTTGTTGTCAATGGTATCCAAAACATGTTAGTTTGCCCCAGTTATATGTTTTTGGCACTATGAAAGAAGCAATAATTCAGAATGAAGTGATTTTTCTCACAATATATAATATATTTGTTACCATCGGCGTTCTTGTAATAAAATTGAATTGTTTTCTCAATATAAGCAATAATATTATGAGACCTACCATCATTTTGTCAGGGTAAGTACGTTGTTTGACATCAACACTAAGAAACAGTAGATTTTCTCTAATTTTAAGGATAAGGTTTATCCATTCAATATTTGCAAAATTCACAAAATAATATTTCCACTTCATTTTAGGCCCCCATTTTGTCTGCCTGACGATATGTCACAGCAATAACAGCTGTTTTACTTCTATACAAGGTTTTTTCGAAATAGGATAAAAAACTTTGGGAACTGATTCTACATGTGAAAATACGAAAAAAAGTTCCTATAAACATAGGTGCGCTAATGCTTCCTAAGGGAGACCACCCTTCGATAGTGGTACCAGTAAACTAATTTCTATTCTAGATCTCAGAAAAAAATTGAAAAATTCAAATATAGATATTTTTTCTTGCATTAGTAAGCTCAAATTCAACTTCAGAAGAAAAAAAATGTGAGATGTACTTTAGCTCCTGTACCATTCCTGTGACGCAGATTATGAAAAGCAGCGTACACATTGAGTTAAATCGCGATTTCCTCCGCTGGTACGACGTTGCCGATACTATCAATACGTCTAGAATTTCGGAAAATGCTCGTTAGCTTTATTTTGTTTATGTCATAAATGCAATGAAATATAACATGTTTTCTTATCCTACTTTGTCAAACAGTATTAATTGTCATATACAGTGTGACCCATTTTTAATGGAAACACCCTCCTAAAATTTCGTATTCATCTCATATATTGTTGGATATGTTTTAATTTTCCTGATTTAACAATTTGTTTTTCCAGTTATCATTATTTGTGAGTTTTCTACGTCCCTTCGTTGTTTCATAATTTTCTTTCCTTTCGCAAGCCAATTTCTTTGTTTGTTTTTTACCCGGCAAGAGGTAGAGCCAATATGTCTTGAATGGTATAAAGAATTATCCTCTTTAACAAATATTCGGAAAATTTAATTATGAAAAGGTATCTCAACAGCAATAATTCATATCGGAGTGAATACTTTTAGATTCTTTTAGAGGAATAGTGCTTTCACCTGAGAAGCTACCTACTGAATTCAAAATTTGAAAAACCGCTGAAAACTTGTGTTTTCGGTTGGGGGACAAAAAGGGATTCAAGTTTAGCTGTCAAATGAAAAAAAAATAACATTGAAAATAGAATAGTATTATTTTGATAGTTATCCATGGAATAGTACTTTCAATTTTATGAATTGTTGATATCAAACAATACCTAGACATTTTCATTTTTATAATTTATTTTTACTTTTCCATGCTATTTTTCATTAGTCATCCAACAATCAGCCTTATGCTGTATCACTTCCGCTAAACATAACGTCAACGTTATTCGCCACTTCCGCTATTTTGCTAAGATTGGTTTCGTTAACTGCTGGTGCTATTTCAAAACAGCGATCGTAATTTAACTTGACGTATATGCCATTCGTTATGATCATAAATGTCCAAGTTTTTAGTTTATTTTTCGTATTTTCCAATAATTTTCCCCCAAAAAAATTATTTATGAGGAATTTCTCATGCCGCTTTACGCAAGCACTTAGAGAATACAATTCAAAGCTCAGTTTTTTCGGTTGACTTCAATCGGTGGCGTTATTTTTTAGTAACGTTATATATTTCATTCAAGCTATGAACAAACGTGGAAAAAAGAATGTTACGCGATATCATCAATACATTGGAATTGACGGAAATTAATTTTCAAAAGCATTTTCGCCTATTGAGAAAGTCAGTGACAAACAACAAAAACAATTTCTGTAAATTGAATATTTTGAGTACACAGCATTTTTGCTACTGGGTATTACCATCTCTCGTTTGAGTAGAATTAGAGACAACTATTGCAGTAGTCACAAATTTGTTAGATGAATTAAGTTCCCACAAAATTTATTGACAGCGGTGACAGCGCTTGTCGTATTCACTCTTACACGTCATGCTTTCATATAGCGTTCCTTCTTTTCGACAACTCAATACTTTCTTACGAAATATCCACTACGGCATAGCGGACAAACCACTAAAATGTAGATACAGCATACGGACTTTACCGATGTACGTTACGATAGCCGTTATACACGACCATTAAGTTGGGATAACGTCTTACCGCTAAACATAACGGAAGTGATACAGCTTAGTGTTGAATATCATTTGTTGAACATTCGTCACAAAAACTAAATTTGTCACTTTAAATGGAATCATACCTTTCACTATGGTGTTGCTCCCAGTCATAAGCAGCCTCCTTGATTTCTCTATGCCTTCGTTTGCATTCTTTCCTGAGCTGAGTATAATTCATCCAAAGAAATTCTTCGGGTAAAGCTTTACCGTCAAGTGATTTCACGGTGATATTTGAGGTAGATATTAAATTACTTAATTCTTTCTTAAAATTATGTAGGAACGATTTCGTTTGGTTCTGATCGAATCCAAACTCACAGTCTATTAGTTGATCGCCATCTTCGTAGATGAGCTGGACAAAGCGGTTTCCCTGGGTCAGCTGACGGAATTTGAGACAACTTCTGGATCTGAAACAAAAAGTTTTGTTATAATCTACAATTATCTAATTATTTTTGGGAATTCAAAAGCTAATTCATGAGACTCAAAATATTTTGGTCAATTGTAAAGCCAACGAAAAAAAGATAACCTGAAAATCTATGAAACGGGATGCCACTTTAATAAAATGAAGGAACGCCACTGGCATAGAAAGTCACTTAACAAGACAGGAGTTAAGAACCAAGAGTTGCATTTACAATTGCTGATTTTCGAAAACTACCATTCCGTTTCACAACAGTTTTACGAACTTTGGTAGACACATGGTAGAAATGTTTCGAAAAGAGGATGCTTGGGAAAGCTGTCACTTCTCTAGAAGAAACATTTGGCTTGGTTATTGGGCAATAAAAGAAGTCTCTGAATGAGTATTTTTCTTTTTATAATTGCGTTAACAAAATATCAACCCTTCAAGGAGGACAGAAGAGTCAACATTCCAAAAAACACAAATTGCTACAGTTTCTCCAAATATCAGACTCGAGAACATAATTAATCGAAAATACGGAACTCAATCGATATGTTATATGCAATGTATTGTTATTAGTTATTTGGAAGCAACAATGGTCGCCAAAGTTTTTGTATATATTTCTTTCTGAAAAAAGAATAAAAAATATTCACAGATGATAAAAGTATGTACGGGATGTCTAACCAACGAGAAACTTTCATTTGGAAAAGCCTATTTTCAATTAGTTTTCTCACACAAACCGTTTTCTCCTCACCAAATATAGCGGGCCGAATGAGTTGAAGGGCGGTGCCAAGAAGGCATCAGCCAATAGAAGTCGCCGGTACGAAACCATGTCACTAGGACTGGGAATGTTAGTCCAGCTTAGTATTAAGTATAAAAAAACAGTTGATGTTTTACAGCTTTTCGAGCAATACACCAAGCAATAGAGCATAAAATGAGTGAGTTTTTAACAAAAATACTAGTAGGAAACCGACTATGCAATCACATGAAATACAGCCCGTAGTTATATTCTGTTATGTTCTTGATTCGCAACTGTTGTAGAAACGTACTAACTGAATCGCCCTGTTTAGTGAATCAGATAGATTTACTGAAATCTTCTTCTTCTTCTAAGTTGATTTTTGGTTTTCTGGTTCCTTCCGTTGTCAATTTCACCAGATCAGGTGTTCTTCTTTTTCTTTTGAGGATATTAGGTTATGGTTGGGAATTTTTGATATGATGGGATTTAATTAGTAAATTTTAGTATGTGCTTTGAGTTTATACCAGTGAATAGATGTTCCTACAAGAGACATGCAAGAAAAAAAAACAATACATAAGAGGAAAAAAGAACCTTTCTAAGGGAATTTCCATAAGTCACTTAATACATATGATTCAAATCTTAGATACCATTTTCTATAAATTTGTTCAAAATTTTTATCTTTTCGTTATTTAGATCCGAAAGAAGAAGTTGATTTGAAAAGGGAGGCAATAATCCTATTTTAATAATATTAGAGTGCAGAATATCTATATTTCGTCTGTTATTATCTCATTCAAATAAAAAGTGATTTATGTCTCCTATTTTTCCACAATCACACAGGTTGTTATCATATACATTAATTTTATGTAAATGAAAAGGGAGAGAGCAGTGGCCTATTCTTAGTCTAATAATAGAAGTATAAGTCTTACGGGAGAGAGAAACACGGATTGAGAACCACGGTATCCTTTGTATTTTAGGTTGAATTTCTTTGAATCGGGCACCTTTATTGACTGCTGACTCATCCCAGAAATGTTGGAATCTGTTTTTACTTATTTCCTTATTAAATGGAATTAAATCTATATATTTTGTATTTTCCTTCTTTTATATGGAACAGTAGCATTTTTAGCAATTTGATCAGCCTTCTCATTTCCTTCTATATTACAATGCCCAGGAATCCGTCCTAGTATGATGTTATAATTATTCATTTTATGTTCCATCCATAATTCCTTAATTTTTAAATACCAAATATTATCATTTGATTTTATGTGAACAGCACCCAGTGAGTCTGTGCAAATAATATAGTTAGCAGTTAGCCGAAACGGATACTCCGAAAAGTTCATAGGAGAAGTTCGGAAACAACTCGAAAAGACCAAGACAACCGAAGAAAGACCACAAAACCCCGTTCTCATTCTTCCCTATATCAGGGGTATCTCCGAGAAGATCAGAAGGATCGGAAATAAATACAACATCAAGAGTTGCTTTCAATCCGGCAGTACCTTACGAAGCTTCCTCACCAAGACGAAACCAGAGAACACAATAGAATCCAGTAAAAACTGTATTTACAAAGTCCCACGTGAATGTGGAGATTCCTAAATCGGAGAGACCAAGAGGCCATTATCAGTAAGAATAGCCGAACACAAAAAGTAGGACTCAACGAGGGGAAACTTCAAAATCGGGAATTGCTGACCACGCCTGGACAAACACCACCGAATTCTCTGGGACGAAGCTAGTGTTCTTCATAGAGAGGAACATTGGTTCAAACGGAAATTTATGGAAACCACCTACATAGAAGCCAATGGTGCCTTCAGTCAACCAAGCGTGTAAATTAAAAACGTATGGAAACCGCTCGTGGACCGTTTTGGAGGGAGAAAAAGCGCGAAACCACGCGCGCCATAAGACCGCGCGTAATTACACTATAATTATAAACCTATAAAAGGTCGCGTAGCATCTGATTTTGTCACTATTCACCAGAAGACGATTGCGGATTCAAGCAATTGAAACGTTGTGAAAAATTTGAAAGTAATCAAGTTACTACATCGTCTAAAACATTCAAACAAATAGTTAGCAGGTTTCTCTTTTATAAAGAGAAGAGCAAAAAAGATAGCCGTTAATTCTGCAGTCAAAATGGATGTTTTAGGATGCTTTACTCCATTCTTTGATAGATTTATATGAGGAATGTATATTCCGAATGATACTTTCTCCGCAGATTTAGAACCATCCGTAAAAATCATCTTATGATTAGGCCACTTTTTATTAATTGTTTCTAAGAACAAGGAGTTGATATTTTTAAGTATCTTATCTGATTTTTTGAAACCTATATCATCATACAGAGCAATTCAAATTCGACCCCCACCATTGGGATCTCCTAAACTGCAGGAGATACGTCGAAGCTTAAATTGAGGCAAAGTTTGCGTATTCTGGGGATTAACAAAATTCTGTTTTAAAACTTGGAAAATTCCGAGTATTTCCGGAAATATCGAGAAAAGACTGAAAATCGGAATTTTCGTTTTTATTTTTTATATCGTTATTTGACAACATAGTTCAAAACCAAAAGTACATTTTCATTGATACTTTTTTTCAGCTACACGGTTTCATGTTCAGATTTACTATCCGACGTTTCGTCTTCTGGCATTCATCATCAACTTTTTTTTCTGTTATGGGCGCCATATTGTTTTTTTGTACAGAAAAATAGTGATTCTCATTTTGATTTCACTGATGTATAATTTGTTATGATTTGCACTTCTGAAAGCACAGATATTAAATAAAAAACAACTTCATCTGAGATGTACATGACTCCATCGAATAATTTTGTTTAATAAGCACTAGTTGTCAGAACTCATTAAACATCATAAGTTTGCACAAATACTTCAGTCGAAATGTCCTCATTCTCAAATGAAGAAAAACGAGATATAATGAAACTTTATTATAAATATGATAGGAATAGTACGAAAACAACACAAATTTATTTTGAATTACATCCGGAAAGACAACAGCCGGATAGAACATTATTCGGAATTTTGGGCAAACACTTGGTTCGAAATGATGGTTTTTCTCTTGAATACATAACCAAGCTCGTCGTCTCAAATTAAGAACAGCCTTCTTCTGATAGACCTGAATTGCGTAATGATATTGTCTCTAAGTTCATCTACTGTGTCATATTCTTGCTCTCCATAGATTCTGTTCTTTAAAGTGCCCCACAAGAAAGTATCCAAAACTGTAAGGTCAGGTGACCTTGCCGGCCACCTCACTGGTTCAGAATTTCCTAACCACCTATTAGGAAATCTTTGGTGTAAATATTCGCAAACTGCTCTTTTATTGTGTGGAGGAGCCCCGTCATGCTGAAACCAGCAGCTGTTATAATTAACAAGGGGAAACGTATCCATATATTCTTTGAATTCGTTTCTTAAGAACCGAAGATAGGTTTACCCGTTCAAAGTATTAGAGAAGAAATGAGGTCCAAGTATTCGGTAGTCATGAATTCCAGCCCACACATTCAAACAAAACCGAACTTGTGGTCTGACTTCTCTGAAGTGTCGTGGATTATTTTCACTCCAAATGTGATCATTATTTCTATTAAAAACACCACAGTTCGAAAAAGTACTTTCGTCGGTGCAAATAATGTTTTTCAAGAAGTTTGTAGGGTCTACCCTATTCGAGAGCCAGCTACAAAATTCCATCCTTCTCTCAGGATCACCTGGATGTAATTTTTGTGAAATATGTATCTCATAACATTTCAAACCACTTTTTTTGAATTCCCCCCAAACGCTCGTCTGTGGCACATCCATTTCTGCCGAGACTTGATGTGTTGATATGGAAGGATCTGCATTTATCTAAAAAAGTACAAAAAAAAATTATACTTCTTCGAATATGGAATGAACATTTTACCTCGGCTAATAAGTTACGTCTAATATTTTGTTCCATTCTGCTTCCATATTTCATTTTCGGTCTTTGAAACGCACCTTACTCAGCCAAGTGTTTGTCCAAAATTCCGAATAATTTTCTATCCGGATATAATTCAAAATAAATTTGTGCTGTTTTCGTACTATTCCTATCAAATTTATAATAAAGTTTCAACATATCTCGTTTTTCTTCACAACTAGTGTTTATTAAACAAAATGTTTCGATGGAGTCATGACCATATCTCAGATGAAGTTGTTTGTTTTTTCAATATCTGTGGTTTCAGAAGTGCAAATCATAACAAATTATACATCAATGAAATCAGAATGAGAATCACTATTTTTCTGTATAAAAAAACAATATGGCGTCCATAACAGAAAAAAAAGTTGATGATGAATGCCAGAAGACGAAACGTCGGATAGTAAATCTGAACATGAAAACGTGTAGCTGAAAAAAAGTATCAATGAAAATGAATTTTTGGTTTTGAGCTATGTTGTCAAATAACGGTAGAAAAAAATAAAAACGAAAATTCCGATTTTAATTTTTTTCCCGATATTTCCGGAAATACTCGGAATTTTCCAAGTTTCAAAACAGTATTTTGTTAAGCACCAGAATACACAACTTTGCCCCAATTTAAGCTTCGACGTATCTCCTGTAGTTTAGGAGATCCCAATGGTGGGGGTCGAATTTGAATTGCCCTGTATATTTCAAATTCTCCGTTTTGAATTTCTAAGGGAGCATTGAATATGGGGTTACATACCCCCGACATGGTCTGACTAAAAGGGGGGCTCCAACGCCTTGCTTGATTCTCATTTGTTTACGGTCGTCTTATAGCGACGATTATTGACAGCGTCAGCGACAGCGGAATAAAAATGTGTTTGAAATCTCTCTGAAAGACACAAATTAATCACGGCAAATGCCTCTCTTTAGTAAAACTCTCGAAAGCGCAGATCTCAGTATGGTTGTATGATATGGAACAGTACTTGGGCCGTGGTGGCCGTGCTGGTAGAACGTTCGCCTTTGGAGCGAAGGGTCGAGGGTTCAAAGCCTCGCATGGTCATCGGTCTCGTGCATGGCATCACACGTTAAAAGGTAAGGGCTGCGTCTTCCCCAGCTCACACAAGTCTCTCGAAGACTTCCGAGGGTTGCGCGTAGGGGTGCAATCGGTTGACGGTAATAACAATTTTAACAATTTTTTTTTTTAACTTATATGAAGAATAATTGTAATAGTCCTTCGTTATTGTTAATGTTTAAAATAAAAAGTCAAAACCGAACCAGTGGATTTGGAATAACATTTTGTGTACAGGGATACATATTACCAGATTGCTTGAAACCCCTGAAGACAATCCCTACAGCAACTGTCATTTATTAATTTGTTATAAACAATTAAAAACAAAAAACGTGATTTTTAACTGTTTTGCTCATAAAATGAAAACTGATAGAGCTCCAATGAAAAGAATTGTGGATAATTGAAATACGAACAAAATGGGATTTTTAACGACCCGTTCGGATCATTAGTAACACAGAAATACTGGAAAAAAACAGAAAATTTTGCGATTTTTTCATAATTCATAACTCCGTCAGTTTTCAAGAAGTAGGATTGGCTTTTCTCATGAAAGTATTGAATCATCGGATCGTTAGTTTTGCCACAATTGCAATTTGATTTTTTTTTGTACTTTTTCTTGCAGCGTACCTAGATGCCCTAGTGATAGCTCGATTTCAATTTCTCAAACAGATTATGAAAGTAGAAGTATGGTAGTACAAAACGTGTATTCTCATTTTTCGCTACAGTGGTGCGATATGGGTGAAAAATGCATGCAAACATGACTGAAAACGGTCGAGCCCGCGTTAACTGCCGAGTGGTAGGAGAGTCTGGGATACGAGGGGAATTCTTCTAATGAACGGTGTAACGGCAAAATTGTCCTATTTATATATATAAAGTTTAGAGCGATTTTAGAAACAGTCTGTACACTGAAAAGCCAACATAAAATAATCGAAACTGTGAACGACGTTGAGGAACTCGAAGTGGCTCAAATACGAATTCATCGTGTCGGTTTTTCACTCCGAAATAGCGAATGGGTACTGATAGCTAGAATGTTTGCGATAATCTTTACAAATCAATAATTTTCTACATAACTATCTCATAAAAAAGAGGCCATTCTCCAGCGAGAAGGTATGTAGGGTTTCTCAAGTGCTATTACTTTGATAATCAAGTGATTTTGATAACTCAGGAATTCCGTTTTTAGATCTGCCGGCCTTATTTTTTTCCATCCAGAAAAAGCCTGTCTCGTCTACAGTTATTCCATATCGATAATAAACTGGTTAATATCCAAGATGTCATAATAAGGGAGAATAACATTACCAAAAGTTGAAGAAAATTGTAGGGACACAGAACGGAAAGACATTAGAATTCTGTCAGAAATTATTAGTGGTGTTACCACATCCAGGATTCACAGGTCAGAATTATCCAATTTTTACTGTGTTTTTCTTCTGAATGCAAGTACAAGCTCCACTGGTTCGGTGGGAACAACCAGACCAATTATAATACTAAGCACTATTATATCAAATCGCAGTCGTCGAAAAAGAGTAGTATTCACTTTGTACATTCATTATTTTTATACTAAAATGCGTGTGAGCCAACCATAGATCTATGAGAGGAGAAAATAAATTCGAATAATTGCTGTAAACCCGTCAGCTAAGTTCTGTCTGATTTATTTTGATTTATTACACATCATTTACCGTAACCAAAGATTCTTTCAAATTTACAACAAATTTCATTAAATATTTTGTACCTCTTTTTGGATAGGTATCATTCATTTCACCTTATTTTTCCCACTTTTAAAATCATCAAATATGGGTGGTGCCCAGCGAAAATTTGACAGTCAACATCTTACCCCGACCTATTCATTGCTTCCAGACAAAACATAAAAGCTGCCGTGAGCATTAGCCCCAAAAGTCAAAAAGGGGTTACAAAAAGTGACGCCTACAACGTGGGGCCGATTTTTTCAGTATCGTCAAATTTTCAAATATTTTTGAAGTCTTGTATGTGAAATGAAATGATATTTCATTTTGAGTCTATATTTGTTTAACATTTTCTCCCTGTCATACCGGCGATAAGTTGTACTTGCATTGCATAATACGCTTCTCTCTCCTACCACTCTACCGCTTCTACCAGCTCGGTCGTTTTTAGCCATGTTTGCAAGCATTTTTCACCCATCTTGCAGCATTTCAGCGAAAATGAGAGAATACGTTTTGTGGTACTGTACTTCTACTTTCAAAGTCTGTTTTAGAAATTGGAATCGGACTATCACTAGAGACTCCAGACACGCTGCAAAAAAAAATCAAATTGCAATTGTACCAAAACCTGTTTTGTGCACTCATTAACTACACATGATTCAATACTTTCAACCCTATCTCTTGAAAAATGGTGGATTTATGAATGTTTGACTGTGCCATATGATGCATGGCATAGTCAGTTTTCTGCTAGTATTTTTGTTAGGAAAAAATGCTCCATTGATTGGACTACAAGTTGACGATTGAATGTTTCAATGCAGCACTGCTACAGGAAAATTGGTCTGAACTTCATAATACTTCCGACTTAAACAATGCTTTCGGTTTGTTTCTGGAAGGAGAACTTATAAAAAATGGGTCACGGATGATATCAAAACTTCTAGTGTCAAATTATTAGATTTACCTCACCTACAATCAGAATGTCCTGAAAGAGACGAAAGGTTGATGAAAGATTCCAAAAAACTGTACGATCCAAAGAAAGTAGTGAACTCAACAACCGTTAACAAAACAGCTTGGGCTGTCATTTCGGAATTGAGTAGCAAAAAGTCTAAATCTCATCATAATATTGCTATTGATGAAGATGGAGTGATATAAGAAAATGCCACTAAAGTATCAAATTTCCTCAACAACTATTTCATAAATGCCCCAAATGAAGTCCTAAAAAAATAAATCATAGCAAAATAAAAAAAAAATTGAAAATTCAAGAATTGAACTTAATTGCCTTTCCATATTTCCTAACCTTTTTGCTGCCGTAGAACTAGAAACATTACTTAAAACGATAAAAAAATAAACATTCAGCAAGGAATGATGAAATATTATTATTTCTATGGAGGAAATATTTGAATAGCATAATCAAACCCATAATATTCTTAGTAAATTTGTCTTTTTCAACTGGTGAATTTCCTGATACCATGAAAGCAGGAAAAATAATTCTCATTCATACAGTGACCGCCAAAAAGTATGTACCATATGGTAAAAATTTTTATTATTGGAGTATTGGAAAAAATATTCTGGGGAAAAGTTTGTGCATGTCCGATAACCTAAAAATCGATTTTGACACATGTCACGTGATCGCTAGAATGGCGGCAAAATGAAAAAAATTGCAATGCAAAGGCAAAAAAAGGGGTAAGATGGCAAGATATCAAAAAAAGTTATTTGAAAAAGTCACTTAGAATTCAATTTTATACACATAAACGAAGTTTCAAGAGATAATTCAAAAAAATTGAAAATAGCATTTTTTTAAAAATATTTTCCCATCTATTTAAAAATATTAATTTTTTTTCTTATGAATAGCTTGACTATACTGAAACATTTGCATTTTAATGATAATGACAAAACTTTCTCATTTTCTCCACACCAGAGGGCAAAAAATTAAAAAAATTGGTTTTTGCCAGAACCCTCGCTGTTACATTGGTTCTTATCTAACAGTTATATCAGAATTCCAAGACTATTGTGTTGATATGGCAATCTAGAAACACCATGTTTCCTGATTTTAATCAAGTTTCAATTATAATGCTGTATGAGCGTTTTACTTTGCACATAAACTTTAAGAATCTTTAATTTGACGCATTATTTTCAAGTTTATGTGCGAAGTGAAACGCTCATGCACGATTATCATCGGAACTTGATTATAATCTGGAAATTACCATGTTTTTGGAGTGCCATGTCATCACAATGGTCGTGGAATTCGGATATAACTGTTAGATACGAACCGATGTAACAGCAAGGGTTCTGACAAATTCCCATTTTTTCAATTTAGTGCTCTCTGGTGTGGAGAAAATGAGAAAGTTTTGTCATTATCATTGAAATTCAAATGTTTCAGTATAGTCAAGCTATTCATAAGAAAAAATAATAATATTTTTAAATAGATGGGAAAATATTTTTAAAAAATTGCTATTTTCAATTTTTTTTAATTATCTCTTGAAACTTCGTTTATGTGTATAAAATTGAATTCTAAGTGACTTTTTCAAATAACTTTTTTTGATATCTTGCCATCTTCCCCTTTTTTTGCCTTTGCATTGCAATTTTTTTCATTTTGCCGCCATTCTAGCGATCACGTGACATGTGTCAAAATCGAGTTTTAGGTTATCGGACATGCACAAACTTTTCCCCAGAATATTTTTTCCAATACTTCAATAATAAAATTTTTTCCCATATGGTACATACTTTTTGGCGGTCACTGTATAAAGGGCCCTGTTGACTGTATGAATAACTATCGGCCGACAACAATAACGTCCAGCTTTTTTAAAATAGTTTGATATGTTCAGCAAACACCAACATTGATGGAGAATTAATTGTCTAACAAAAACTGCTGCAACTTCATTCTTCGAAAAAGTTGCAGAATATTTTGAAGCGGGAGAATGTCCTGCAAGGATTTTTCGTTATCACAAGTCATTCGACTGTGTTAACTATCAGCTTTTATTGACAAAATTGTACAGCTATGATGTTCTCATTTTGAAAAAAATAATATTAAGAGTAGTGGCAAGCGTACCTGCAACCTACTCTTGTATGGGATTGTTTGTCAAATATCATGTATTGACACTTTTTCCTCTGTACATTTATGATATAAGCACTTGTATTATCAAGCAGATGACTCAATTTATTCTGAATAAAAACTACCATGATGGGAATAAACGACAAAAAAATAATTTTCACATTCCATATTATAAATACAGGGTATCACAATAATACTCAAGTACATATAAACAACAAATTTCAGCAAGAAATTAAAAATATTAATGAAAGTAGGAAGTTCAACACAGCCCTAAAAAACTTCCTGACAGAAAATTATTTTTATTCTTTTGATGCCTATTTCAACTTGAAATATAATGAATATACAGAATATCTGGTACATCCATATATTGCTAGTTAGTGTTGTTCTGTTCCGCTTTGTCTACTGTTTCTTTTTGTGACGAATCCAATTTGAATGATTAAAACAGACCAATGAAGATTATTACTATTATTATTATTCCACTTTAGCACTACAGGAATGTCCCAGAGGGCGTAATGGTGTTGTTTACCCCAATAACTTCTCCCCACGTCCGTAGGAGTGACTATTGGGTCCGAGAATCATGTGGTCAGAGCAGACGAAGTTAACCAGGGATGACGGCGTTTTGCATTCGTGCGGCTAAGATTTCTACCATATTACGGCAAGCCGATATTATTTTGAAATTCCATCATTCCACCATGGACTCATATGATCAGTAACTAATTCGAGTTCGAGAGCTCCGGTGAAAATGACTTCCTCATAAGTTACCAAAGGTTTGAATTGGCACGTCGGCTCTACTTTAGATTGTACTTGCAAAACCGCCAGTCTGCCGGGCGTGAGCGGTCGCTTTATTCCTCACCTACAACCAGAATGTCCTGAAAGAGACGAAAGGTTGATGAAAGATTCCAAAAAACTGTACGATCCAAAGAAAGTATTTTGAAAAAATAATTTAAAATAGCTTATAATTACCTAATTATTACCAAAACAAGTGTTTTCTGAAAATGGTCTAAGATCTCAACTAAATTGAAATCGTAAGCGTCTGCTGTTGGGAATTGTCGCTATTTTAGAGCAGACGCTGTCAAATGTATCAAAAAAACGACGTCAATTTCCTCACAGGTTACCACCATTATTTTCGTTCCAAAGTTTCACTAAATATGTTACTAACCAAAATTCAAAGAGAAAACTTTGGCAGACGGTCGCTTTCAAACAGCAAATCACTGCCTGCCGAATCCTTGCAAAACAGAAGTATTCCTACCAATAAGAGTATTCAGTTATTTTGAAAGAACGAAAAATTGCTGCTACTGCTATGGAAAGGATTTCCACGAAGATATATGCTATATGCCCCCAAATGAAATCTGATGATATTGATATAAAGAATAAAAAAGTGACGGAAAAAAAGCTTTGTTTCTCTTGTTTCATACGGAATCATCAGAAATTCAAATGTAGAAGTAGGAAAGCATCTGGTGTTTCAGCCTGTAAACTGTAACACTACCCTCTTTCGCACAAAGAAAAACCTTAGTTGTGGAAAACTAGAAATCAGTCTTACTACGCATGGTATCAATAAGATTGCTTGGACCAAAAGCAATCTTGGAAATTTATGCTCTGTGTGATGAAGCCTCAACGGTGATACTTTTGGATAGCAAGGTAGCTGAAAAACTTGCTCTGAAAGGAACCAAAGAACCGCTCTGTCTTCAATGGACTAATGATTATGTTTCCAAGCAAAATAACTCCCAAAAGAAGAAGAAGATTTCTAAATTAGACCAAGAGCCTTTTTTTCTGAAAAGCATTCGAACACTAGAAAATTTATCTTTGCCATCGCAGACAATAATAATGGAAAACTGGAAGAAATACCCATATTTGAAGGGAATACCTATCGAAAGTTTCGAAAACGAAAAACCCGTCATGATAATTGGGCAAGATAACATAAACTAAATTATTCATAGACTGCTAAGATGTGGTTCGGAAAGTGTACCGGTTGCCACCAGATATAAATTGGGATGGCAGTCCATGGTCTATCAAATCATTCGAAGGATGAGGTACATTTGAAGGCTCATATTTTACATATTTGCGAAACAGGCAACCCAGACGAAAATTCGCAACAACTTTTAACACACTCTTTCTATACAGAGTCATTCGGAGTACTGATTACTCCACATGATGAACTTAGTCAAGAAAATTGTTTTGCTACTTAACCCATTAACCGCCAAAGGTGCGTAAACGCAACTTTTCTATACACATTTTTTTTTGTGGTTTGGATCAATATTATTCATATTTATTCTGATGGATATTCATAACAATAATCCAGAAGAAGTCAAAATATTTTTATTCAATCCAAAACATGATTTTTTAATCTCTGAAATTTACTTGAAAATGTTATAAATTTACCGTTCTTGTAATTCTCCAATAAAATCAATTTTTTTTTGGTACTGAATATAAAATGATAAATTCATTTCGTGCTAAACAGTAATATAAAATATGCTCAATGATAAAGTGTATTTTCATTTACGTAAATATTTTCGGATGTCGTTCATTTTTGCATGTACTTGTGATGGTTGCGTATACGCACCTTTGGCCGATAATAGTGAACATTTTCATGCACTAGTATGCGAGTCTTGACAAGTTTGGGAATATTAGGATACGACGGTCAGTTGATCATTAGCCTTGCTTGAGTTTAGTTCAGTGCAAATCAGAAACGGTAAAGAAGATTTCTCGTGTTATTCCTTATTATTTTTTGTAAACATTGTCAAAATGAGGTAAGAATCATAACTTGAGTGTAGATTTTGGTATTTCAATATCATTATTTTTCATTATAGTCAGTTTTCGAAATGGGAAATGAAGAGAGCACTGACGGCGCAAGAGTTGAGTGCTTTATTAGAGGAAGAGTTGGATTATCAAAATTTTGATTCGATTGATGTTGTTTATGTGCCGCCGGAAACAGACGAAGTAACCGATGAGGAGGACATTGATGAAAATATAATCGGAGAAGAAATAATGGAGAAGGATATTGCGGGAACTTATGAAATACTAGTAAATAAGGATAGTGATGATCCAGATGATGACATCCCTTTGAGTGAAATAGCAGAACGTACTGAGGCGGATGTTGCCGGAACTTCTGGAATACAATTGAATGAAGATAGTCATGATTCAGAAGACGATCTCCCTCTGAGTGAAATAGCAAAACGTTATGAATCAGAAAATCAAAAAGCTACGAAATCTCAAAAATATGTTATTCCAGAATGGAAAAAAATAGATATACCTACTTATGCAGGTTCTCCTCAATACCATTCTATTGAACATTTGAATAACATAAGAACAGAACATGGCGACAAGACGCCTTATGAAATCTTTTCACTATTTTTGGATAACGAAGTGACCGAAAAAATTTTGAATTTCTCAAATACCTATGCATCCCAAAACAACCGGCACGATTTTCATATCAACAAATCAGATTTGAAAAAATTTATTGGAATACTGATATTATCCGGATATCATACTCTACCACAAACTGACATGTATTGGTCAAAGGATGAAGATAAAGAAGAGCGCATTGTAAGAGAAAGCATGAGTCGAAATAAATTCAGATCAATAAAGCAAAACATCCATTTGTCAGATAACACATTGTTGAACAAAGATGATAAATTTTCAAAATTGACACCAATTTTTGATATCATCAACAGGAAGAATATACAGTTCGGTATATTTGCAGATAATCTTTCTATTGATGAAGAAATGGTGCCGTATTTCGGACGGCATTCCTGCAAAATGTTTATTCGCGGAAAACCAGTGAGATTTGGTTTCAAGCTGTGGTGTCTATGTTCTGATACTGGTTACTTATTCAAGTTCATTCCATATGGCGGAAAATCGGAAAAAGCAAAACCCACTGTAGCATTAGGAACTAGAGTTGTTTTGGAGCTCCTGTCAGTGGTTGAAAATCCAGAACAACATAGGATATTTTTCGATAATTTTTTCTCTTCATATTCTCTTTTTGTGAGCTTGAAAGAAAAAGGATTTTTCGCAACAGGAACAGTGAGGGAAAACCGTACTGCTAAATGCCCCGTTGGAGATAGTAAAACAATGGCTAAAAAGGAAAGAGGTTTTTACACTTGTGCTTTCGATCCCAGTCTTGGAGTTCTAGTTGTGCGATGGAATGACAATTCTGTAGTAACTGTGATGACCAATACGTGTGAAGTTCTACCCCTTGTTCAAGCTAAACGCTACAATCGAAAAGAACATAAAGATATTCTTATACCCCAACCAAATGTTATACACCACTATAATAAATATATGGGAGGAGTGGACCTCCATGATAATGGCATTGCCAACTATCGGATTGGTATAAGAGGAAAAAAATGGTGGTGGCCACTGTTCACTAATATGATCGACAGTATGGTTGTGAATAGTTGGAAAATTTATAGAATTGCGAATGAATCCAGAATATCACAACTGGAGTTTCGTTCCCAACTGGTAATGTGTCTACTAAAATGTAGTGGGCAATCAAGCAATACTGATGAAACCTCGAATGGTGCCAAATCCAAACCATCATACGGAAGACCATCTAAATCAGCTCTACCAGATGATATAAGATTTGATAATGTTGGACATGTGATAATCAGAGATACCAACAGTGCAAGAAAAAAATGTCGATTTTGTAAAAGTAACACCATTTATTTATGTAGGAAATGCAAAGTGCATGTACACCCAGATTGTTTCGAAAATTATCATATGAAGAAATAGGGCACCTACTCTATATTTGTTTATTTTTTGCAGTCGATTATTTTAACCATTTTTGGCCAAAGGTGCGCTTACGCACCCACTTGTTTTTTTCAATACTGTGAGTTTATATTTTTTTTATTGACGAGTTGTTGTTTGTTTGAGTATTCTAAACGAGTCACAATAAATGTTTTTTCTAAATTACAAATTTCTAATGTCTTGGCCGTTAATGGGTTAATTGATGAACGAAACTGTGAGTTATGTGGAAGATAGATACGAGATAGGACTTCTGTGGAAAAATGAAAGTATACAACTACCATATGAAGCGACGCAAAGATTTAAATATGTAGAAGAGAAATGCAAAAGGAATGAAAATTATGCAAATACGTATTGTTCCAAAATGAAATATTATGAAGCGAAAGGGTACATCACGAAACTAAAACCCGAAGAAGCTGAACAAGAATTTGCTACAACCTGGTATCTTCTACATTTCTCTGTTGGAAACCAGAATAGGCATTTGATGTTTACTGGGTGATGACTATAACTTTTTCATTTGCGAGAAATAACGATAATCTATCGAAATTTACTACTAATAAGTTTATCTAGATATAAATCGAAATGAAGTAGTAGGGCATACTGATAAACTGAGTAAACACTGCAAAATAATATGAAGACATTGAAATAATCCCCATTGACTCTTACCTGACGATAACTGCTCCCGCTTTAAACAAATCCCCAATACGCTATTGTCTATAGTTACTGCCTATTATACATGACTTTCTAATGAATGAAGTGATTTTTAAATTAACTTGAGTGTCCCACGGCTTCAAAACTTCATATATTACACTATATAAAGTTTTTGCTTGAGGAACTCTATTCTCTAGGTCGTTTTCAATAATTACATTGCGCGTACTTTCGTATACTCAAAGTAATTTAGCCCCGTCTACTGTTACAATGCGACCGTCTGCCAAAGTTTTCTTTTCGAATTTTGGTAACATGTTTAGTGAAACTTTTCCACGAAAATAACGGTGGTAACCTGTGAGAAGTATATGGCGTTTTTTGATACATTTGACAGCGTCTGCTCCAAAATAGCGACCATCACCAACGGTAGACGCTTACGATTTCAATTTAGTTAAGATCTTAGACCATTTTCACAAAATATTAATTTTGGTAATAATGAGGTAATTATTATTCTGAGTAATTTTTTCAAATTATACATCTAATAAAGCGACCGCTTACGCCCGGCACACGGGCGGTTTTGAAATTACAATCTAAAGTAGAACCGTCGTGCCAATTCAAACATTTGGTAAACATGAGGAAGTAATTTTCACCGCAGCTCTCCAACTAAACGCCATTTTAACAGAATGGTTTTGGTAAACCCAGGTAGCACATCATATCGGCTGAATCTTGGTTCCATATTGGGCCAATATAGATATATTGTAAATGAGAAATCAATATTGGTCCAATATGGGTGAATATTGAAAGTGAAATATTATATTAATAATATTGGTGGAATATTGGTTGAACTAGTTTTGAATGTAGATTATCACACGAAATATTGGGTCAATATTGGTTGAATGATATTTACCAATATCGATGAAACAATATTGTCTTCACATCGTTTTTAACATCTAGAATAAATATCGCAATCCCAATATTCCCCTAATATCGATTCTGGGAATAAAAACTATATAGTATCTCCAAATGTGATTACAAATTGGTTGAATATCATTTCGCCAATATTCAACAAACCTTATTAATTCATATTGGGTCAATATTGGTTCAATAATATTTATCGATATCGCTAAAACAATATTGTATTCATATTGTTTCCTACATTTAGATTGAGATGAAATTTGAATATTGCCCGAATATTCAATTATATCATGATCAAACCTGGATAAAAATCCGCTAGGTGGCTCTACATATAGAACGTCTTCTAAAACCTACGAAACTATATTAAATACTTCCCATAATCTGTTTTGTTTTCAAGACAGCTCACTCAGTGGTTATGACGATCAAAAGGCAGACTCTGGTGTCACCTTCATCAACTAAAAGACATTTAATAATTTACCAAGGTATATTGACATCCACCATTATAGCGATAAATATTTTGAGGCCATTATTGCTTCAAGAATATTTCACCAAAACTATTTCTAAAACATTCAAACAATATTCGACCTATATCGCAAAATGTTCACATTTCACTTCTCGACAATATCACTTTTGAATATTGTGCCAATATTGTCAGAATATTGTATCATCGATATTGTACCAATATCGCCGAACATTTTGAGGCCAATATTAGTTCAAGAATATTTCGCCAATATTATTCAAGTAATATTGGACCATTATCGCCGAATGTTGACATTTTAATTTCTCGCCAATATTGCATTTCAAATATTTCACCATTATGTTCACAATATTGTACCAATATTTTACCAATATAGGTGTGCTACTTGGGAAGCCTCCGAAGTTATCGTTAGCAGTCGTTACCTAGCAGTAAGCCGTTAAATAACGATAAAATCACAGACTCATATTCACTATCTGTTTCTTCATCGTTATTCAACAATATATCATTACCAAAACATCGCTGAGTAGACGACACCTATTTGGCTGTCGTAACTGTCAACGATAATAGCTGTGTTTGCAAAAAAATTATTTTCACTCGTCCTTTGCAAAATTTAAGTAGTAAGTAAATAGAAATGAATCAATTCGAGCAGGACGTATTCGTTGTAATCCTGGAAGAACGGCGAAGAAGGTATTATGATGATTTTTTAAGGTAAATCAGATCACCTGTCTGTTATTCCGTAGAGAGTGGAATCGGAGATTCAATTTGTAGTTGAGGGATATCAGCAACTCTTTCGAGACTCGAAAGAAAAAATTTTGGAAAGATTTCACATCAACCAGAGAACTGGCTGGGGAATTATTTAATGAAATGAATGATCACTTTGCAAAGTTCTGCAGGAACACACACAAGAAAACAAAAAATTGTAAATCTACACTCAATAACCAATTGCAGAGTTTTCGTTTATCATTGCATTTATTTTCCCATGACAATTACCAGAAGTCTATGGCAAAAGGGAAATCGTGTGTCATATCACAGTCTTCTGTAAGCAGGTGTATTCACGAAGTATCAGAAATATTTGTTGATCATTTGTCCCCTATATTTATATAAAATTCCCAATAAAGCTGTTCAGTTTGCCTGTTAGGAGATCACAAGATTCTTTGACAATTTCTGGTTTACTTGGTTCATACTCATTCGTAGAAAACCACTACTTTTTTTCCAATTCAACCAAATATACGGAAAATTGTTGCCTATACCTACCACTTTTTCTCACAATTTCATAATATTCACCGATTTCCTTAGTTGATTCAAATTTGTATCAAATAATCAAATAACTGACCCAGACGGTTTAAAAATTCTGTTTTCATCCATAACTCAATTATAAAACATGAATTTACGAGTACGACCCGTCTCAAAAATTCAGGTTTGTCGTTATTCATTTGGTAACGACTGAAGCTGTAACGACAGAGTTTACAGAATACTAATTTCTGAATTGTCGTTTTGATTGACGTAATCGTAAACTGAACTACAATCGTTTATCAACGACTCGTTAAATAGTGTCTTTTTAGAGAATAGACCTGTTAGTCCGTTTTTCGTCCGCTTTTTGAACGATATTTTTTTCTCCTGGAGCGAAAAACTCCATGACGAAAATCGTTCTACTCCGGTGGTCGAGAAGAGCAACATCAGGCTTATTGTCTTGTAGTTGCCTGAGGGTGGGGAATCAGTAGTTCCGATAGATTCGGTACTTCTCATTCTCCACAACGGACTCCATATCTCCTGGAACATAAGGCACCAGTGTCTCGTCTATACCGTACTAGTGTCGTAGATGGTAGTACAACACTCGTAGCGCCGCGGTATGCCTGTGGATATAGGCTGATAAAGTGGACATGCTGACAGTATATTATTTTTCATACCTCTATATATATAAACCTGAATTATTTTATAATATTAATTTATGAAGATTACAATATATGGTGGCCGTGTGGGTAGAGCGTTCGCCTTTGGAGCGAAGGGTCGAGGGTTCAAAGCCTCGCATGGTCATCGGTCTCGTGCATGGCATCACACGTTAAAAGGTAAGGGCTGCGTCTTCCCTAGCTCACACAAGTCTCTCGAAGACTTCCGAGGGTTGCGCGAAGGGGTGCAATCGGTTGACGGAAATAACAATTTCAACAACAACAATTTTTAACAACAATACATGCGACATAAACGTTTTTGAATTACATCTGAGGTGGTTTTTCCACATGTTTAAAGTCCATCAAATAATGTAGAATCAAAAAGGAACATTCATAATCAGTCGCCATTGATAAAGTTTAGGAAGTGCTTATCCTTACTCGTTTCTGAAGCCAACTAATTCATGACGATAAGACTATTTTGAAGGTATTTTGTAATTATAGGACAAAGTAATTATTGTAGATGTTTTTGCAGTTTGTTATTTTCAATATCACAAGCTATTTCTGAAGTATTGATTCTGTTTATTTCAATTCGTTCAAACAGTAGAGCGTAAGTATTGACCATAGGAAAAACCACATGGCACCACTTTTTCATATCTGTGAATTCCGTCTTTAGTTTCAGGCACTCCATGCACTATTTCAAAATGTCCAATGCAAATAATGTTTTATGTCATTCACTGAAAGAGCAAAGTCATCAAACCATCTTTGAAAAAATAAGACGGTGTCAACTTCTACCCTGCTTTATATTCTGAGAAGGGCATTCTTTAACTACCCCAAAAACCCTCTTATAACCCTGACCACGGAAAATATGTCAAGTTGAACAAACAAATCACCACTTCACCACCGACTACCATTCCTTGTTTTTTCTTTCCTCAGATTTACATACAATAATATCTCACATTAGAATTCCTCACAGACGTAGAAATAAGTTAAACAGTGGCTTTTAGATAAAATTATGGAAATATAGTTGTAAAGCAGGTAACAGAACAACGACACCCCTGTTCATCTCCAAGGGTTGGGCTACACGCCATGATATATTGACTTATAATAAACAGGCATATTTGAAAATGATATGGGGTCTGTAATCATATGGTCTTAATCCTTGTAGATGTGGAAGTTATTTACAGAGATTTGTTGAGAAAATTAAGGATGTCAAAGTAATCCACATATTTGCTAACACAATATATGAACATTAATAAGGGCATGTTTGATGACATTTCTCACTAAATTAAAAAGTGAAGTCGATGATAGCGAAAGAAGGAAATACAATCCCAAATAAATATTTGTATTAAAAAAAGAATTATACTTTATTCGGAATGTCCAAAAGTAACAAAACAAGCTTTTTCGTCTTCACATTTCAGTGTTATATCATCACTCATTATCATATATATATATATATATATATATATATATATATATATATATATATATATATATATATATATATATATATATATATATATATATATATATATATATATATATATATATATATATATATATATATATATATAAATAAAACCAGTTCATATTGGGGATTGCAGCAAAGTCAAAAGTGTACTCTTTTATAGAGTTTATTCCAAGATTTCGTAAATTATATTTACATCTTCCGGGAACTACAAAGAATTATTATGTCAATTATACATTTTGATGTTATTAAAATTTTACTTACAACTATAGTGAGGTTAGTTGACATTTTCTTAGTTCTTTGGATAGTGACATTACAGCTTAAAATTGTAAATAATATGGAAAAAAGACTTTACGAATATAAATAACAGAAAATTTTGAAATTTCAGTCGAAATACAAAAGACTTGCTGATTGTATCCAAGGGACACAAATCAGTTGTCAATAGAAAAGAAATCTGTAATTTTCAAGTCAATGTTACCAACTGTAATCTTGTACATTGACTTGAAAATTACAGATTTCTTTTCTATTGACAACTGATTTGTGTCCCTTGGATACAATCAACAAGTCTTTTGTTTTTTCGACTGAAATTTCAAAATTTTCTGTTATTTATATTCGTAAAGTCTTTTTTTCCATATTATTTACAATTTTAAGCTGTAATGTCACTATCCAAAGAACTAAGAACATGTCAACTAACCTCACTATAGTTGTAAGTAAAATTTTAATAACATCAAAATGTATAATTGACATAATAATTCTTTGCAGTTCC
The DNA here is from genome assembly GCA_944452925.2 of Chrysolina oricalcia. Lineage (NCBI taxonomy): Eukaryota > Metazoa > Arthropoda > Insecta > Coleoptera > Chrysomelidae > Chrysolina > Chrysolina oricalcia. The sequence continues at coordinate 54,145,681 of OX101817.2, read as the reverse complement.
CTGAAGATGTAAATAAAATTTACGAAAGCTTGGAATAAACTCTATAAAAGAGTACACTTTTGACTTTGCTGCAATCCCCAATATTAACTGGTTTTATTCTTAACTAGTCAGCAACGACTACCCTTTCTATATATATGTCGAGGTATTAGCCAGAGAAGTAGTTGTTTTCTGTCGGACATATGCCATACAATCTATACAAAGGTATAGTGAGTTCCTAAAGGATTGTTTTCGACTGTTTTACAGTCACTGGAACATTTATTACTCCTTGAAACAAGTATTCAGCATATACCATTTCGCATCCGAAATGTCCTTCTGGAGCGCTCTCTAATCTGTTGCCGTGGTGGATCCTGTAAGCGATTGCAGTGTTCATCCCGGCGAACGATGACGGGCACCGGGCCCCCGCGTGTATACAACCGTGATAACCAGGACTGCACTGATGAGGGACTTCATCCCGAAACCGGTCTGCAGTTGGTTCCTTGTTTGGATCAGGCGGTGTCCTGCTGTCTGTCTCTGAGAGCTCTTGCAAAGTTGTTCCTTCAAAGTAAGGATCTTTGCACATATGTCTGACAGATATAATTCAATATCTGTCGAGGTATTAGCCAGAGAAGTAGTTGTTTTCTGTCGGACATATGCCATACAATCTATACAAAGGTATAGTGAGTTCCTAAAGGATTGTTTTCGACTGTTTTACAGTCACTGGAACATTTATTGCTCCTTGAAACAAGTATTCAGCATATACCATTTCGCATCCGAAATGTCCTTCTGGAGCGCTCTCTAATCTGTTGCCGTGGTGGATCCTGTAAGCGGTTGCAGTGTTCATCCCGGCGAACGATGACGGGCACCGGGCCCCCGCGTGTATACAACCGTGATAACCAGGACTGCACTGATGAGGGACTTCATCCCGAAACCGGTCTGCAGTTGGTTCCTTGTTTGGATCAGGCGGTGTCCTGCTGTCTGTCTCTGAGAGCTCTTGCAAAGTTGTTCCTTCAAAGTAAGGATCTTTGCACATATGTCTGACAGATATAATTCAATATCTGTCGAGGTATTAGCCAGAGAAGTAGTTGTTTTCTGTCGGACATATGCCATACAATCTATACAAAGGTATAGTGAGTTCCTAAAGGATTGTTTTCGACTGTTTTACAGTCACTGGAACATTTATTGCTCCTTGAAACAAGTATTCAGCATATACCATTTCGCATCCGAAATGTCCTTCTGGAGCGCTCTCTAATCTGTTGCCGTGGTGGATCCTGTAAGCGGTTGCAGTGTTCATCCCGGCGAACGATGACGGGCACCGGGCCCCCGCGTGTATACAACCGTGATAACCAGGACTGCACTGATGAGGGACTTCATCCCGAAACCGGTCTGCAGTTGGTTCCTTGTTTGGATCAGGCGGTGTCCTGCTGTCTGTCTCTGAGAGCTCTTGCAAAGTTGTTCCTTCAAAGTAAGGATCTTTGCACATATGTCTGACAGATATAATTCAATATCTGTCGAGGTATTAGCCAGAGAAGTAGTTGTTTTCTGTCGGACATATGCCATACAATCTATACAAAGGTATAGTGAGTTCCTAAAGGATTGTTTTCGACTGTTTTACAGTCACTGGAACATTTATTGCTCCTTGAAACAAGTATTCAGCATATACCATTTCGCATCCGAAATGTCCTTCTGGAGCGCTCTCTAATCTGTTGCCGTGGTGGATCCTGTAAGCGATTGCAGTGTTCATCCCGGCGAACGATGACGGGCACCGGGCCCCCGCGTGTATACAACCGTGATAACCAGGACTGCACTGATGAGGGACTTCATCCCGAAACCGGTCTGCAGTTGGTTCCTTGTTTGGATCAGGCGGTGTCCTGCTGTCTGTCTCTGAGAGCTCTTGCAAAGTTGTTCCTTCAAAGTAAGGATCTTTGCACATAATTCAATATCTGTCGAGGTATTAGCCAGAGATGTAGTTGTTTTCTGTCGGACATATGCCATACAATCTATACAAAGGTATAGTGAGTTCCTAAAGGATTGTTTTCGACTGTTTTACAGTCACTGGAACATTTATTGCTCCTTGAAACAAGTATTCAGCATATATATATATATATATATATATATATATATATATATATATGTATATAAAGTTCTTGATCTTACATTTTACCGATAGAAAAGAATAGAACAGCCTTTATTCAGCATAAAAATTCAATAATTTTATGTTTTGTAAAAGTATTGGGATAACACAAAATGAACAAATAAGATTTAAACAATAACGAAATAAATATCACAGTTTGAGCGACAATATTTCACTACACAGTTTGACTAGAATCGCTATAATTGTATTTGCTGCCTAAATGTAGTATTACATATTTTTATATTTGTAGAGGTGTCAAAATTATTATTTAATTCACGAAAAATGAGAAATAAATCTTTCTATGTTTTTATACCACTTCTATTTGTAACCAACGTTACTGCAGTTTCGTCCTATATGGACATTATCAAACAATACAATAATCTGAAATAATAACACTTCTTAAATACCCTTAATTCTACACGAGGCCTGTCCTAATGACTAACGGTCATTAATGACTTTTACCTGGACCTTGTTTATTTGTGACAATGTGACTGGGCTGCCTTAAAAACCGGTGAATAGACCAAATCCAGTTGATCATTCAGTAGGTTACATCCACAATATTTGTGTTTATGAATTTCTAGGGATTCTAAATAATTCAGTTTCCAACCCTTGCTTCCATAGTGCAAAATTTCCGTATCGTCCAGACTCGGAATTATTTAGAATCCCTAGAAATTCATAAACACAAATATTGTGGATGTAACCTACTGAATGATCAACTGGATTTGGTCTATTCACCGGTTTTTAAGGCAGCCCAGTCACATTGTCACAAATAAACAAGGTCCAGGTAAAAGTCATTAATGACCGTTAGTCATTAGGACAGGCCTCGGGTAGATTTAAGGGTATTTAAGAAGTGTTATTATCTCAGATTATTGTATTGTTTGATAATGTCCATATAGGACGAAACTGCAGTAACGTTGGTTACAAATAGAAGTGGTATAAAAACATAGAAAGATTTATTTCTCATTTTTCGTGATGATTTCCTACCACGTAGTAACGGCTACATCCATCAATTTATTATTTAATTAATTTTTCATTTAGTATTAAAACTTGAATGTTAATCATTTTTGTTTACAATTTTCTCAGATTTTCCATCCAAAACTTACTTCTCTTTTAGATCTTACCATCTCTTTCAGTTTCTCAGCTCAGTCGGTGCGCTAAACATGTTGGTCTCTCAATCTCAAGTAGAGTTCATGGATAAGGATATGAAGAAAAATAGTTCCCAGTGCAATTTATGATAGAAGCAATATTCTAAGAGAATATAAATATATTAGATACAAACTCGAATTTGTTTTTATTTATAAATCAAATGCAGTTGAAATGAAAATATGAACACATAAATTACTAAATAAGTACTAAATTACTATTACTACTATTACTGTTACTACTTTTTGCTTTTGTTTTCACTGATTCTTATAATTAATTATGTACAAGATTTTGAAATTACTTTATTTTAATTCTTTCGAAGATTTCACATTTTGTACAACAGACCAAATATTACATTATTATGAATAATTAAATAACTTTTATTTCTCTAACATACGGTTAAGTAACATAAGAAAAAATATGACAACCATACACAGAAAAAAATGTTTTTTTTTTAAAGTCTTATCGTAATAGGAAAAAGCCATCTATAAAAAAATTATAATGACATCTTCAAAAATATGATTAGACCAAAAAATATGCAACTGAAAATTGAATTTCACGTGTCTGAGATTATTTTTCCTAAAGGCCTCAAGCGTTTAACGATTTTTTTTCAACGTTCACGTGCTCACTGTACATTGATGTACTGTATGTTATTTATGTTTATGTTTTGTTTGTATTTTTATTCATTGTTAATGTATTTCTTTCATGTTCATTTTATATTTCTCCAACCATTCCAAATATTTCCTCTATAAATGAAATAATTTTCAAATAAATAAAGATGTTGAATTTCTTACTTTCGAATAAAACCCTTCAGTGTGCTTCTTTACTCAGTACCCAAAAATTTTTGAATGGGAAACCTGGTATACGTTGACTTTTTTCGCTCCATACAATATTTATATAAAATGTTGCAAAGGTTTAAATATCACATTCACTCTCACGTTCATTTGGGACTACCACAAAATTTCTAAAACTGTGTGATAGACCAATGTAGAACATGTTCATATTCCGGAAAATGTCACTACAAATGAATCGTTTGTTAAAAAAAAAACAGAAAAGACTTGCTCCGTTAACGAATATTCATTTTAGTATACTTCTTATTCAATAATATAATTCAAATGAGATTTCTCCTAATTAGAATATCAGAACCATCTAAAAAGCTAGGGAGGATCGATACCACCCCTTCGAATATATAGGGAAGAAAGAAGTTCTACAACTAAATAACGTACAACCCTGTCGGTAAAGCCACAAAAGGAAGGATAACAGAAGGGTTTATCTTAGTTGGAAGCATCGGATTAAAATAATATGCTGTCACACCTCTTTAGGGCGTTATTGTGTGAAGGAATGTGATTGTATTGTATAGCCTAATTTTAATATCAAGGCGTAAGTGACTGTCGTTCGGCCGAATGAAAGAAGTTTTAATGATATGCACTAATTCATCACCATCGTGATATTTTGAAGAGCATCAGCTACAGAGAATTCAAAATTAAATGCCAGCGCTAAAGTGGTGAAAGGTGACTTTCATGTACATTGGGTCCACATAAGATTGGAATATAATATTCAAAATTTAGAGAAACAATGGCAAAAATTATAGGATTCGTAATGATAGACGATATACAGTGTCCGCCAAAATGTTGGAACCATATGGGAAACTTTTTCATTAATAGTTTCTCAGAAAATTTCATCTTTCATAAAAGTTGGTGCATTCAATTAGACTCAGTACACGCATATCGGTTATTGCCAGTGGCGTGCGGCTAAGCGGAAACGAACGATATTCTAAATTCTCTAAAGAGTAAAGTGACATTAATATGCAAAATATAGAAAAATCTCATAAAAAAAGTTGTTTGCGATCGAATGATATTCCCAGTTATTCAGTTTAGTCTACCAATTACTAATTTTGATAACTACTTAGAGAGTTGGCCTCAGTTTTTAATAGGAATTATCCACAATAATTTTTGAGTAGAAAGTGACTGAATTAGCATGAATTATGTGTAATAGCAATTACCTGATCTAACAAAATCTTGAATATGAGTCAAAAAACAGAAATGGAAAGAGAAGGAAATAAAGCCAATATCATTAATAAAATCAAAAATGTTAATGGGTAGACTAAACTGGATAACTGAGAATATACAAGTTTTTTCAATCACATTTTTCGATATTTTGCATATTAATCTCTATAGTGAATTTAGAATATCGGCCGTTTCCCGCTTAGCAGCACGCCACTGGAAGTAACCGATATGCACCAACTTTTATGAGTAATGCAATTTTCTGAGAAACTATTAGTAAAAAAGTTTCCCATGTGGTTCCAACATTTTGGCGGACACTGTATATACAGAGTGACAAAGGGTTAAACCTCCAAACGTTCAGGATCAGTCTTTTAGACCAAAATAAGATTTTTGCTTCCTATAATCATGTGTCCTAACTTGCTTCGTTTTCGAGATACAGGGTGTCAAAGTTCCTTGACGTGCACGATCTCCTGACTTGACCCCTATGGATTTTTGTATAGGGTACACTGAAAACCAAAGTTTATGCTGAGCCCATCAATGATGAAAGTATTTTTCTGGTAAGGATTGTTCAACTAACACTAAAAATCACACCAGCAGGGTGCCGTGCAGCTGCAGAAGCTATCGTTTGCAGGTGCGATTTGAAAAAGGTTTGTTATTTTGAGCAGTTTTTGTGAATTTTTGTTTTCCAGTTTACTAATAAATTAAAATAAATGAATTTGTCCTAGTATCAATTACCTAGATACTTAGATACATGCAAGGAAACTGTTTTCAAATTATTTCTCAAAAATGAAGCGAGTTACGAAATTGATTAAACAGACAACAAAAAATTGTATCTCAGATTGCTCAATTCCGAAACACAGTGGATTACAATAATTTGTTCTTTCTTATATCAATTATATTCCCCTTTGGGACGCCACTATAATTGATAATTTCATTATGAGTAGATTAAAAGAAGGCCCTTATTACCACAAATTAGCAAGCCTGGTTTTACTAAAATCAGCAAAAAGGTTTTATGATAATTGATAAAAACTGATTTTCCTGAAAATGTTGATCACTCTGTATTCCAAAAACGAGGCAAGTTAGGTCCCAAACTTATGGAAAAAATCCTTTTTACCTAAAAAACCCGCTCCTAAACGTTTGGCGGGTCACCCTGTATAAATAGTACGAGTTTCGCAACTTTGACGCTGGCATTTAATTTTGAAATCCCCGTAGTATACGTCATGAGGTCAACATAAAATTTGATACTACCGACCTGTCATTTCAATATTAAACTTTCTGCTGGAGAATATGTTTCTCTATGAACAGGCACCTATTAATTTTCAATAAGGGTCCGTTCATTCTTTCCTCATGTTATGCCGGGGTAAAAACACAAACAATGAATTTTTCCGGTTACGGTTCAAAATCAAATTTTAACATCGGTTTGCAGATGAGACAATTCTCTTACCTTGTGTTGTGTAAGATCCTGAAACCTTGCTATCGATTCTACATTTTATTTTGATGAACATTCGCCTATAGTATGGTATAAATTTGACCATTGAATCTCTTTCTGTTTATTGTTCTTGGTACCATTGTTTATATAGAACATAGTTAGTCAACCTTATGGGATTATAATTGGATCAAAATGGATGCGACATGTAGACGGCGATAGTGAGCTCGCATCCAAGTCATGTCGTAACTTCAGTGATCTGGCCTCCAAGTCATGTTTGGTACCTTCGATTGTGTATGTGTTCTGGGCCTTTTCCATTTTAATCATTTCATCATATTGGTTTTCATCTTATTATTGTTTAATTGAAATCTTTTCGTCACTTTATAATGTTTTCATCTTGAAATAACGTTCAAAATGTAATTATTTGCTACGAGATTTGTGAGGTTATCATTTTCTGACAGTAGTTCAGTTCAATAATTGAGATTTTGTTCGTGAAGTAGGCGTTTAGTTGAGTTGATTTCTCTTGCGCTTTAGTGACGTCATACATTGGATTGTTGGTTGCAAAACATTATTCGCACGGAGGGTAACTTATAGTTGATTTGATTTTGATCCTACTATATCTTCTGACGTTTACTAAACCATTACACTACTTGTTGTTAAATATTCGTTGCCAATAATATTTGTTGAAAATCAGTTCTGCACAAACAGATCACATTTGACAGTCTCTGTGATTTAAGACAGACGAACATACTTTTCATGTTTCTGACTTTTGACTATCTGGAAAAGGAAATAGTTTTTTTGGAAAATAGCGTCGTTTTGGTTTCTTGGAGAGAACCCTCTCATCGAACTTCCTCTTCCGTGTGCTACGTTGTTGAAGCAGTTGTGTGACCAGACGCATGTAATCAATTTTGAGTATTTTATCACGTTATCGTGGATTTTATTGATTTTACATGTCTAATAGTCTCCGGTGATATTTGTGGACTTGTATAGTCATTTTGGTATTTGATATATCACCGAGAGTGCCTGTAATGGGGATTTATTGTTAATGTCACACACCGCCATTTTGGAAGCCACGAGTCCAAGTAATTAGAATTTTGTTGCTTCCTTCCATTGTTTTCTTTGGAGTGATAATTCCATTCCACCTGGTAATCCGTAATACCACGAATCACGATTTGTTAGAATCCACCCACGAAGACGAATGTGTTGGATCTTCTAGGTGTACCAAGCTCTTGGCTGGCCATGTATTATCAATCTAACAGTCCACTCCATCCACCTCAGGACATTGCTAGTCTTGGAGGGACAAGAGGAACCATCTATCGGTAGTCTGAGCAGATGAAGTTGGTGGACCTTCCAGTTGAACCAAGCTTCCCGTATTTTTACCTTCTGTACGGGTATAACAACCTGTTCCATCCACCTCAGGACATTGGGAGTCTTGGAGGGACAAAAGGGACCATCCATCAGTAGTATGAGCAGGCGAGGGTGTTGGATTTTCAAGTCGAACCAAGCTACTTGTATTCTGCCATCTATAATTGTCAAGCAGTCTTTTTCATCCACCTCAGGACACTGAAAGTCTTGGAGGGAAAGGAGGGACCGTTCACAAGTAGTCTGCAGTGGTGAACGAACCGAAAGACTGGAGTCTTCGAGTTACCCATCTCTAGATTGTTGACAAGTGGACGAAGGGATCAGTACGTTGTTACTAGCTGCTGAGAGGGAGAAAGTGTTGGACTTTCCAGTTGTACCAAGACCACAGATACCTTGAGCCACTTCGCTGAAGGAGTACAGACTGGTGTAACTATAGCCATAGAAAGGCGCATTCAGTTCAACATCGACAGGAAATACCGGAACAAGGAAATCGCAATCCTCTCCGATAGTCAAGCAGCCATCAAAGCGTTGAGCTCATTCGAAGATGGTCTGGTAATGCGTAGACAAACTCAATGATCTAAGCCGGAACAACAAGGTGATCCTCTTCTGGGTGCCAAGGCAAGTTGAAGTTGAGGACAATGAACAAGCAGACACCCTGGCACGAAAAGGGGCATCAACGCCACTGATCGGACCAGAACCATTCTGCGGACTTGTAAAATCTTACATCTAAGAAGAACTCAACAAAACCGTACTCAGCCAAGTGTTTGTCCAAAATTCCGAATAATGTTCTATCCGGCTGTTGTCTTTCCGGATATAATTCAAAATAAATTTGTGTTGTTTTCGTACTATTCCTATCAAATTTATAATAAAGTTTCAACACATCTCATTTTTCTTCATTTGAGAATGAGGACATTTCCACTGAAGTATTTGTGCAAACTTATGATGTTTAATGAGATTAATGAGTTAATGAGTTAATGAGTTTTGTTTAGTAAACAAAATTTTTCGATGGAGTCATGACCATCTCAGATGAAGTTGTTTATTTTTTAATATCTGTGGTTTCAGAAGTGCAAATCATAACAAATTATAAATCAATGAAATCAGAATGAGTATCACTATTTTTCTGTATAAAAAAACAATATGGAGCCCATAACAGAAAAAAAAGTTGATGATGAATGCCAGAAGACGAAACGTCGGATAATAAATCTGATCATGAAAACGTGTAGCTGAAAAAAGTATCATTCATCATTGATTTTGAGCTATGTTGTCAAATAACGATAGAAAAAAATAAAAACGAAAATTCCGATTTTCAGTTTATTCCCAATATTTCCGGAATTACTCGGAATTTCCAAGTTTCAAAACAGTATATTGTTAAGAACCAGAATACGCAACTTTGCCCCAATTTAAGCTTCGACGTATCTTCTGTAAGGAGATCTGAATAGTGGGGGTCGAATTTGAATTGCCCTGTATAACACTCTACCACAGGGCTCACATTCATTCAAACTTCGAATTTCAAAATAAGGAATCACCGTTCCAAACATCCTGTACCGTACATAAACATTTTATTTATGATCATGTCATTATCCAATATGGAAACCATCACCAATCTCAAGTGAAAACTAAAATACTGAAACCTACAGCCTACTGCTCATGTTTATTTTTTCGGGATTAATAGAACGCGTAAAAAATTATAATATTCAATGTGTTCCTAATAAGTCTGTTTTTCTCTCAAGCTCCCATAACTATCAAGCACCTATTATTAACAATGTGGGTGAACTTTTATTGTCGCGCGTATTTATAAATTTGGAAGTTTTTTCGTGGTTTTGTCGTAATCCCGAGTAATTTATTATAAACATAGAATATCAGTAGATCGTATACGTTTCATCGAAATTTTTAATGTTCTTGCTGTTTATTTACAGTTGCAGCATAATGAAGTTGGAAGTATGTAATTCTTGTAACAGGAATTTAAAATTACCGGACAAATTAAATCGCATCGTTTATAGAAGACTAGATAGCGTTACCAAGTATATTTTCGTTATAAGCTGGATATGTCGAAAACTTTTTTTATTCAGATAATTATAGGATTTTCTACGGAACCTGTTCATCCAGCCTCAAACTGTAACTGGTCAATTTAAAATAAATAATTTTCATATTCATCTCATCTCGTAGTTCCCACCAAATAATTCAGCCAACGAATTGCCCAAAGAGGGGGTGTAAATGGGCCGAGGTGGTCGGCTGGCAGAGGTTCGTCTCTCAAGCGTAAGGTCGTGCGGGTTCGATTCCCAGCATAGTCATCGGTCTCATGCATGGCATCACACGTTAAAAAGTAAAGGCTGCGTCTTCCCTAGCTCGCACAAGTCTCTCGAAGACTTCTGAGGGGCGTAGGGGTGCAGCAGGTTGACGGAAATAACAGATTGCGTGCGCAGGGACCCAAGCGATTCCTTCAGAAACTTTTTCAAGTGAGTAAATATACTAAAAGTGCTGGCGTGTAACAGGTGAGCCGGGAGGGGAGGAGGACAAAGAAGATCACATTTTTGGGTTTTTCGCTAAGATCTCGATAACGGTGCTCCGCAGAGAATATGAATACCAACTGAACATTCTACACAACATTAAGTCTATATACGCTTTCTTCGAATTCCCAACCGTTTTCGAGCTACGCTCTCAGTAAAAGCATTGTTCATATAGAAGTAAGATAGTTAGCCAGCCTTATGGGATTTATATTGGATTCAAATGGATGCGACATGTAGATGGCGACAGTGATCTCCCATCCAAGTCATGTCGTAACTTCAGTGATCTGGCCTCCAAGTCATGTCGTAACTTGATTGAAACAAAAAAAAAATCCTGTTTGTAACTAATCACGCTAGATGACGCTCGCGATTGGGTCCAATACCTTTTCCACAGGCATTGACTATATCTTCTATTAAAACAATGGTAAAAGTGAAAATTTCAGAAGAAAACATGTTGACCTCACATTTCCCTTCAAACATTCGTTCATACCGTATAAAATATTCATCCGGGACAAGATCGGTAAATTGTAGAGAGTTATGTTACCTTCAAGAATGTATGTATTTTCCAATTTGTCGCCAACCGGTTAACAGTTGAAGCATTTCGACGATTTCTTGTAAAATTTTGTAATTTTCATGAAAAACTGTCTTTGTCATTCCTAAACCACGACTATCCGACTATATGGAGTTTAGATGAAAAATATGTTATTTGAAAAATGAAAATTTGTATTTTAAAGATGATAAATATAAGTTAAATGATTTCAGTTGATTTAAATAATTCTCATTGTTCTCACTTTCGATAACTATCACTTATGGACTGATGTTTTCATCCTCTTTCGCAGTGAGGGTCCTGGCAAGGGTTCTTCGATCATGACATCCTTATCCTCAGTGGTGGGTGCCTCAAATGACTTACTGGTGTTTAAAATTTTCATTTATAACCACTGATACTTACAGGATGTAAAAAGTAACTCTTGTCTAATTTCCACTAAGGCTTACTTTCTCAAGTGACTGTTAAGGGAGTTACTTATGTGAAATAACTCAAGTTAGGTATTTTTACAAAATGATAATATCATTAATCGAACAAGTTAGAACCATTGGTACTATTTTGTAAATTAAAAACAACCGTTTACTATAGATTTCGAATAGTTTTGGCAGAGCTAATAAAACACTGTTTATCGTTAACTAGTTAGGACCAGCCTTTCAGATACCTACTATTTTCATTGACATTTACTTTTGCTCACAATTGTCCCTCAAGTTGTTACAACTGTCCCCCTTGACAATAGTATCATTTGACACTAATCTGAAAAAGACGTGTTGAACATCCTTTCTCTGGTGATTAACACTTAAAATCCACACGCAATTATTTATTCAAAACGATTTCACAATCAATAATATCAATATATTTCCGAGCAGCTGAAAGGTGACAAGTTTAGAACTTGTCAACGATCAGGGAAGCAATATGCAAACACTCTGCTCGCCTATAACAACTCAGCTGGACTGTACCAAATCTGTTCTCTTCCTTCAAAACTTCAAGTCATCGTTTTCCGAGAAGACCTGTTTATCTTTTCGTACAGCTACCACTCCAGTCGCAGTGTCTATGTTTGAGGCAAACGATCACACCAAAGGTTATTCCTAATTGCATAAGTCCACAACTTTATTTTACAACCAGATTAATGTGTGAGACAGAATGTTCGAAATGTTCGAAACCACCTTTAGTCCAAGATCCCAGGGCCGCCAGACATTACTTATTTTTAAACGAACGAAATGTGTACGATTGAGTAGTGTTAGTATGTACTATGTTCGCATGCCTACCTGCTAGCTTGTCCAGATGACCATTCTTCAGATATTAGGGAATCAAGGTACGTAAAAACACTACTCACTTAGTTGTGTTGCCAGTCTACAGAATTTTTTCTATAACCCATGGTGGATAAGGATCTAGCTACCACCCCGGAGCTCCGAGTTCAAATCTAGTCTGCAATAATTTTTTTTCTTTTTTTTTCTTAAACCCAGCAGACGCATCACACTAAGGTTAGCCATCTCGGTTGGAAACGGCTTCGACTTTTGGAGGATTTTTGTTTAAAAAAAAAATTTAAAAGAAAACAGAATTTTGGTAAATGAAAGATTTTGTTAAGATTTCCTTATGAGTAAAATCCCAGGGCCTTCAGACATAACTTATTTTTGAAAAGATGAAGACTGAGGTACTTTTAATACCTGCGTGCTTGTGGAGTTCGCTCTGTAACACCTGGGCAGGTACCAGGTGAGAAAGCTAACTAAAAATAAGAGTTATTTAACTTTAATTTGTATGGCTGATTTTTATATGTATTTTGGAGAATATCACTCTGAAGTAATTTCAAAAGTGTCAGACTCTTTCCATAGACCAAAACTTTTGTCAAACGCTTTAAAGCTCCACAAATTACTTCAGAGTGATATTCAACAAATTATACATCAAAATCAGCCACACAAATTTAAGTTAAGTAACCCTTATTTTTAGTTACCTTTCTCACCTGGTACCTGCCCAGTTGTCACAGAGCGAACTCCACAAGCACGCAGGTATTAAAAGTACATGAGACACCACTCAGAACCTAAGTCTTCCTCTTTTCAAAAATAAGTTATGTCTGAAGGCCCTGGGATCTTACTCATAAGGAAATCTTAACAAAATCTTTTCTTTACCAAAATTCTGTTTTCTTTTAAATTTCATTTTGAACAAAAATCCTCCCAGACTCGAAGCCGTTTCCAACCGACCATAGTGTGATGCGTCTGCTGGGTTTAAAAAAAAACGAAAAAAAAAATTGTTGCAGACGAGATTTGAACTCGTAGCTCCGGGGTGGTAGCTAGATATTCTGTCCACTGATCCACCATGTGTTATAGAAATATTTCGGTAGACTGGCAATTCAACTAAGTGATTAGTGTTTTTACGTACCTTGATTTCCTAATATCTGAAGAATGGTCATCTGGATAAGCTAGCAGGTAGGCATGCAAACATAATACATACTAACACTACTCAATCGTACACATTTCGTTCGTTTAAAAATAAGTAACGTCTGACGGCCCTGGAATCTTGCCCTACCAAGGATTAAATAACAAATCTTACTAGATTCAATAATCAAATAACAGTCTTGGCCAGAATATGTAGCATTCTCCTACCGAAGGACAGATCCATTGATATTCAGTTTTGGACTTTTATTTAACCTTTTGATCAATTTACAATTTTTAGTTTTCGAGAAAAATTTTAATTCAATGAAAATTTTCAAAATTGACCCCCACTTCCTCTCTCATACTCAAATTCATCTCTCCAATCTCCAATTTATTGTTACAATTTCTCAAATATCAACTGACAATTGATGATATCAATACGAATGGCAAATCCAAAAATGTCAGAGTGTGTTGTTGTTGCCGCTACTATTATTTTCTATGAATATTGGATAAAAGATACCAATGTGGATAATAATTATTGTTTCAACAAAGAAGTTGTCATAAAGAGAAAGTAACCGTATAACATATTCAGAAGTCGTATTTTTCGTATTCAAACTAGAGCTCATTTTAATATGCAATACGTGAATAATCATTCTTAAGTGAGAAGGAAAAAATACAATAGTTTTACCCCTGTTAATTAAATCGTAAATAAAAAGGTTATAACGGAGAGTTACTTATGAATAACAACTTGTTTCATTAACAAATCCGTTAACATGTACGAAAATAATAACAATTCTTTAGGTAAGTTTACTTATATTTTCAGGAATTAAATGGATAACTTCTTTATTCTTATTTTTACTACTATTAATAGTCGTCAAACTAGAGCTTATTTATAATACGCAATGAGTGAATAATCATTCTCTCATTGTATATAAATGAGAACAAAATAGGCAACAACAGATTTTACTTATATTAATAAAATTAAAAACAAGTTAAATCGGAGATTTAATTATAAATAACAATAACATTGTTTCGTAAACAAATCCGCTAACATATACGAAACAAATTAACAATTATTTAAAAAAGTTTGCATTTTCATGAATTAAATGGATGACTTCTTCATATTTGGTTTTATCAAACAATAAAACATTCCAGAATTTTAGAATGTTGTCAAAACAACAATCCCTAACACGTTATATCCACAACCCAACAATGCGGTAAAAAGCCCTCAAGAGGGTCCACTGTACAAACAGATAGAGTTACGATTTCAGGGCGAAACAAAATTAAGCCTGCTTGGAAGTCTCTCGTAGGGAAACCGAAGAGTGTCTTTCTCCGGATTTCATAGTTTCATTTTATTACCCCATTTGAAACAATGCTCGTCAAGTGGAGTCGTCAAAAGGGTCACAGGGTACTTATAGGGCTTTTACTGGCAGTCTGAAGGCCTATCACCTCTTATGTGCATCGACTTCATAACCTGAATATGAGAGTGAAAAATGCGGAACGGATAATATTAAATATCTTGTGTTCCTGCACCTCATATATGTGGAGCAATCATGCAAAAACCGATAAATCATTATCTATACATTTTAAGATAATGTCTGAAATCTTGTACAGCTCGATCCAAGAAAAAATTTTAAAAAATTATAACTGGACTTAACTACCCGTGGTTCATATAATATAAATCTCAAGTTTTGGTAGTGGACACGTATATATATTTTCGTGGGCTTGGAATGAATAAAGCGAACGACCTATTTTGACTCATTATATTGGACGTCTCTCCTCTTCTTGGCAACCACAGATACGCGTCCAAAGGTTGAAATTTTCAAATGACCGTATCTCGATAACAATTTGAGCTAGCGAGTTCGTTCTGACGTTGAGATGTTTAATTTTTTCAATGCATTTACTGTTTTTTTTTAAATGTGTCGAGATACTTTGAAAAAAGGAATATTTTCATATCAACCCTATTTATTTTAATTAAATAACCTCAAAAACGACGGTTTTTTCGAAAAAATACCTTAATTAAAACTGTTTGCTTGTATTATCAGCTTCATTTTGATATAAACATAAGTATACTTCCGATTGAATAAACTCGTATTAAACGCGGTGATATCGGAAGAAGGCATGTTCTCGGACATGTTAACGTTAATTTCGACTTGTCTGGACCAACGTCTGCCGGCGTCGCGTCGTCTTGCTTTGCATTGGCTTATTAGACGGTTTATTAATGTCGAGATGTAAGCTTTTGTATACAACTAGGTGAATTGTTCAGAAGTTTTTTGAATAATAATATTCAAGTGAACCAATGAGTCCAATCATAAAACATGGATTCGCTATCAGAACTTTTAGTAGGGGAGCCCACGATGCTAAATGGGGATTTACTCGAGCGTCATAGAGACCTATTGGGTTGCAATGCTCAGATGATAAAAAGAAAAAAATGTTATATAATTTATACCTTTTCATTGGTGGGGGAAGCGGCTATAGATTGTTAAATATGTAATAAAATACTGTTGCGTGGACATCCTCGAGCGCGTCAGATATTGATAGCATTAATGCCCTACGTATTTTCAATAATGTACGTATGTTAATCTGATCGTTTGTATGATTCGGGTGGTTGTACGTAAGGGTTGAAAATAAAAAAAACAAAAATTTAATCGAGCGCGTCAGATTTTCTAACGGAGTGTTAAGTGCACCAAAAAAAAAGCCCTTATTCACTAATCTGACGATTTCGATGTGACGCAAACTCGCGGCCATTATTGTAATGTGCAAAAAAAATTCGCCATTTTGAAATACTCAAGCGCGTCAGATTAAGATATATATGGTTCATCTTTTTGTTCTAAACGTGCTGTCTCATAATCTGATGATTACCTAGAGGGATTCGCCTAATCTAACAAAAAAAAAAAATTTTTTTAATCATTGAACTTAATTAATTGAAAACCTCGATTTCATCCTCAGATTGCGTATCTATAGATAACAAAAATTCATTAAAACATTTAACAATTTTATTTTTATGAACAACGTGTTTTTGTAATTATTGGAGAAAAGAAATACCTGATTCTGGAGTATCCTCAAGAATATCAGGTGTTATGACTACACCTTCGTATGCTTTCGGCAATTGATCACCTGCAAACCAGATCATTTTGAATTTTCCGTCGACAACTTTCCATCCATAGTCCGTTGGTAAAAGATCAGTAATGTTTGCATTATGGACATTACTCCACAAGCATGCAATGAGTTTTGTGCGTAACACTTGCTGGAGCAACTCCGATTCACAGGGTGGCAAGTTGCACGCATCGTAATTCCGGACACTCAAGGAGAAGGGTTGTGATGTGGTAAAAGATCAGTAATGTTTGCATTATGGGCATTACTCCACAAGCATGCATTGAGTCATGTGCGTAACACTTGCTGGAGCAACTCCGATTCACAGGGTGGCAAGTTGCACGCATCGTAATTCCGGACACTCAAGGAGAAGGGTTGTGATGTGTCTATTACCTTGTACGTCCTATTGAAGATGACAATCCTGGCTTGATTGACATCGTCTAACTTTTTCAACCCCTACAAGTGGCAAGTAAAAGACTGTATGATGTTAAAAGAATCCTGCACATTATGCTCCTTAATTGCAAAGGTTTCTTTTTCCCTCGTCGGTACAATGCTGGGTTGAGATCGCAACCCAGCAAAGCTGGAAGCGCTTTAGAAATTTTTGTGCATAATCTTTTTTAGAGAGTGAATACGTCTATCTATCGGCGTGTATTGCCAACTCCAAGATCCATCCAAACTTCTACTCTTGCTTGCAGGTGTTCCATATTCGCTAACATGATGACCACTATATGAGTGAGAGTATAATACAAACGCGGAGAGGAAAATATAGGCATTACGCAGCTGCACGCATTTAACTTTCTCGACGAATTTTTGTTATTTCGGCTTGCGGAAATCGTCAGATTATATATTTTTCGTTATCCTTGAATTATTTCCTTCAACATAAAAAAAAATTAGCTACGCTCGAGAATGTCGAGATGACGTTTTTTTACAACTTTGCTGCCCTCCCCTTTCTTTACGTCACTCTCAAATTGTCAGATTACTGGAATATACACTTTTTAGCGTGTAACTAACTCACCCTACCTTGATCTGACGCGCTCGAGAATTGCTGATGATCAATATTTTGTTACTAATCTGATCCTTTATCCTTCAAGGGCGGCCTTATATATGGGGCTCATATTTGGTGGAGGTACTTAACCGGGTACAAGGTATCACCCTGTATATTAATCTGCCGCGCTTTAGTAAATCCCGAAATTCCCGCTTGGGCTCCCCTATTATTTGCTTTGTGCATTATATGTCATTATATGTAAAAAAACTTACAGGACACGATTTGTTGATGAAGTGTATGGAATTGAGAATTAACTTAAATGATCCTGAGTATATTTATATGAAGCAATTATACTCCATAATTAGAACGCTTGATATAAAGAATAACCCTGGATCATGGCGCTCAGAATACTACAGTAAGGTAACCCATAAGAAAAGTTCATAGAGTTTACAAAAATCGCTTGCTTTGACTCCTTCAACATCTGGTTCTCAAAGTATTTTGAGATCGAATGTTCCAAAACTCCGCAACAAAAAAGACACGAAAAAATATCCTGCACAAATACGATCTTAACTGATGAAGCGGGGTTCAGATTGAGAAATGCGGTACAGTTGGGAGGTAACGAAGAATTTAAGGTCAAATTATCTGGTTTAATTTCTGAAATAGATGATCGACCATATGAAGTAAAATGTCAACGACCCTGCTGGACGACAAATGTGGTAAATGTTCTCAGAAAATCCAGCGATATACCAGAAAGTCATCTTGAGAATAATGTTGCTGCATCGGAAGTGGAATTGTTGTGTAAGTTGCGAAGTATTCTGTACGCTGGTACTATAATAAATATTTAGGAAATTGAAGCGCCATATCTGAAAATATGTAATTCTGATGATCTGCCCGACAGTTATCGAAGGAAAAAAATGTAAAACCTCTATAATAGATTAATTTCAGGATGATGTTTATTTTTAAAATTCGAAAAACCCTTAACCCCAAAATGTGTTCATACACAGTTTGAAAGATCGTACTTTTAGAACTGTTTTGGAAAAAAATTCGAATACGATGAACGAGATTCGAAGATTCTTATGAGGCTTCTGTGATTTCGAGAAGAGGTGCAGCAAAAGCTGAATCGGGGAAATTCAATGGTTCTCTGATAATACCAGAGACTAAAACAGTCATCCCTAAAAACATGATTCAATTTTTCAAGTGGTGTATCAAAAGTGACGATGTAAACTATCAACTGGATTCAGCTTTAGAGTACAACTCTAGTGACGAAGGAGAAATGTAAAATGGAAAATATCCTTTATACGACTCAGATGATATTTTAGTATTAAAATTTTTTCAATATTATGAAGATTTGATAAAATAAAGTAATTAAGGTATGTGGCGTGTGTTTTCTGAACATGTGGATGAGATACTAACCACTATTATTCAAATTATTCCAATTTGGACAACGGCAAGTACCTATAGATATGGCTACATGAAAGTGAATCTTGAAGAATGGGGAATATATCCGAAATTATGCATATTTTTCCTGGGACTGTTTGTTTCGAAGTTATATGATATTGTTTGAAGGGGTTGCACTTGGATTATCGGTTTTTTCGAAATATCCTGCTGAATATTGAATATTCAGTAAATATGGTGATGTTCAAAGTTATTCATATCAAAATACAAATATTTGAGAGTTTGGACGAACTCGCTAGCCCAAATAGAGAGCAAGATAGTTATTTGAATATTTCACCCTTTGAGGGATTGTAGGGGGTGAACGACGCGTATCGTCATATATAATCAGTAATAACTATTAAAATAAGTCGTTTGCTTTAGTCATCTCAAGCCCACGCCGGCCCTTTTTTTTAACATAAGCGCGTCCACTATAACGTAACATTCTTTATCCTTTTTTTATCATGACTTATTTTGGATTTATCGGTTTTTGTATGAAATCTGATTCACATCTGTTTTTGCATGACTTTCAGATTCAGAAATAGCGTTACTAGGTGGATTTTGAAAGAGCACCTAAAGTGTTTCTATATTCTCGACGAATAGACCGTCAGATGATTTTCTCTTTTCTGGAATTTCAACCACTGAAAATTATGTCAGTGTTGAGCTCGAAAAATGGAAATTTAGCGATCGGACGTGTGCTAGACATGTGGAAGATTCATTGTTCATTTGCAGAAAAAAAAAATAATCTCTCATTTATGGCATTTTGACACAATAACAAATATAACAATCTAATAGTAAAAAACCGAAACCATCAGAATTGGACGTTCTGAAAGAGTTGAAATAATGGCGCGATCTTGTAAAAAAATACCAGGTTCCTGATGCATTTTCTCGTTTATGGCAATCGACAGAATGAAATTTGATATCGTTTGGAACCCGAAAAGAATTTCCCATAAGCCGGTTAGCTGTTGAGGTAAATTTTCCGTCGGATAATTTTGTGAATTTTTTTTTCGTTTTCCTGCAGACTTTCTCATTTATGGCATTTGAACAGCTAACAGGCTTATGGAAGATTTATTTTGATCTTTGTAACCTAGTCTCTAAGCTCTTAGATATATTATACTGACCATCAATATTTTGACGATTTCCATGATGTGCTTACTGTATCTGTACTGTAACATTCAGAGGATAATAAATTATCCATCTATCTATCTATCTATCTATCTATAATGGCTAACAGCTGAACGATAGGAAGTTACAAACACACCAAATTTCTTGAACATATCCTAGCAAGTTGAAAAGGGAAACACTCTCAATTGAAAAGAACAAGATTCCTCTGAAAACAGAAAAACCTACGATTAAAATGAAGCTATTTTTTGTAAGATCTAACAGAAAACAACTACTTTTCCGGCCAAGGCCACGCTGGACATTGAAATACTTCTGACAAAACTTGTGAAAAGGCCCTAACTTGAAATAAAAAATCAGAAAGTTTTCAGGTAATTGATTTTTTAATTATACAGCGTGGCCTTAGCCGAGAAAATAGTTGTTTTCTGTTAGATATTACAAAATTAAATTTATTTTTATCGTAGGTGCTTTCCATCTCCAGGGAAGTCCTGTTTTTTTCAGAGAAGTCCTGTTTATTTCTATTTTCACTTGAGAATGTTTCCTTTTTCAACAGGAATATCTTCCAAGAAGTTCTCTTGAACGTTAGAAAATAGCCACTAATGTTTGTCTTTCAGTCGCAGACATATGATTTTATGGACATCCTGTTTCTATTTTCGAAAAAATCAACAGATTCTAACAAATTCCATCATACGGATTGTTTTTAATCAACCTTTGAGCTGCAGTGAATTGAGTTTGTTTTCTATGTCTACTTCAAGTTTATGTCTTTACCGAGAAAATTATATCATTCAGAGTTTCGCTACAACTTCACTGATCTCCTTCAGATTGTATTTTATAATATGTAAATAAAATAACTGAAACAGAAATTATTAAACAAAATTCTACATTTTTGATAATAAAACCATAATTAATAGCTGGCTGATATCACAGAAACCTTTCAATCCCAATGAACATATTTCCAGAACCGATGGAAGCGCAATCATCAGAACCGGATCTCGGTTAAACACCTATCACATGTGTGTTACGATCGCATGGAGACTCAAAAGTCAAGTTGATAATAGTTCCATATCATTCGTAATCACTACGTATTTTTCAACAATTTTCCGGACTCTTGTTTCGATAGAATAAAAAAGTCCTAAGTGAACACGAAAATCCCATTGAAGGGAGGCCGCACCATGCCTATAATATATTTATTCAGTTATTAGGTATATAAAAAATAAAAACAAAGAATATCCATGATCACCAGGTAGCCTAGTGGTAAACGCACCGATCTTTTCAATCACACTGGCTGCCAATCGAAGGTTCAAACCCCAGCGACTGCAGAAATTTTTCTGATGGCCCGAGAAAATGCTAGGAATTGCACGTAAAAAGGTAATACCTCATTAATCCTTTGCTCGCACAACTTTCGATTACTGAGATCTGCCGTTCGTAATGAGATGACAGCTGGTTAAAAGAAAAAACAATTTCAAACATTTTTTAAACATCATCCATGATCACCAATTGTACAAGAAAAACCCAATTATATCGGGATTAAATGCTACAATAAAATATGTACCATAGAAGATTATAGTTGCTTCAACACCACCCAATTCAAACATAACCTGAAAGCATGCCTGAAACAGAAAAGCTACTATTCAGTGCAAGAATTCATGTTGGATAACTCTCAACCCAACACAGTTTTTAATCTATTTTTACCCGGCGTTGGTAATGTGGGGTGTGCGAAACCCCAGGCAAGTTTGTAAAGCTACAATTCTGCGAGCTGACAAGATATCCGCCTGCGCATTCTAATTCATTCCAGTCCCTCATCCATCGTCTGCTGGTGTTGTTTCAGTATTTGTTCAGTTCTGGTGCGACTGACAGGTGCGTAAAGCGCTCTGGGGTGTATTACACCACACCTTACCACATTTGCTATATTTGATTGTTCAATAAATATATGAATGCCGCATTATATAGTGGGTGAATAATCATTCTTGGTCCACAGAATCGAAGATAATATGTCACACGAGAGAGAACAACGACGCCTTTTGGACCTTTGGGCTGAATCAGAACGCGGAGAGGATGATTTGATGGATTCAGGAAGCGACGAAGATGAAGAAGAACATCTCAGTGTGCAGAGTAATGACGACTCCGATGATGAGATGATTAGTAATGATTCTAGGGATATAGAACCAGAATCTGAGGAAGATATCCAGAGTTATTGGTTGGGTAAAGACGAAACTTTATTGTTCTTCAGAGTCCTGAAGATGAAACAATAAAGTTTCGAAACGTCGACAATTTAACAACTTGTTTTCTTCAACATTTCGACCGAATTCCCGCTAACTCAACACCGGAAATAGTATTATTATTATTGATAAATACCAACTTCGGGACTTTTCATCGGTATTTTTTCACTTCCAATCCAACTCATCAGGGTTACCAAAAAATATTGTTATATTTATCATAATTTTTTGAAGATACCAGTATGTTCTCTAGATTTTTCTTAGATATATTGTACTGACCATCAATATTTTGACGATTCCCTTAATGTATTTACTGTACCTGTATTGTAAAATTGAGAGAAAAATAAATTATCTATCTATCTATAATGTTGTTTTTTTTTTGGTGCTGAGCGATAGGAAAATGCAAAAACACCAAGTTCCTTGAACATATCCTAACAAATTGAAAAGGGAAACATTCTCAATTGAAAAAACAGGACTCCTCTTAAAATGAAAAAACCTACGTTAAAAATTAGGATATTTTTTATAATATCTAACAGAAAACAACTATTTTCCCAGCTAAGGCCACGCTGGTATACTACATGATACATTGGGCCAATAAGTGAAATAGTAACTGAAGTTTTTGTTTCAGCCGCAGATGATTCCACATCTGATTTTGTAGATAACCTGTTCAAATTTTCGAAAAAATCAATATGACCTAACCAATTCTAATATGCAGATTGTTTTTGCCAAAAAAAACAAATATTAGATTTACCTTTATGCTTCAGTTAATTGAGTATGTTTTCTATGTGAATTCGACAAAATTTGAGTATTTCCTGAGATGATAAATTCTGTCATTCAGCGTAATATTCGGCGTAATATTCGGCTAGGTATGCATACGTGAACTTCGTGAACAACGAGCTCCCGTTTATTTGCTCCAAAAGTGGTATTTCTTCAACAAAATAAAATTCGATCAACACCATAGATTTTTTAAATCATCAAGAAGTAGTGGGTTTTTGTGACATCGTAACATTATTGTTCTAAATAGATTTATCAACAGTAACAGAATTAAATCAGGAAAAGTAGGTGCAGTGTTGTCGGTTCTATCGTTGGTGTAGAGAAGAAAATGAGTCAAAGAACCAGAAATGCCAGCGTTAGCAATATTCTAGATGAGACCTTATTGGAATCTGTTATAAACAAACTCGCTCCAAAATTGACAAATAAAATTGAAGAACAGATAAGTAGAATTAGTGAAAAGATTGATAGTACGGAAAATAAGCTAGAGAATGTCATTACACAATTTACTCATCTGAAAAAGGATGTAGAATTGAATAAGGTAGATCTGAGAAGAGTAAATAGCAGAATATACATGATACACCGAGACTCCAATGAAAACTCAGTAACTTTAATAGGAATTCAGGAAGAAGATGGTGAAAAATTGTTATCCAAAGTTCTTACTATGTTTAACGATGCCATGCATGTCAAATGTACACCGATGGACATATACAATGTCTACAGAGTGGGTAAAATTAATGAAAATAGACCCAGAACAGTTATTGTATTTGTCACATTATGGAAGAGAAATGAAGTATTTGGTGCTAGGTCTGCATTGAAAAATTCCAATATATTTGTCAATGAAAATTTAACAGAGGAAACATACAAACTATTAGTGGAAGCTAAGAAAATGTTTGGTCGACAATCTGCTTGGTCCAAAAACGGAAGAATTTTTGTGAAAGTGGACAACATTGTAAAACTAGTGAAAGATGTCGCCGATATCTCCAATCTAGTAGCAGATAAATAAATGTTTTCCTTTTTTGCGTACATTATTTTATTATGTTTTCTTTTTCATTTATTCCATTCGTTCAGTTTCGCAAAAAATTGTATGTTAAGATCGGCTTCCACTGGTTCATATTATATTTTACCACTACCAAGAGAATTATTTCATTATTAATTAATATTTGTTACCGACATTATAATATAAAGTTTGTTCATAATATAATGAATTACTTTTGTTCCTTGAAATGTTTGTTCATGGATTACAAAAATATCACTTGTTTGTATTTATGATATTTGATTGCATTGGGAGCTCATGACGATTACATTCTGATGCCCCAATTTAGTGTGTATTACCAAAATTGCCGAGGATTGAATACTAAATGTGGTGATTTTTTTAGGAGTAGTTTAAATGGAGATACGATATAATTGTTGCGGTAGAAACATGGTTGCAAGAAGGGGTTCTAGACGGAGACGTAGTGGACCATGGTATGTTTAATTTAATTAGAGCCAATAGAAATCTAGAAATTACAAAAAAAGTACAGGGGGTCGAGTTTTGATTGCGGTAAGAAAAAAATATAAAATTTTGAGTATAAGTAAAAATAGTACCTCCTTCGAAGCAGTCGTAGTTGTGGTCAAAGTGAACGGTTGTAAATATATTTTATGTGGTCTATATATTCCCCCTGGCAGTTCAAGTATCGTTTATGAATCGATTTTTGAGTTTCTACAAAGAAATATAATTGATTGTGGTGAAACATATATTTTCGGAGATTTTAATATACGTGATGTCACAGGTATTCACCATAATTATAATATCTCAAATATTATGTTAGATCAATTAAATGATTTCATGGCCTTCAATAATTTTCAATTATTCTATGATGTCAAAAATCTTCATGGGAGAACTTTAGATCTTGTCATTGGCCCGGATAGTGATATTAGACGCTGTTCTGTCAGTAGAGATATCATTCCATTTGTAATAGAAGATGTGTACCATCCAGCTCTGAGCATTTTGATAGATACAAAATCAGATAAAACGTCACACAAAAAGCATTTCAAAGAATTTATCTATAACTTCAAAAAAGCTGATTTTTCAATTATGACTCAACTGATACAAAATGCTAACTGGAGTAAAGTCCTGTGTGAAAAATCTTATGTGAATGTAGCTTTAGAAGAGTTTTATATTGTGTGGAATGAAATCGTCGAAGAATGTGTACCTAAGTAGGCGATTCATGAATGTCGAAGACGCTATCCGATATGGTTCAATGAAGAAATAAAAAATATGTTGAAAGAAAAAGAGAAACTCAGGAGATTACGGTCAGTGTCTGAATTTTATAATAAAAAGTATAATAGTATGAGAAAAGAGTTAAAAAGTTTGATTAAATCAAAAGAAAAGAAATATACAGAAAAGGTCGAAATAGATTCAACGGAAAATATATGTAATTTTTGGAATTACGTCAATAATAAGAGAGAAAATAGTACAAATGAGGGAAAATTAATTTACGATGGTTCAATTATTGATGAAACGAAAACAGCCAATGCATTCGCGAAATTTTTCTCTTCAGTATTTGACAACCAAATCAACCTATAACATTAATTCTACGGATTTCAGTGCGTTCAACGATAGTTTTTCGTTGAATTCGGTTACAGAATCTGACTATGATAATGCGATGAAAAAATTGAAACCCAAGAAATCAGCGGGAATAGATGGTATACCACCTTATGTTATTAAAGCTTGTAGTGATTGGCTGAGGCAACCCCTTCTACATATTTTCAACCTCATTTGATCAAAAAATATTTTCCCAATTGAATGGAAAACATCTACAGTTACTCCAATTTTTAAACATGGGAAAAAAACGCATATCGAAAATTACAGACCTATATCTATAATGTGTGCACCGGCAAAAGTATTTGAAACAATTTTGTATTGCAATTTATATCGGTATGTCGAAAAATATATAACTACTGAACAACATGGTTTTGTTAGAAATAAATCCATTGAAACCAACCTCTTAACATTTACTTACTCTTAACATTTACTAACTATGTCTACAAGGAATTAGAAAATGAATCACAGATACGATTTACACGGACTTTCGCAAAGCATTCGACAAAGTCAATCATGACGTTCTATTGTTGAAGTTGAATAAATATGGTTTGACAAACAATATTCTTAGACTAATCAAAAACTATTTAGAAAACAGAGTCTTGATCGTTAGACATCAGGGAAGATATTCAGCGAAGTTAGAAGCTACATCAGGAATTCCTCAGGGTTCCAACCTGGGTCCCCTATTTTTCGTGCTATTTATCAACGAAACATTCAGAATGCCTAATGTTCGCGGATGACCTTAAAATCTTTAAAAATATTCAAACAGTTAGGGATTGCGTATTATTACAGAAAGATTTAAATAACCTCTATGATTGGAGTTGTAGTAATAAATTATTTTTTAACATTGCAAAATGTAGTGTTATGTTAATAACACGTACGCAGAATCCTGTTATTTTCCAGTATATGTTGAATGGAGAGATCCTCAACCGTTCTACAGAGGTAAGAGACTTAGGTCTTGTATATAATAACTCATTATCTTTCACAACCCACATTGAAAATACAAGGAAATCCGCAAACAGAATGTTGGGATTCATAATCAGACAAACTAGAAATTTTACCAATTACATTCGCTCAAGTTACTTTACTACACACTTGTCAGAAGTAAACTGGAGTTTGGCTCTAACATATGGTTCTGCATATCAATCGAAATTATTTGAATTAGAGAAAGTTCAGAATAAATTTTTACGATATCTTTATTTTAAAAAATATCATGTTCGTCCAGATTACAATACGGTAAGGTCGTATGAATTGAGAAATGAGTTTGAAATATTGTCTTTGGAAAATAGGCGGAAAGACGGTTCACTATCATTTTTATTCAAACTTCTCAATAATAAGATAAACTCACCATATTTATTATCATTAATAAGATTTAATGTTCCACCCAGAAGAACACGTTTTTCGACCATGTTCACTATACCACTATCATGCTCCGAAAAGGCCCCTCTTGAAGGTATGCTTCGTCTTGCAAATGAATTCAATGCTATGACAAACCTGAATTGGACTCTGTCACAGAAAGTGTATAGAAAAGCAATTGTAACTCAAATAATCGATATGACACTTTGACAACAATATTTCAAGAATTCGCGTTTGCATTTAGTATCAATCCTTCGGTATTTGACTGACATAAGTCATTTTATTTTATTTTATTTTTATTTTTTGTTGCATTTGTCATTTTTTTTTCTTTTTACCATTGTTATGTAAGCATGTATTTATTGAAAGATATCCGTGTAATTAGACCTGTATGGTCTGTTTGGATGAAATAAATTAATAAATAAATAAATAAATCACTACAACTTTAATGATCTCCTTTAGATTATATTTCAAAATGACTAAAATAACTGAAACAAAAATTATTCAACAAAATTCCACAATTTCAATAATGAAACCAGAATTACTATCTGGCTGATATCACAGAATCCTTTCAATCCCAATACACATATTTCCAGAACCGATGAAAGCGCAATCATCAGAACCGGATTTGAGTTAAACGCCTATCACATATCGGAAGATCCATTCGAAAATATAATTGCCCATGTGTGTCACGGTCGCATGGAGCCTCAAAAGTAGAATCGATAATAGTTCGATATCATTTGTAATAACTGTCAATCGGTGCGTAGTTTTCAACAATTTTCCTGACACTTGTTTCGATAGAGTATCAAAGTCGTAAGTGAACACGAAAATCCCATTGAAGGGAGGCCGCAAGAATGGACCCGTTTTAAGCGTTTTGTAATCCTAAGCTCTTCGGATAAAGCCACTTAAATAAATCTCCTTAGTGATAGATTCTAAACTTGTTTACATAAAAGAACACGCTCTCGTGTTATAAATGATTGGGAGTGACATAGATACACAAACTATGTCTTGACTTTTTCAAATTAAACGTCTTCTTGTGGGGTATTCGTGAAACATCTGAAGTTCAAGACTGGAGTACATGTGATTTTTTTTTGTGGTGATGCCAAGTACTGAGATTTATGCTATTTTCTTCGAGAAGTGTATCTATTTGTGTAGGTTTATTTACATTTCAGTCTATTGAAAGAAGTTTTTTGTTAATGATATACAGTGTCCTTCAAAGTTGGCATCAAATGAGTAAAACTTTCAATTATAATTTATTTCGAAATTCAAATTTGGCGTTACGTATTACTTGAAAAGAAGATGAAAAATGGCATATTTGAACGTGGTAACGCAACTTTGGCTATCTGTCAAAAGTTAGTGTTTTTCAAAGGTGTTAGGGGGAAAGTTTTTTCTAGTCCGAGTTTACGCATTCATCTCAAAGTTGACCGTTCTATTGCAACTTTTAGTTTATATTTTTTTTGCCAAGAACACATTTTTTTCTACCCCCGTACCTACTATAATAATACACTTATAGGTCCACAATCCGTTTCTTAATGAGATCCATTATTTTACATATTATTTTTCATAACCATACAGATTTTTAATCAATATAAACCCATAATCTTTCAATCAAGCATGCTATAAATTTGACGATATTTGGTAATTTAGGGAAATAGCAACATATTTAAATCTGCCTGATCCGAATTTATATACAGGGCATTGTTTTCGAAGAACATCTGCAACCATATTAGTTGATGCCGTTGGTAATATTACTGAATTGAAACATCGTGGAAGCTGGAAATCCAATTCAGTGGCGGAAGGCTTCATTGAAAATTCGGTTCAGAATTAAATCAGCATTTGCAATACAATATTGAACTCTATTGAGACCAGTAATAATGAAATAAATGTAAAAATATATATAATATAAACTTTTTAAACTGCACAATAAATAATACTAATTTTAAGAAATCGGATTAATTATAAGTATTATGTTCAATATAAATAGGATGTTTATAGTTATATCATCAATTAAAATTTTGTAGAATTTTTTATAGAAATACGAGTAATCACTATTATTGTGTTCAATACAAATAAATAAAATAATAAATAAAATTTATAGTTCATTATTCATCTGGTGTAGAAAAAATCTCCCATGAACCATACGAAACTCGCCTTCGGCTCGTTCCGTATCCCGGTTAATGCTCGTCTATTAATAACCGTCATTACATGATCTTTGCATAATAAACGAGGATGTATTGATATCTAGTTAGACTAGACCAGTTCCCTGCATGAACAAAATATTGCATTACTATCGCAACGAACAATTACTTATTAGAAGTGTGAGTGCAAAGTTTGACGTCAAAAAAGTAAACCAGAGTTACGCAATAAATTAAAAGAAAAAATATGTCCACCGAAATTGTGAAAATCGAAAAATTGGAGTATCGAGTCATCATCAAGTACCTGTATTTAAAAGGGTTAAGAGGTAAGCAGATTTACGAAGATATGCTTAATACCCTTGGTGATCAATGTCCTTCGTATGCGACCTTGAAAAATTGGACTGCAAGCTTCAAAAGAGGTACATTTTCCATTGAAGATGATGACCGATCGGGAAGGCCAGTTTCTGTGTCAGTCCCAGAAAATATCGATACAGTTCATGACATGATTTTAACAGACCGTCGAATTGGGCTAAAACGGATATCTAAAGCACTGAATATTTCATACGAACGCATTCGTCATATAGTTCAACGTCAATTTGGACATGAGAAAAATTGCTGCAAAATGGATCCCCAAATGTTTGAATGTTGACCAAAAGCGTGCAAAGGTAGTTGCATCGCGTTCGATCTGTGCTCGATTTGAAAACGATGTAGACTTCTTAAACCGAATTGTTACTATGGATGAGACTTGGGTACATTTCTACGATCCAGAAACAAAGCAACAATCGATGGAATGGCGACACTCCGGTTCTCCAAGACCTAAGAAGTTTCGTGTCCAAAATTTTGCTGGAAAAGTTCTTTCAGTTTTTTGGGATTGCCATGGAGTAATCATGATTGATTTTTTGGATAAGGGTAGAACAATAACTGGAGATTACTATTCGACATTACTGACCACTCTACGGGAAAAAATTAAAGAGAAAAGACGCGGGACGCTATCCAAAGGTGTTTTATTTTTGCAGGACAACGCCCCTGCACACAAATCTCATGTTGCCGTGCAAAAAATTCGTGATTTAGGGTTTGAATGACTAGAACACCCCCCCTATTCTCCAGAGTTGGTTCCGCCCGACTATCATCTCTTTCCTCAACTGAAAAAAAATTTAAAAGGTCGTACATTTTCTTACAACGAGGAGGCAATAAAAGCTGTGGAGATCTGGTTTGCAGAGCAAGAAGAAACATTTTTTTTTTGAAAGGTCTAGAGACGTTGCAGGTTCGCTGTCATAAATGTATCCAATGTATCCTCGGGGATAGCTCGAACGGAGAGCGCCGGTTCACCGATATGTCCATCCCTATCGGCCCTTGTAGGTTTGCCAAACTCATGACAAACTATGAGGAGCTGACGGAAGTCATAAAACGACTTCCGACGAATAAGGCGCCTGGGCCGGATGGGCTTGACGCAATTCTGCTCAGGAAACTGCCACGAAAGTCCCTCGTCCAGTTTATACACCTTATCAACGCCATGATCAAATGGCAGTGTTACCCAGACTGTCTGAAGAAGGCACTGGTGATTCCAATCTTGAAACCTGGCAAGGATGGCCATAAACTTGACAGCTACCGTCCTATCTCGCTACTGAGTGTAGTCGCCAAGGTAGTGGAGAAGATACTTCTGAAACGACTGTTTACCCTTGAGGAGAAACTCAAAATGATCCCCGCTGAACAGTTCGGCTTCAGAGCCGGGCACAGCACGACTTCTCAAATAGTGCGAATTGTTCACGGGGTGAAAGAGGCAGCTCATCAAGGGCAAAACACGGTCATGGTTCTGCTTGACATGCAGAAAGCCTTCGACTCAGTATGGGTTGAGGGTCTGATATCCAAAATGCTGATGGCAGGCATGCCTCCATATATGGTAAGGTTGATCAACTCTTACTTCGTCGGTAGAACTTTTGCGGTAAGAGTGAACAACACAAGATCCGCAGAATATCCAATCGAAGCAGGGGTCCCACAGGGGTCGAGTCTGTCACCACACCTTTACTCCCTACATACCTATGATTTCCCTCTATGCGATAGAACGAAAACGGCCATATACGCGGATGATACCGCTATATATGCCCATTCGTTCTCGAGCGTTGTAGCTGCGAGGCAGGTTCAATCTCGGTTGGACAGGGAAATCATACCGTACCTAGAGGAGAATAAGATTGTGGTTAATCCGGCCAAGTCGGAGGCAATCAACTTCTCGAAGAAATTCAAGTTTTCGAGAATTCCACAGGGGTTGACTGTCAAAGATGAGGCTGTTGAGGTCTCGACCAATGTGAGATACCTGGGGTTACAGCTTGACAAGCGGCTAACATGGCACAAGCATCTCAACCTGGCTATCCAGAGGGCTGCGGCAGCGGTGAAACGCACGTACCCCCTAATAGCCAGAGGATCACACACTAGCTTGAGCTGCAAAATGATGATATACAAGCAGATCATCAGACCTGCTATGTTATACGCTTGCCCAGTGTTCTGCAGCCTGCCCAAAATTCCATTTCTGAGACTGGACAGGATGCAGAATAAGGTACTTCGGATCATCACTAATAGTGACAGATACATCCGTTTGGATGCGCTGCGCGACCTTGCGGGCGTTGACTCCATCCCGACACATGTTAGAAACTTGTCATATAAGTTTTTCAAGTTCCACCTTCCCAAAAGTTCTCTCAACAGGGACCTTACCAGGCTCAGGGTATATGATAATGAGCCCCGCAAACACGGAGGGCTCATCTATCAAGCGTTGGATATTTTTCACGAAAGACGGGAAGAACCGGTTCCATAGGGAACCTAGTCGATTCTGAAACGCCCAGTACCACGACCCGGTTTTTTGCAACAGCCTTTTCCGGGATGTCGTCGAACTAATTGTCCTCATGAAACTGCATAAAGCAATATCTACATTGAATGCAAATGTACAACACGCATAAGCTTTGCAGGAGGCGTGGATCCTACCAGCTACACCCATTACAACTTGAAATATTCGACCACCCGTTAACATCAGCGGAGGCGGATACCAGCGCCCTCACACGGGGACCCTAGGTACCCCTTGGTACAAGCGCTCACCCCCCTGACTGGCAACGGTTAGAGGGATGAGGCGGCTCTCTGTGCGTCCAAGCTCTCCTGTCCTCCCCTAGTCCACGAAGGACGAGGAAGGCCGAAGAGATTTGTTAGGAATACGTCAAGTTGTATGACATGTTAATGCATAATTTTATATATATTTATTTATTTATTTATGGTTCACCGATATCTGAAGCCAAGCAACGCTGGTCGAAGCCGAGGTTTGGATGGGTGACCAATGGACCTCCTTTCGGTATTCTCCTCGGATCGTGCTAGGAATTGCACGTAAAAAGGTAAGACCTCGTTAATCCTTGGCTCGCACAAGTTTCGACTTTTGAAGGCTGCCGTTCGTAAGGGGACGACAGCTGGTTAACGAAAAAAACGAAAACAAATCAGAAGAATATATTGAGTAATAAAATATTTTGACATTGAAATTTTGTTTGATTCTATAGTAGGCTAAGAATATTTCAATATATCCTCGTACCATTAGCGATTATTTTGAGAAATGTTATCTGTTAAAATTTGTTTAGTAAAAGTCCTAAATTCTGATTACATATGTAGAGAAATAAATTTCGAAAAAATAGAATTCAAATCGAATGGTGCGATTTTGCTTTAGTTATGTTGCCTGTCAAATGAATAAATACAGTGTATGTGCTGGTTAACGTTCCCTCTTATTATTCATCAAATTTTATGCACAGCTCGGCTTTTATAACATAACTTTAATACTTGATGAGTAATTCTAATTATTGTTTAAGATTGAAGTTTTTGAAAGAGTTTTCGATCACTATGTTAAAATTTAACTGGCAAAGTTCATATCGTGAAACTGGTGAAATGTGTCAGATTGAACACCCCCTACCCAACCAAACCCCCCCACCCCCAAAATTTCAAAAAAAAATTTTTCAAACGCTCCTCTTCCTTGACCTTGACCTGGAAAAATTTGACAACTACATCCAGGCGACTTGGGCAACACCAAGAATGATATTTCATGCCCTGCAGCCGGTTTCTTTACCTATCAGTAAATCATATATAGATCGAATCGATGGTGTCAGTATATTTGATTACTTATATTTCGGACGTCCATCAGCTTAATGGTTGAAAGATTTCTATCTCTTTCAACTATTTCACAACGTTTCAATTGCTTGAATCCGCAATAGATCGATAGAAATCTTTCAACATTTAAGATGATTCAGATGATGGACGTCCGAAATATAAGTAATCAAGTTACTACATCGTCTAAAACATTCAAACAAACGTGTCAGTATATCTCTACAAAAAAAACAACTATTGAACTTCAAACGGCAGTCAATCTTTTGAAATCGGTTTTAGATTTCTTTCTTTCATAGCGAAAATTATCTGACGATTACGAGATGAAGGCAAATGAGAAAACTGAATCCAATACAGTGATGAAAATCAGCGTATGCTAAGAAGAAAAAAACATCACGATGACGTATCTGCAGAATACGTTCTGTAGAGAGGAAAAGAGAAGTTATGTTATGTTTTGATTTCTAACAGATTTCTCGACAGAGTTAAAACAAAAAATTCCGGAAATATTAGTGGGTCTGAGTTTATAGACGAGATGGTACAGTTCAGGTACTTTATCATCTTACAATTATTAGAGGATACCAGAAGAGATAAAATTGAACCCACCGAGGAACTGTATTTTTGGTAATATGGCATCATCAACTTTTCGGAACGTAATGACAGCATTGCAAAAATATAGGATTCTGATGAATACAAACGCCACGAGTGAACTTAATTTTTTAAATCTCAGAAGCTTTTAAATTCATTGGCGTGAAGGTTAACTTCCAAGATGTCTTGAACGATTTTGTATGTAAAAAAGCTAGAGGAGTTGATATATTTTAACGCATTATAGTTCACAATACGATTTAATAAAAAAATATTCATATTGTCAAAAATATATGGAACATCCTGTACATTAAAATATTTTATATTTCAATACGTGGGTAACCTTTTTATAATTCAGTACGTGAGCGAAGATATTTTCTTTTGAAACACAACTTGTCCTCAACAGAACATAAACAAGAGTTTTCAAAAAGGCCACTGATAGTTCGATCTGGGAGTCGAGTCGAGTTTAGAGTTCTGCCGTGCCCACAGCTATGGGGGGAGTTTGGAAGATCAGATATTAGATAGAAGGAAAATGTTTCTTAAATGTAAATGCCGATATGTATTGTAAGTAAAGATCTTTTTTAAATTATTCATTCAATCAATAACTAGTCTAGGAGAGATTCATTAATTCTTTGATTCATTAATTCTTTAATTTAATAATTCCTTCATTTAATTCAATCGTCGTAATCTCATATTTGTACATAGTAAAATAAATGTTTTTATATTTTTCTAAAGTGTTTTAAATCTATGAATGATCAGTATCTACCTAGTTAGTCGTGAATCAACCCCAAGTCACGACAAGTGGTGGAGGCTGCCGTGGTTTAGTTTGTGGATTCATTCTTCATAATGAACCAATTTTTATTTTGTTATAAATTTGAATAATGCTACAATCAACTCAATATAGTTGTTTAGCTTGAAGTTCATAGACTTTGAACTTGACCTAGATCCGGTACAACTAGGTAGAAATTGCTGATCAATATGTTTTGTTTCTGAATGAATCTCTCCAAGTATTGTGCAACAATAGCATTTCTGAATAACAATATTATTTGACGAAACTACGCTATTTCGTACGCAATAAACTCCAGAGAATTTTATGAAGATTAAATAAAAATGCTATTGATGTTAAGTTCTAACGATTTATTTTCAGTATAATTATTTGAATTTTGTTGTTTTCCCTATTGATTTTTACAAGAATAATTTGTGTAAAATTGTTATATTTCGAGTTCATGAGAGTAATTACGCGTAGTTACAAATTTATTACTACTTTACACTGAATCTTCAGCTTCCCCCTAGCCCCTAGAGAATAGTACGTTGACAGAAGGAAGAAAGAAAGGAACGCCCGCTGCCTTTCCAGAATTCGTAGCGCCAGGAATACCTATTTGCTCTTGGGATTTTTGTGAAGAATCACAAGAGATGAGCTTCAGAGAATGCTTGGACAGATGCATTTTTATTTTGGAGTTTACCCAATTGGCGCAGAATACGTTTTGTCAAAATAATGAGAGAGGATTTTGTTGAATCCTTGGTGTAGCTAAATACACGATTTTATCAGAGAGAATTTGACAATGAAATCGTGATTGAAAGTTGTATTGATACTAGGTATGATGATTTATTTTATGTTGTAGGAATACGGAATACCTATGATGAGAGAAGTTTAGAATCATAAGAGATGAGCTTCAGAGAAAGCATGGACAGATGATTTGGAAAATATTATTTTGGAGTTTACCCAATAGGTGCAGAATACCATTGGTCAGAATCATGACAAAGGAATTTGTTGAAACCTTGGTGTATTCTAAATACACGGTTTTGTCAGAGAATTTGACAGTGAAATCGCGATTGGAAGTCGTATTGAGTGAGCGTATTATGATGATTTATTTTATGTTGTAGGAATATCTATGATGAGAGAAGTGTGCACACAATAGTTCTTCAGAGTGATTTGGAACTAGAAGAAAAAGAAGAGTTCGTAGGAAAACGACATAAGGGTGTAGGCAATAGCCGACATGTTAATATGAATTGAAGGGTGTATGAAACTGCCTGATGATATAATTTTGCACAGAGGTTTAGTGGGTAATGAGTGATGAATGAAGTCGAACAGAATGAAATAGAAATTGTTGATTGTGAAAAGCGAGTGTGAAATTATTTTGTGATATTCTGTATTTAATCCTAGGCAAAGAATATCAGGGTATCGCATCACAAAATTAGCCTCGTCATATGAGAGATGGTGGAATATTTATTTGTTGTGAAATGAAATAAGAATAGCAAGGATAAATGGATAATGTGAAAATGGGTATACTTCGAAAATGAAAGTATGAGTATGGTGTAATAATTATATATTGATGACGAAAAATAAGAAAAAAGTATTTTGAAATTGAATTGGTGGCATATACTTGTATAATAATGTTTCAATAAGAATAAGGTTGATTGGTATTTGATATATTTTGGGGCACGGTATTTGTTGTAAAATTAGATGATAGCAGTATGTTTACCTAAACTTTTATTTTTGTATTATAGGAACTGTACATCCTGTAAGGAACGCGGAAGAGTCTTCAGCCTTGTACCACTCCAAGAGAATCCCCAGGTGAATCGTGATGAAGCCACAGTTTCCACAGCCATGTCGAGTTGAGCCTTCTCACAGTCAATGGGATAGAGCAGAGCCAAGTTCTACCATGTCAAGCTCCATGTTGTCTAGTAAAGCTGAGCCAAAATAGAATACACAACCGGACCAAGCAGTGCCAATATCCAGTAAAGCCATGCCAAGTATCGGCAGGCATATACATGCCAACTACAGGGAAGCAGAGCCAAGATGGAGTCCAACCGGACAAAGCTATGCCAAGTCCCGGCAGGCAAATCCATGCCAAGTCCACAGGAGCCATGTCAAGTCCCGGCAGGCAGATCCGTGCCAAATACAAGTTGTCCAGTATGTTTGGGTCATACCATACCTGGTCCAGCCAAGCCAACCCAAGCATAAATAAACCGAACGCTAATCAACGTTGAATCATGGTACAAGCTATTGAATGGAAACGAAATGAGCCAATCAAAGATGGAAGAGGCAGCAAGGGGGAGAAGAAATCAAATGGAGATGGTGCAAGCATATTTATTTGTATATTTATATTTACATGGTATTAATTTCATAGTTTTTGTAAACCTGTATCGAATTGTCAATTGGTTTTAATATAATCGCTCGAGGCGCGCGATTTTGAACGGGGGGGTATTGTCAAAAATATATGGAACATCCTGTACATTAAAATATTTTATATTTCAATACGTGGGTAACCTTTTTATAATTCAGTACGTGAGCGAAGATATTTTCTTTTGAAACACAACTTGTCCTCAACAGAACATAAACAAGAGTTTTCAAAAAGGCCACTGATAGTTCGATCTGGGAGTCGAGTCGAGTTTA
Source organism: Chrysolina oricalcia (assembly GCA_944452925.2). Classification (NCBI taxonomy): domain Eukaryota; kingdom Metazoa; phylum Arthropoda; class Insecta; order Coleoptera; family Chrysomelidae; genus Chrysolina; species Chrysolina oricalcia. The sequence continues at coordinate 54,108,435 of OX101817.2, read as the reverse complement.
GAGTTCTGCCGTGCCCACAGCTATGGGGGGAGTTTGGAAGATCAGATATTAGATAGAAGGAAAATGTTTCTTAAATGTAAATGCCGATATGTATTGTAAGTAAAGATCTTTTTTAAATTATTCATTCAATCAATAACTAGTCTAGGAGAGATTCATTAATTCTTTGATTCATTAATTCTTTAATTTAATAATTCCTTCATTTAATTCAATCGTCGTAATCTCATATTTGTACATAGTAAAATAAATGTTTTTATATTTTTCTAAAGTGTTTTAAATCTATGAATGATCAGTATCTACCTAGTTAGTCGTGAATCAACCCCAAGTCACGACAATATTTTGCTTAAATTTTTTATTGGAGAAGGTGACAAAATATCTTCGTAATGAAAAACATATTTTAGGAAGTGAGAAATGGTGAAGGGGCCCAGAAACGAGCAATGCCTAGAGGCCCCGACATGGTTAATCCGGCCCTGAACAATGTTTTATAACAGTTCATATAAAGCAAAAAGGTCAAGTTTAAAAAAAATGTATATGAATCCAATAAACTTTTTTTATATTAGTCCTAAGGCTCACAAATGACCACATTTAAGTTGCACGTAATCTATAGTAGTGTAGACTTCGCAGGAACAATAGAAGGGGATTTACGAGCGGGTGGAGCTGGGGAAGCGAGTCGTCCGCAGAGCTTTTCAAAGCCCTCTTGATCTCAAGTTGAAACGGTGAACAGTAGAATGTTTCCTGTAAGCTTCCGCGCCTCTTACGAATCGACAGACGAAGGGTACGCAATTTTCCTAGCCCTTGTGCGTGTGAAAAATCACCAGTGAGTTTTCTAGCTATATTTGAATCGAGGAGGCATTACCAAAAAATCGGAAACAATTAATTTTTAAGAAGGCGTAGTAGGTCCATATAAATATTCATCTCATGTACCGAAACAGTGCTGTTGTTGTTATTGTTGTTAATTCCGTCAACCGATTGCACCCCTACGTGCAACCCTCAGAAGTCTTCGTGAGACTTGTGTGAGCTAGGGAAGCCGCAGCCCTTACCTTTTAACGTGTGATGCCATGCTTTGATATTAGCTTAAAAACCACATCTTACCTACAGGGTGGCCCACCTATCCTCGCTCGGACTTTTGCTGCTATGCTTATGAAAATTGAGGAACAAATCTGATTGGAAATTATTGGACACTTAAAGTACTATCTGAAACTATTTTCGAGTTTACATGGTTCAGCAAAAATCCGGGTCTCAAGAAGGTGCAGTATGTTTATATTTGGTCTATATATGATATATTTGGTACATATTTGGCCCACATTAGGTCTCAAGAAGGCGCAGTAGGACTATATAAGTAAATATTTATCTCATTTAGCGAAATTATCGATTGCAATGAAGTGTTGTTAAAAGTTCCACCATTTGAATCACACAGAGTGCGTAAAAAGCGCTTCACACATACAGAGTGGCCCATATATCCTCGCTCGGACCAATGCTGCCAGGCAAATGAAAATTGAGGATCAAACTTGATTGGAAATTATTTGACACTTGAAGTTCTACTCTGTGGAATTATTTTCGAGTATATACCTAGTGTCCACCAAAAATCCGGAGCAAACATTTTGTCTCTTTTTTGAACAGATCACCATTCCTTCATTTTCAAAATCTGCTTCATGTGGGCTTCATAAATTATTTTTGATTTCAGGAATCAGATGCAACGTTACCAAAATGTTCACATTTTAATCAAATTTAACAAAAAATAATGCACAAGGAAAAAGTCAAAAAACGTATTATGAGAGATCAATGAAAATATCTACGAATGGAAGTAACCAAGATATGTGCCAAAATATACATAATTTTTGTAGTCACCTAGAATACAGTGGACGTTCTGAAACAACGATCGAATTTAGGTATTTTCAAATGGCTGAAACCATGTTTTCTTTTTCAAATGGAACACTGTATATAGCTTCATATCTTGAGAGTTCATCTGATGAGCTATTCAATGGTACTAAATGTTCTATAGTCTAATTGAAATTGAAAATACGTTATTAAACTTATCAATTTTATTCAAAACTACCAACAAACAGATTAAATCAATCTGAATATCCGATTAGATTAAATTCGAAAGAGGTTTAGTTCCAACCCACTAAACATGTAATGTTACAAAATATTGCCACAACATTATGTATGGCTTGCCATCGTAAAATGATAATATAATGCATAAGGCTGCTATATTTAATTTTTATTATAACAGAAGAAACTACAGTCAAGTTGTTTCTAAGTTATAAAGCAAACTATTGATTGAGTTTCAAGTGCAATGTTACATGATCTATAAAAGTTCATTGTAAATGCAACAATACAGAAACTATCTACGAACAATGTGACTGCAAGTTACATTTGGAACTATCGAACAAATTCAAATCAATCAATGAGTTTGAAATTCCATGATATTTACAACCATATATAAGCTAACTACAAACAATATTGACAGTGTTTAGAAAACACAATACATTTTCAGTTTTCGATTGCATCATTGCAGAAATATGTAAAATGATACGCTAGGACAATTTTAAATGGTAAGTATAAAGAAACTTGAAATAATATTTCCTCTATCAGGAAACCCACCAATTTTGAATTTCCTGGTCTTGATGAGATGCCACCTAACGGGGTGACACCCAGTCACCCAGATCTCAGACAAGCACGCGCCTCGCGCCATTTTTCTATTGTAAATTGTATTGTTCTTGTGTGTCGTGCTGTCGTGCCTTTGCGTTGGTTTCGTTTTGGATACTTTCATTCGTTCTTAACTTAGTAAAGTACATATTGAGTAAGGTTATTCTGGACTTTCATTGTCTAAAAAAGAACAAAGAAAAATTCAAATCTCTGCAATTTTTAATCACGACGTTTCAACTGTTAAAATCTACAGTCATTAGCATGACACAAAATTATCCACAGCATATATAAGAAGTATCCTTGAGATTGTCGCATTATACACTTGATAACGACTGTAGATTTTAACAGTTGAAACGTCGTGATTAAAAATTGCAGAGAATTGAATTTTTCTTTGTTCTTTTTTAGACAATGTCCAGAATAACCTTACTGAAAGTGAAACATTATCAACCACTTTCAAACAAAGTACATATTCTTCTGCAATTTTGTTTTTTGAATAAGAGTTCATTGAGTGTTGAAGCAGCACAAAGGATAATGCTAATAAATTTAAGGCATCTTCATGTAAGGTAAGGCGATACATTATTTATTATTTTAGGTTAGGATGGTCTGGTATGCTCATTCTGCGTTTAGTAGGAAACTGTTTTTTTCTCCTTATATTGCGAAAAAATCTGGTAGTAATGTCAATTTGAAAGGGACTTTTACATTTGTAAATGATGTGGAATACTTTTAAATTTCGATTTTGGTTGCAATAATATATTGGTGGCTTGAATGAAAAGTCTTGTGTTGGAAAAAGTCTTGAACGTTTTTTCACAAATCATTGTGCCATGTTTTGCAATTGGACCAGCAAAAAAGACAATTTCAGAATCAAAGAATTGAAATCTATACAAAATTTAAAATTTGAGTCAGTTCAATTTGAATATAAAGCAAATATGTAAGCACAATAGTGTCATAATCAAGGACAAGTTCAATTGTACATTCTTTTTTGAAATAAGACCGTAATTGTTGAGTTGACTAATTATATTTATTTATAATATTTTGGTTTCAGATGCAGTGAGAAATTCACTTCCATGCATCAAAGATGATACATTTGAAATAAATGTGATGGCTTGTATTCGCAAAAACACGTTACTTGTAGGGTTAGGTAGTAGATCAAGTTGTCGATATTTAAGCTGCACATTCAATCCAATGATTATTTTGTTTCAGGTACCTGATAAGGCCAGACAGATTTTTTTTAATTTTGACATTTTAATAAGTATGTTTTTTTGTGATATTGTAATTAAAGGTTTCATTATCAAATTTTTGGCTTTTTGACCTCCAAGATTCAAATGGGCATATGAAAAAACAGTTATTCATTGTTTCGAATGAAAATACTGTATCTATATTTAATAGGTATCATTTCAGAAGATTTTTTGGGTTTTCACTGCTTGTTTCTAAAAACTAGAAAATGGTGAATCTGATTTCCATAGAGGACACATCAATACTGAATGATATTTTTCCAAGATATCAAAACTGATCTGTCTCCCATGAAGATTGCATTCATTTTCTATCAATATTAGTAGCAAGTAGTGAAAATCCAAAAATTCTTCAGTTGCTAACAAACCTACTGGAAAGTAATTTATGAAATCTTACTGTTATGTTATGGAAAGGAATAGACAATATTGGTGGTAAGTTGCTGCTATATAACAATAATATTGAATATGTTATTTTCTACTAATTTATATCCCTAACTATTTACGCAATAGTATTAAATTTTTCTCTCTGAGGTTTCCAATATCATTACAAACGTATTTGTTCATGAAAGTGATTGATTATGCTGTGTATGCTGGCCGTCACAGCATACATACTTCGAACTATAAACACAATAATATTAAATTTTTCTTTGTGAGATTTCAATTATAAAAGATTACATCCATCAATCCATTTCAGTAGTTGCTGCAACATTGTCATAAGACGTCATTTTTAATTTTACATTTGCAATTTTCCTGTACATTAAATGCAATGTTGCAGTAACCTAGCTGGAATAATTGATAATGGCATATACCATTTGTAATATTGCTGAACGTCCGTTTCAGTAGTTGCTGAACCTTTGCAGTAAGGTAGCAGAAAACTCTTCTGTAACATTACACATTACCATGAAAGGTTACTGAAATATTGAAGGAATGTTACTTTGCTTAGTGGGAATAGTTTTCGTGTTGAGAACGTCGCGTACGAGTTTTCATTATTTATTCAGTATATTGCAAAATTCACGTTATAGTAATCCTACTTTCTTATATTTCTACTGCGTCTGGTTTATAAATATCTATCACCTATTATGGAAGATGAGTGATATTTCACAGAGAACGAATATCAAGTTTCGTCTACTGGAATGTGTAACTATAAAGGGGTACACAATATTTTTTTTTTAAAATACTTACCACTTTTTGGGTCAACCTAGGTTCCCTACGATTACCAGAACTAAGTTGAGTTGATCATCGTACTCTATAGATTGTCAGAAAAAAAAATCAAGAGAAATCCACTAGTAATAAAGAGTAGGTACCTATAGGAATCTCCCATGAATCAATGTTTTTTGTCCAACCATGTAGACACACCAGGAAAAGTAATCTGAAATGTTCAATGTTTTCATAGCTTCCGTGTCAACAGATTTCGTTAAATATTGGGTTTCGAGAATTTCCTCTTTTTGGGCTCACCCTGTATCTTAACACAAAAAGTAGACGAAACTTGATTTTCATTCTCTGTGTTGGTAGACACGTTGAAAATTTTACCTACTTATTCAGAACAGTTCGTTGGTCGTTGTTGGCCTCATCTGCAGAAAATGCTTCGAGAAAGTCAATAAACGGGATTCATAAAAACGCATTTTCTGTCACATCCTGTAGGTAAGTATACCATAATTGATGTATTGAAAGTCAAGCGATATTTTTCTTTAGCAAATTATAACCAAAAATCAAGAAAAATCCACTCGCCGACAGTATTTTCCATAATCGGCGTTGGACATTCACCCTGTAGGGCCAGAAAAATGGCTAATGGATTTCCATCACGTAACAGTCAAGTCAATTCAATAAAATGTATTATGTAATTGTGTTGTAATTTCTAATATTGATTATGATGTGAATATAACTTCAATCGACAACGTAGCAATGACTTTAATTTTGTTTATTAGTTGTCAATAATTGTTTGTATGGCATGATCCCCGGAATATCTTGAAATCATGATTATTATTGTCGTTAAGGCGAGAATCTCATCAACGTTTTTTAAAATTATATATATTATGTCCCTGTAGCGCAGCGGATAGCGCGTTGGACTTCTAATCCAAAGGTCGTGGGTTCGATCCCCACCAGGGATGCACTGTGGCATATTTTTTTTATTGTTTCAACAAAAATTTTTATCTCTACACTAGGACTAGACAATAGTATATTATGATACAAGTGTACATGTAAGCCTTTGAAGCATGCGCACGCTCGACAAGAAGCGGATTGCTTTTAAACTAGTTCATTAAAAGCACTTGTGAATGCTATTTTTTATTTTATCTCAAAACTGAGAACTAAGATTCCTAAAAAAAACCCTATTGTAACGACTCATACCTGCAAAACAGTTGGATGCAATGCTGTAAAGTCAGTCAATATACAGGGTGTTCCAAACTCGATGGCCATTAGACGTTTCTGGAGAATTTGACATTAGATTATTTCGAAAATTTCGTTTCTTTCGTAATTAGTCCTGCTCTATCGATATACAATATTTTTAGCGCTGCGGCGTTGCCGCTTCTATCGAAAAGTAGCAACAGTACCCTGTATATAATTGCAATTTTCGCTTTGCTATTGCTTTTTGATTATTTTCATATCATACTTCCCTATACCTATCTCCAGTGGTTTTTGAGAAAATCAATAATTTCCTTATTTTTGTGCGAAACATAGAAACAGTGTGAAATTTGCGAGAAAACTAGTGAAAAAATATTTCTCCACTAAAATATGGCTAAATCATATTTTATAATATCATTCATCGCGCTTAATTATGCCATAAACTTTGTTATTTTATGTGAGAGGCCCTGTATTTTAAATCATTTTCGCTTCATCAATGCTTTCCCATAATTTATATCTAACTCTTTACTATTTTCATCTCCAGCGGTTTTCTAGAAATTCATTAATTTCCTTATTTTTTCTGCAAATCATAGCTTTAATCAAATATACATTATTGTGATATTGGGATTCGTGAATTGTTTGAATTTTTATGTGTATAGTTAACTAATGTATTGTGTATTAGTTATGTCTAAGGAAATTCATTCTTCACTATACAGAGTCGTTCAAAATTTGTTATTTTATCTATAGATACAAAAATGGTGGAATGTGCATTTTTTCAATTAGAACACCTTGTATATTATCGAATATCCAGAGAGACAATTAAAGTTCCTTTCAACTGATGTATTACGTTCCTATATCAAAAAATAGTCACGTTTCCGCTATAAAGCAAGTTTTTATAGAAACTGGATTAACTTGCCATACTTTGTATAAGATACCTATGAAATGTCATGGAACATGTCATTATGAAAATAATACAAAGCTCACGAGTTCATTATCTAAAATTGTATCAGAAAAGGATAAAAATGGAAGGCAATAACTATTGAAATAAAGGTTTGAAGAAATTGATATCTAGTTTACTATTCTTGGTCAATGTGACCAAATTGTAGAAAAAACGTGAAGTAGTGTTTGTGAAGTGTTTCGAAGTGTATGACTGATGATGACAAACTGATTGTACAAAAAATGATTAATTCACCGGTTAATCCAAATTTGATGCCCTATTAGGCATTTCTGGATAACTGGGACATACACTGATTGGATAACAGATGATTCCTTTTGGAAAGCTTTGAAACATTTTGTTCAGGTCACCAAGCCCACTGTTGAATTACTGGCTTTAAGGGTCTTCATTACTGAAAAAGATTGAGATTCTTTCTCTGATAGATGCAAGGTTGTACGAGTGTATAAAGATAAAAATAATTTAAAAAATATTCTTAAAGTAATAAGTGAATAAAAAGGATCTTGTAAAGAAGTACCGCAGCATAGACTTTGTCCTATTAAACCACGGCATGTTTTAAAAACTCTTTCATCTTTCCTTCAACAATGCAGACTTTCGACCAGGGTTGGCCGATATATATCAAGTGATATATGTCATGATACATATCACGATATATATCTGATATTTATTGATTGAAATATATCATGATATATGTACTTATTTTTAAGGAAATAAATACCGGAGCAAAAAATCCCGATATTTTGCTTCAAAATTAAAACATGAAAACGAAAAAGCCAGTAAACTAGTATTTACTTTTGAATGTTTTAATAAAAATACCGATAAAAAAATCAAAAGCTTCGACTGGATCTCGTCAAATGATGAACTAGTTGCCGTGAGTGAAGATGATAATGATTATGATATTCCTATTTCCCGATTTTGCTTCAATTAAACATGTATGTTATTTTTGCCTCGTATTTTGTTAATTCAAAGTAAAGTTTATTTTCAATTTTCACTTTATATTCAGTTTTTTTTGCATTTTAGTCTAGGAATTAAAATCAAAATTTCTGATATACAGTGTAAGGAATATATTCATTGTTTCTGAATGTAAAGATATTTCGGAAAAATCCTCGGACAGGTCGATTTTCTTAAACCGATGGGCCAATTTTTGAACCCCACAAGATATATAGGGTTATCCGTAATTAGTAAAAATGACTTTGGTGATATTTTTAAATTGGACACCCAGTATATTTTTCTATATTTGGTTAGGGATCGTCATTACGAATCCAGTGATACCAAGTTTGATGGGATTATGTCAAACGGCTGCGGAGATATGGCCAAAAAACTTCCTCGTATGTCTAACGTGTATGACTGCGAGACTCCACACGAATCAGAAGGTTAAAAGTCTCTGTCGCACTCATTGGGTATATGGAGAAGTTTTTTGGCCATATCTCCGCAGCCGTTTGACATAATTCCATCAAACTTGGTATCACTGGATTCGTAATGACGATCCCTAACCAAATATGGAAAAATATACTTGGTGTCCAATTTAAAAATATCACCAAAGTCATTTTTACTCAATTGCGGATAACCCTATATATTTTGGGTGGGGTTCAAAAATTGGCCCATCGGAAAAGAAAATCGACCTGTCCAAGGATTTTTCCGAAATATCTTTACATTCAGAAATAATGAATTTATTCCTTACTTTATGTACACACTGATATGATTGGCAAATATCATGATATTTATATAAATATCTAAATATCATGATATTTGCCAACCCTGCTTTCGACCTTCTATTTTAAACGAGACACGACAAGATTCTCTACTTTGAATGAGCCACAACCTAGATGTTCTAACTCAAAAACGTCCCATTCTAAAATCTCAAATTCTTCTAACCTCCGTCAAGTATTCGATTAACTGGGGAGGGGGAATAAAATACCCGTGAAAATTTGCCTGGGCTTGAGGTCTGCTAGTGAAAGGCAACGTAAAGGCAAAAGCACAATAATAACTGAAACTACTGAGAACGGTATATAGATTGCTTATGGAAAATATGATGGATATATATATCTATATCAATAAACAAACAAAATTTAAAACATTTCAATCAAATCTTCAAATGCTGTTTAACAGTAAGGGATACAAAACAAGTAAATTGACGGGTAAAAATAAAACAACACAATCGAAGAAATATGTAACAATGAAAATGAGAAGAAGGCTACCCAGAAATTGGCAAGCAGTAGCAGCGATGATTACTAATTCTGACTCAATAAATGATATTTCAGAGAATGAAGAGTTCACTCCGAAATTGAGATATCGTAGCCAGACAAAAAAAAGATGATGAAAAGTGTACTGTTTGCAAGAAGAGATATTCACAAATCATGAAATAATGGTACGTACCTAAGTAACATTTGAACAAAGTGGGCGCATGAAACTTGCATTAAACGTGTCTTTAATTTTTTTGCTCCCTGTGTCACAAACAATATAATCACTATTATTGTCTAAGTAAATTAGTTTGAAGATTGCCAAGGAAGCAAATAAATTAAGATTGTTGATTATTACTTTTATAAAAAATGATAAATACCTAATATACCCACTTCAAGGAGATAATTGTAATACTGTTAATTACTGTTTAATTTATGTTTCAGTGTCTTCTCTGAATATTTTTATTAATGTAGTAGGTTTAATAATTTTAAATTTTTCCTCAAAATAGCATATCAATAAGCACATTTTCAGATACCTTTTTACATGTTTCTTGTCGCACTATTCACGAAATTGGTCATATGTTTTCTCATATGTATCAACTTGGATTTGGCCGGTAACATTTTGCATTTGCTTTCTCAGATATATCTGATTGGGTATCACTACCACTATCATAATCAACATCCATCTTCTTGAAAATAACTTGAAATTGAAGCAACTACGAACAAACACAGTCAAACACGCGGCGTGCCAACAAACCGTTTCTATATTAACGAGTCAGAAAGACTACTGGATGCTGTGAAATTGTATTGGAAGTTTTGATAACATTAAAGATAACATGTATGGAAAAGAGAAGTATTAATTAGTTATTTTGGACAGGAAAAATTTTTGAATCCAATTTTACTGAAAACATTGAATAATATTTTCAAGACAAATGTCGTTTAAAAGCGATAACTCATGACAAAAAACCACGTCAAGATTGATTGAGGGAATTTATTTTTAATATATTTCAGACGATGTAAATTCACATTCACAGTTGTACAAAAAATGTATTGATTCGTGAAATTAGTTGGATCCACTTTTTGGTGAATATTCATTGCAAATAGAAATAGGAATAAGACTTCACTATTTGTAATGCTTTGAGAATTGACAACAAGGAGGGGATATCGATTTTGTTGAAGCTTTTCACCAGCTCCAGGATGACCAATGGTTTACCGGATACCCTGTATAGAAAACCATTATCTTGGGACTCGAAAGAAAAGGTTTTCGTACTGATAGTACCATTGTGTTGAAATAATCCTACCTCAATACTCGCGAGATCTAGACAACTTATTCAATACCACAAATACATATTTTTAGACCTCACTACAAGAAAATGGTGGTTTAAATTAATTAGTATACGCAGTATCATATAGAAATCAAATGTTTTTATTGACACGTCAGTGGAATACATTCGAGTCGTGTACAAAACAAATGAGCCAAGCCTCTGGGATGCCCGGCTTTCAGCAATCAATCAAAGAGTGAGATTCGGGCAATGATAATCAGGTAGGTATTAAATAAAAGAATGATCTTAGCTCAGTCGCTCGATTATACCTTTTAACTCATATCTTTTGTGTTCAGTTGTTTTATTGATACTGAATCAGTGCCGTCTTAGATATTGTATCAGATAGGACGGAGAGAACTTGTTTAGGCCGAACTGATATGCGTGGAGGATTCTTTTAATTAATCAACGACTCTTACTTTTTTTAATCAACAAGAAAGAGGAATTCTGTGGGCAATTAGGGTTTCTAGAGAAAAATGTTTATGGAGGTGATAGAATGTGGAAAAAGGCATTACTGGAGCCGTGCGTTATCTGATCTTTGTAGTTTAAAGATATTCAAATCCTAGTATAACATGTCAAAGATGAGCTCATATTTTTTGTGAGAAGAAATTCTCAATTGACGACATGATATCATACTATTGAAATAGTTTGGGGCTCCAGTTGTTATGGAGCTTCTTTATTTTTATTCTTAAGTACGTGTAGAAACTTTAAGAGCATGTTGCTGACGTCGAAATGAGAAAAAAAGTTCCCATAAACACATGTCCGCAAGTTATACGTTTCTAAGATACAGAGTGTCAAAGTTTAATTATTATATTTGTTTTTTGTGAATAAATGCCAAAATATTTGTGATATTCGAGTTAAGTTTTGTATCTGGGATGATTTTTCAATGATAAAATCAAATTTTGTGTTAATTGTAAAAAAAAACTAATTTCTAATTGGATTCATTTTGAATTAAAAAATCTTGTCATTCAAAATCACTTGCATCGATTATTTCAAATCTCAATAACTCGAAAACAGTTGCTCGCAGTGACCTCTATCAAGAATATATTTTTTAAACAAACTAAATAATAAATATTCCCAGAAACTTTACCCAAATATCAAAAATATTCACAAAAAATAAAAATAAAAATTCAACTTTGACACTCTGTATCTCAGAAACGAATAACTTGTGGACATGTGTTTATAGGAACTTTTCTTCTTATTTTGTTGTGAGCAATACGCTCCTAAATTTTCTGCACGTACTGGAGAAACACCCTGTATATTGAGAAACACCCTGTATATTGCACCATCAGCTAAACACACAGGGTTGACAAAAATTTTACTAATAAATTCCATATCCAAATTTCAATAATCATTTCAGAAACAAAAGTTCATGAAAGCATTAGCCATAAATAATGCTCAGCTAAGAAACATATAATTGAAATCTATCTAAAAGTAAGGTTTTCATTATGGGCTGAGTGGTGTGCAAAATGCTAGATTAAAATATTTTTACCCACTGATATCCGTACAGCGATGAAAAAACATATTTTTAACACATATCTTTTTAGACAGCTGCTCATATAACAATAGTTTTATTGTACAATGAATATGTAATGGCATTCGTAGCTATAAATACACGTGGGAATAGATGTAATTTCATTCACATTGTACAAAGTGTGCCAAATTGAACACTTCCAAAGAGAAAGTCGTGTTTTCAAATTAGATAGATAAAAACTGATGCCTGTGTCTGAGGGTCAACTTTTATGGCAAACTCAATGGTGTAAACCGCATGTCGATATCTATCATCGTTTCTCAGTTACAGCTATTCGAAAATATGCATTTTCGAAAACTCTCTCATGTCAAAAATTCTTTGTTTCCATGAGAACATTTCCAAAACACTTTTTTACTTGAGTAATTTATTTTTTCAAATCATATATCAATAGTTATTAATGAAAAAAAAACATTAAATGAAACCTGTATATTCCTGCATACTTCAATAGAGCTTGAAATTACCATTCTAAAAATGTAGCATACTTGTCGTTTCGCCAGAATCATCTGTGAACAAGTAGGCTTTGAACGACGCGGCGATAAAACAGAAGTGTTCACTAGTAGCTATTAAATGTTATGAAAGCTGCTCACAGCAGTAATAAAACCTCATAGTTTCAATAAAACTAATAAAAATGATGTATATTTTTTGCATTTATTTCCTTTCAATGATAGACGTATATCTGTAGTGGAATAGTCGAGCATTAGAACTCAACTTAAACCTTAAATCTATAAAAACCTGTTGAAAAACTCCTGTAGAGTCTATAATCAATTTTGTAATGAAAATTTCTTAAATAATTGGTATTTTGAAACATTTTTCATTATCACAATTCTTCATTGAGCTGGGGAGTGCATTTTGCGAATATATAGATACATATAATTTGGCGAATTACTCATAACATTCAATGGTGCAAAGGAATCATGGAAGTCATCCATTTGTCGTGTCGGTACACCATGATAACTGAAGTAGTTATGAAATTTAGTTTCATTTTTGTAAATGCATAAAGACAGCTCAAGCATACGGAGATTGGGTAATGTTAATACTGACAAATTCTTGAACAAATCTCTACAAGAATATGAATTGGGCTTTCCTGCAATTCTTCGAATTTCACACAGGAACACATCAGTTGATGCGGTGTAACTTCCCCAAAAACGAACACCATAACGAAGACGAGATTCAACATGTGAGTAATAAAGGCACAATAGTTGCGTTACAGTCAAGATTAAGATTATGAAATAAAAACGAAAAAGTATACAACTTTGATACAAGAGATTCACAGTGTTTCCTCCAGTTCAGGTGTTGGTCTACACTGTAAAAAAAGGGTGTGAAATCACTTTATAAATACTTATTCATCGTTGCGAACTATACAATACAGGTTTGGTATTATTACATTACAGTTCGTTAATAGCAAATATACTCAATTTTTCCGCTATTAATGTAATTTCCCGTAAAATTGATGAAGTTTACATGCCTTTACAGTAAAATTACTCATCTTTACATAAAATTTACAATTGTTTCCATAGTTTCACAGGAAACATGTGAATTTACATTGCTGCACAAGTAAATTCAAGCGCCATCTTGTTCCACTTCGCGTACATGCGCATCAGAGGACAGCGATTGCATGCATGCGTCATTTGTATTCTTGAGGCTGTCGTGAACGTCACTCTGCATTTGTTTGCTTTTTCAATTGTGAATTGATGTGATTAAAAAGTGAAATATTACGGTGAGGACCTACCTATAGTTACGATGTTCAAGTGCTCTTTTTGTTCGTGTGCTTTCGAGACAATAATAAAATATAATAGTCATCAATATTTTCATCGAAAGACTTGCCGCTATTTCATTTGTTTGTATACAGAATGCGGTGGTATTTTTCACACATATAACTCATTCAAGAGTCATTTAATTCGAAATCATAAAAAGTTATCACTGAAAACTGTAATAGAGAATGCCTATTATAAATGTGACATAAATTTATGTAGTTTTGAAAGCGACAATAGGAGAGATATCATGAAACATGTATACAAATATATTGAAAATTACTATACTCGAATGGCATATTTACAAGTCATATTTGGTGAACATACAATGAAAGTATGTAATCATGTGTAAAGTATCTGTAAAAATACCTATTATAAAAAGTAAATAATACATGATAATTACAAAAATTTACGAAAGGGTTACATTTTTTCTGTAATTTTGCTTGTTACATCATGCAAACATCATGTAATTTTCTATTAAAAATACTCTGTAGTATATGTAAAAAAATACATGTCAGCATGTAAAGCTACAATTTTTTACATTTTGAAAGGTAAATTTACTTAACTGATCATGGCATCACATATCCCAAATTGAATCATGTATTTTTACATAATCTGTTTTTACAGTGTATAGTAATATCCAGAAATTTTACTGATTCTTCAGTACTGACAGTTTCATCATTCACCATAACATCGAGATTTTCACACTTACTATGATGGGCTCTGAACCTCATTACATTGGCTTTTTCTGTATTGAAATATAGTGAGTTGGCACTGAACCAACTGAAGAAATTACCCATTTTGCAGAGAACTGTCACATTTACTTGATATCAACAATGATGTGTCATCAGCGTATGTAACAAAGTGACCTTTTTCTGAGACTTGACTACTCCATTAACATATGGTATAAACAAGATAGGTCCCAATATTGAGCTTTGTGGAACACCCTTAGATATATCAGAACAGTCTGATATGGCTTCTTCTAACTTGTGGTTATCGGTGAAGTTGGCAATGACACACTGTTTCCTTTTGCTAAGAAAACTGTCGATCCAGTTCTTCCAGTTCTTCCTTATTCTGACAATCTTCTGACATTATAAAAGATTCCAGTTGGGCACTCGTCCTTGTCAAGATATTTCAATAGTTGTTCATAGAATTAGTGAATTGCGCTACTTGTGGATTTGTTGGTACAAAAGCCATGTTGATTCATAGATGACATTTACCTCTAGTACTACTACTATTATTACTACTTGTCTGCTAGAAAACTACCATCCTATCAGCCAGCTCACGTCATTTTCTAAATTTTTCGAGAAAATTTGTTAAAATCGTCTTCTAACATTTTTCTCAAACACGAATCATTTCTCTGATTTTCAACAAAAAAGTACTGAAACAGTTATTTTTGATTTCGTAACAACTATACTGAACTCAATAGAAAAAGGGAATATTGGCATTTTCCTAAACTTGTCTAAGGCTTTTGATCGCCCAAATCATGATCTCGTCTTGGCAAAACTACAAAGTTATGGTATTCGTGGGAAAGCATACACATGGATTAAATCATTTATAAGCAATAAGCAACAAAAAGTAAAACTCAAAGATAATAATACAAACATATTCTCTGGAGGATTATATTACAACATGGGGGTTTCCCAAAGGAGTATTGTCGATCCCCATATCTTCATAATTTTTCTGAACAACCTCCTCAACTTCATTAAAGATGTAAAACCAATTAACCATGCGGACAATGCAACCAAAATCATGTCAGGGGAAACTATTGACAACATCAAAGTAGCGAATAGTCATGAATTCACTCAAATACACGAATGGATCTCTGCAAATGGCCTTGTCTTAAATAAGGAAAAAATTGAAAGTATAACCTTCAAAACTGCTCAAAACAAATACATAGTTCCAAGTTCTATTGACTTCGATGGATATACAATAAATGTAACAAGAGCTTGCAAATCATTAGGCATTTACGTGGATTCAACCTTGAAATGGGAACCTCAAATTGAACATGTATGTTCCAAACTTTCCTGTTGTCTTTATTCCCTCAGAGTTATTGCAAGAAATCTTTATATCAATCTTACTCGCACTGTATACCTATCACCGTAATGTCCTTCCTGAAATATGGTATAATATTTTGGGGTGACTCGTGCTCTTTTGATTGAGTGTTTAGACTACAAAAAATGGCGATTAGAGTCATGTTTCACCTGGGTTATTACCAATCTTGTAGAACTTTCTTTGAAAAAACTGTTCACAGCCGATGGTACTTATATTCTTGATAGTGTCAAATTTGTTAAAAAAAAACCCTGCAGAGTTCGAAGTGCACAAAATAAATCACCCCCACGGTACAAAGACAAGCATAACAGACAACTATCCGTATCATGATCAAATTAAAACCGAAAAAAATTGCATGTACTCTCCTTTACAATTCTTCAATAAACTCCCTCAATATATTCAAAACCTAAGAGACAATAGTGCTTTCAAAAAAGTCAGTTTCCAACATATCTATAACATTGAGCAATACTCAATTAACGAATTTTTATTTTTCTAGACACTCACTTTTGTATCTATTCCTAATATCTATTATTTCTATATTCATCATTATTATATTTAATTGCATTGATTTCTAGCTTCAGTAAAATTTTAGAAAAAATCATTAAAAATAGGTTAATCAACTTTTTAAAGAAGTGTGCAGTCATATCAAACTCACAGTATGGATTTCAAGAAGAAAAATCAACACAAGATGCCATTCTTCACCTAACCAAAAAGATATATAAGACAGTTGATAATAAAACACCGTGTATTGGAGTGTTCCTGGACTTGACAAAGGCTTTTGATACCGTAAACCATCAGATCCTACTAGAAACTCTCGAAAGCATAGGTGTTAGAGGTACGGCACAATCACTCTTCGAATCATACCTTACAAATAGAACACAGCAAGTAAAAATACAAAACTCGTACAGCAGCAAAAAAATTGTAGAATGTGGAGTACCACAAGGAACGGTGTTGGAGCCAGTTCTCTTCACAATATACCTAAACAACTTATTCTTGGTGAAATCGGAAGGAAACATCATAAGTTCCGCTGATGACACGGTCATCCTATATGAAGAAGAATCATGGTCGCAATTAAAAAGGAAAGTAGAATCTGATCTCCCTCTCATCAAAAGATGATTTGATAATAAACTATTATCAATTAATATACAGAAAACGATCTATGTGCCTTTATGCAGTTATAGTTCTCAACTTCCCAACTACAGTAAAATCAGTTTGCAAGATAATTTTCAAATAAATTGCTCGAACTCCATGAAATATTTAGGGATAAAAATAGACAGTCACCTGAAATTGGACCAACAAATTAACTTTCTCCTCAAGAAACTAAGATGCGTGGCGTATAAGATGAAGCAAGTTTCATGAATACTCGAAGAAAACCAATTTAAAATGCTGTACTATACGCTCTTCGAACCACACTTAAAATATGGAATTATCGGTTGGGGAGCAGGAACGAATGTTCACTTAAAAAAATCGAAGTTATTCAGAAAAGAATAATGAAAATAATATATAAAAAGCCAACACGTTATCCCACAGAACTTCTTTGTCTAGAAACCAAAATAATGGACATAAAGCAAATATACTTCTTGAGCCTAGCAACAAATCAGTTCATAAATAAACAAGAATTGATTAGAAAAAATCATCAGCAGAATACCAGAGGACGTAACCTCTACCAAATCCCTTTCGTTCACAAATCGATATGCCAGAGGACTTATAGTTATTTAGGACCAAAGGTTTTCAATGCATTACCAGAGAGTCTGAAAAACGAGAAACATTCCAATCACAAATATTTGTACTTGAAAATCCTAGGCAAATAATTCATGATCTCATTGATACATAAAATAAATAAAAGGATATTCCCATAATTCTACCTTGTTATACTTTCAAACTTTTCAACATTCAAACTCTACATCTCTATACTGATCATAGGTACATCTTTATATTCTACATTTTATAATAAAAACTCTCACTTGTGAACATCATATCTACATCTACAACACATTTTTTACTTTTAGACAATCAAGAATTCTAACGTTTTTAACACTCCTCCAATTTTACATTTGTACAGTCCTTCACCCTTACATTTTTTTTGTGTTTTTTTTATTTTACATTTTCACTCCTTACATCTCACATTTTGTTATCTCCAAGTTTTTTTTTTCTTTATTCTACGCACTTTTGTGCACTTTTGTGTGATTTACATGTTGTATTGTTACATTTTTAATATACCTCTCTCTTTGAGATATTCACATAAGTTATTTTTACAACCAATATTAGTAGACCCTACATTAGTCTCATAAGCATAGTGTAGAACTTTAATTTTCTTTCACTTCACTGTAATAGCAACTTTTACATCCTGAAATTCTTATATCAATGTACATATCGATATTTCTTAAATATTTTATTTTATATATTATTAAGTTATTAATCTAGCATAGTTTTTCATATAAACCTCTGTTGAATACGTCCACAAACAAGCAGTGTCTACTTTTTCGTGGTATATTCTTTATTCACAACCATGTTGTATTTGTCAAATTCATCTCTGTACCAATCTTTTTGTGAATAAAATTATTATTATTATTATTATTAATCTAAGAAAGTGTACTGTATGTCCTATGTATCAACAATTTTGACCTATTACTATAATTATTAATAACAAATGAAACTACAGCAATAATGATAATAAAAATAAAGAACAAAGAAGAACAAAATATTTCTTCAGAGGACGTGTTCAAAATGTCTACCAGCTTCTCCTACACTCAGGCGACACCTCTGATAATTTTTTGCCGAATAAATTAGTTCAATGGGAGTGAGAGAAGCAAAGCTTTGCATCACTGCCGCTTCCAATTCGTGTCTAGACTTGGTCGGCAATTCAAAAATAAGATCTTTCAACCTTCCTCATTGGTAAAAGTCCATAGACTTTAGGTCCGGTGACCTGGCCGGCCAACGGTTGGATCCTTGGTTGGCTCTTCAATTATTTCCAAAATTCAACGCCAAAAAATTCTTGATAATTGCATCATTGTGAGGCGGAGCGCCGTCTCAGTGAAAACATATATTTTACTGAGCTCCATTAGCGGCAAGTCATCAACAAGGAGTTCAATTTGTTGCTTTAAAATTTCCGGGGAAAAGTTACAGCAACTTTTTGAAAATGCACCTTTTCAGAAAAACATGCTGTAACTCAGAAACGATGATAGATATCGATAGCGATTTTCGCCATAAAGTTCATCATAAAAATTAGTCATCAGTTTTCATTTATCTAGTTTGAAAGCACGACTTTCCCTTTAAAAGTGTCCAATTTGGCCTCTCTACACACTATAGTTTTTCTATCACTATTTGAATCATATCTTATGAAATATTCATAACTGTTTCTATCGTGAACTTTCATGCAGTGATTTTCGCATGGTTTGGACAAATAGTATGTATCTTGTGTGCACCATTGACGTTATGCTGATGCCCATGATGCCCATGAATAAATTGCTACTAAATCTTAGAGACAAAAAACAATTGTTTTCACACTTGATAACTTGAAAAAGTCAACTTTTCATAAAAGCTTATTCCAAACTAGAACACCCTGTCTAACTATCATTTCATCCTAGATGTACGAGTGAAAGCACTATGTGTTACTAACGTGATTCGAGTAAGCAAGAAAAATAATTTGTGCGAATCAAAAGAAATGCACGAATTTGATTAATAGTAGTATTATCTCACCCCTTCGACAAAAACAAGTACAAGGGTATCAAATCACGGAATAATGGCAAATGTGAGGGTAGAACGCACCCCTTTGAAGAGGACAATTAAAACTGTAACTGCACCTCAACACTTAACTTGAATCGTAGTTTTGGGTGGGGAGACGAGTTGAATTTGTTCTAATGGCGTTTTGAAAATCCCAGAGGGATTAGCTCAAATCATTGATCATTGAATGCACATAAGTCTCTGAATATCCACGTCAATACTAATGGAATGTTTAAGGCAATGTTCAGATGAAAAATTTGTCATTTTATCCTTATTCTTTCAATTTGATGGAAATGTATGATTTTTGTGAAGTAGCTGTTCAATTACCAGATTTTCAAACTAAAATTAAATAATGAAACTTTCACAAATACAAACTTCGTAAGTAGGTCAATATACAGTGTGGCCATTTAAGTGTGCAACATATGGGATTCTTTCAATTAATTGTACAACCAAAATACAAATAGTGCCGAAAGTTGGTGCATGTCCCATACAGGTGCATACAGGATATGTCGAAAAATATGACAATTGTACAAGAGAAAAGTACCTACCCTTATTTAAAAAAATTCAATAAAATGTTATAGTAAGAGACGTTGTTGACAATTAAAAGTGATGTCCAAATACCAAAACATTGCTAAGAATTTTTTTTTTCATCAATCAAATAATCAAAGAATGACCCAAAACTCCCACCCTCATGTTGAAACCTAGACGTTTTATACAAACACGAATGTTCTATAAATGAACCCAAAATACGTATTACGTCTGTTGAAGATTCCGTTGTGTCAACAGACCATAATCTTCTATTTACAAAATTTTCACCCTCTTAACATTCTCTGGTGTCCCGCTCACAAATGTCCTTGCTTTAGTCCTTGACAGATTCGAAATTTCAACGTGTGACATACGTTATTAAGCAAAATAAAATGTGCTGTAGATTTTGGTATTCCAGTAACATTTCAATGGTTCTAGCCGTCTTCTGTCACTGTACAGCTAGGAGTATATCATTCTGAATTTTCTCATTACATAGTTTGTTTCTAAATGAGTGTTACTCCAATAAATTGGCAACCATTCTTCCAAACATATTTTTGTTTGCCTCTATTCTTTCAACATAATTACTCAAATACATTTGCTCAGCTTCTGGAGCATTGCTATGGAACACAATGTAACGTGCTGAAAAGGGAAACATTTTTTGAAAATTTAAATAACATGACTTCTCTGGAAAAAAACTAAGTACGATGAAAATTAAGCTGTTTCCGTTATATCTAACAAAAAACAACAAGGACTCGCTGGACAATGTGAAAAGAACCTAACAAGCTGAGGAAGTAGTTGGTCTTTTCCAGTTGAAGATGATTATGTTTTTTCAATTTTCAATTGAGAATATTTCCCTTTTCAATATGAATACCTTCCAAGAAGTTATCCTGATCGAAAGAAAGAATCGAAAGTAGCAGATGTTTTATGAACATTATGTAATACTTTAATGTGTCGAACCTTTTTTCGAAAGAATAATTTCCATCCATTTTCACAGAAATTAAAAGATCTCGTATCCAATTAACTTTTGTATAGTAAATATTCAATAATGAAATTTGTGTTTTTTTCAAAATGTCATGGTTCTGATAATGGTATAATTTGACTACCACTATTTTATGCACCGTTGGAAATTATTTCTGGGGTACCACAAGGTAGTATATTGGGTCTTTTACTCTTTATTTTATATACATCAGATTTTCCAAACTCGCTAATAGTTTGTATTTATCACCTAGATGCGGACGATACACCGAAATATCTGAAGCAATCAATGTCATCAATACTTCGATATTTCAATAAATCAGTGTATCAAAATTAATCCCAACAAGTCAACAGCATTAATATTTCAATGTTTTGTAGGGATAATATTCGAAATCACATTACTGATAACACTTTGCTTGAAATAATTGCTAGTAATTGATACTGAATTGACAACATATACCATTTAAATAGACAATCGCTTACCCTGAAGAAGATTTATGCTCAATGGCAATTTATGTCATCTTATATGAATCATTATATATGGATCATGTTTAGATGGTATCGAGAGCAGACGAATTCAGGAGCTTCAAAATTCCTGTATAATAAGGATTATTCACGGAATTAGAAAATATAATCATATTTCATATAAATTCAAAGAATTCAATTGGCTGAATATGTACAATCGCAGATGCTTCCATTATTGAGCTTATAGAATATGCTCCGCAAAAACACCTCCTCACTTACATCAGAAACTTAGAAACAGAACTGACGTTCGTAAAATGTACGTCAAAAAACTTTACTTCGTGTGCCTAGTGACACAAAATCATTTTTCCACAGCATAGCAGTCTGTAGCAACAACCTGTAGATACAAAATTTACTAAACATTTAAAAATATATCTACACAAACATTCAAAACTGAATACAGAGCATATGTACCTTTTAACCATGCAATAAAAGTATTATCAACTTTCCTATTAGTTTTCCTTATTCCTTTTTTCACTCCTTCTATTTATCTTCCTCTTTTTGCTTCTTTATGTTCATTACACCTTTCTTCCTCAGATTTTGATATTTTTTTCAAAATTTTTCACCGACCATCATTGGTATTTCTTTTCAATTTAATCTTATCAGTATTAATGTAAGAAGAACAGGAGTGGCCACGCCTACGACTGAACCAATTATAGCCAATTATCTATTATTATGTTGTACTATGGAACTGTATACAAAAAGAAGTGGATAATAAATGTTTCGTTATTATTATTATCTACAGTTTCTCCGATGGTAATTCAAGCCTTGTTTCCACGGATCTTTTCGTGGTTCCGCACAGAATGCGATATACCCCAGCAGCTGATAGTAGTTTTCTTTTGTCTTTTGTTGACCTAAGGCTTTGTCGTATCTTCTTGGTGATGTTGAAAACCGTTATTATTTTGTGTTTTCCTAACAGTTTTCCGATTCTGCCTGTGACCATAGAGATTTAAGATGCTCCAATTGTTCTTGTAGAAGTTTCGGTTCACATATTCTTAGAGCACGTTCTGCCAGTGTGAAAGTAATTGATCCTTTTTGACTTGGATGGTTGTATGATTTCATTTCTCACATTCTATACACCAAAAAATTCTGGAAATTTTGTGTTCTATTGAGGTTAAAGTGTTAAGACTCCTCAATCAATATTTTTCAAGCATTCAGTGCCTTTCTTGGAAGTTTTTCCTGAATCGTTTCGAGTACCTAATGCCTAAAACAAGCTGAAAACATATTTGAACAATTACGAGTGAAACATGAACTACTTTAGAATCCAAAATTTTGCAATTAAAATGACGGCCGTATTTATAATAATAGCGTTTAATAATAATAGCGTTTATTGCCCAACAGTTTTCCATTTACAGAGCAATTTTATAAATGACAATACAAGATTAATTAGTAGCACTAATTTCTAAATATGAATGAATGACAATCACAAGTCCTATTTGAATACAAAAACAAAAAAAAATAAAAATAAAATAAAAAATACAAAAATTCAAAGATGCGCACGAGATTTATTCTTGAGTTCACAAACACTGCAAGAAAAGAAGTCACAAACACTAGAAAGTTTGTTTGCATTACTGCACATAAAATGTATTGGTGCCTTTAACATTAAATTTGTTTGAGCTCTTTTGCATAAGAAAGTAGTGTTGTGTCTAGATGTTATTCTTGGAACAAAAATATTAATTTGCGACAGTAATGCGGGACAGTCAATTTTACCATTGAATAATTTATACAAGCATAAAACAGAAGCCTGATTTCTACGTTTTTCTAATGATACAAAGTCAAATCTATGCAACAAATCAAGATAATTACAGCCTCTTGGAGGATAAATTCCGTTGATTTTGAAGCTTAGGAATTTTAAGAATTTCTTTTGAACTTTATCGATAGCAGATGAGTATTGAAAATATATAGGATTCCATATTATGGACCCATATTCTAGTTTCGATCTGACTAAACGTATTTAAAAGAAATGGATGAAGGTTCCCCGGAAACAAAACTTTGCATTGTAGTGAACATCTGTAAACGGCAACAAGTGGAATTGAGTATGTGATTTTCATATTTGCCTTTAAAGAACACCCTATATAAGCCATAATCCGTGATTTAACATCGTTAAGGTAAGAGTTATTAAGATTTTTGTTTGATCTCAATGAATGAATGCAATGAATACCAAAATACATTTTCAGTAAATGTTCTTAGTAAACAATATCTCGATAAAGATTTCTATAAATAATAATTAATGAACTTTATTGAACCAATTACATTGATCCAATAGGCCATTGACCTAGGTCCTTCAGCCCTAAGATTTCTATAAAAAAAAAACTTTTGACGAAAAGGTCCTGTTGAATTGTTACTTCTGTATGAAATTTCAAACCATACACGATCAAACCAAATCACGATCTTAGCGGTATCTGGTTCCATTACCACTAGGCGTAATATATTCACGGCTACATTTAATGAGAGTTCTTAGCGTTCAGGAGCAACTACTGAAAAAAAATTATATCCAGTTCTCTCAACGCCTAACAAATGATCGAGTTTACTATTATTGGATCCAGTTCATCTGAGTTTAACTGCTGATATAATGTATATATCAAAAAGGTGGGTATTCTATAAATAGTTTATGATAATATGTTATTAAATTATTATAAGACAAATTGTTCACCAGAGGTGAGAGTCGAATTTTATGAAACATGTCATTAACATTCTTGATAATTTTTATGGAAATAGGTCCAACATTCAAGTTTTCATGTCGTTATTCCTAAAAAGATTGTTATGGTGGAAAAGTATACCATTTTTTTCAAATATAATTTCTGGTGGCGATTGTTTTCCCAATTTCATGAGATTTTGTCACTTTTTTATAAATCCGTTGTTTTGTTTTGTGTGATATCGGCAAAGCAGGTTTCCAGCTGAAATTTTTGTAGTTGTTTTACTAGCAATGTTTTCCAATTTATAATAGATTATTCTCTTGCAATGCTAACCGTTACGTTGACATCATAAATAAATTTTATAGGGTAGGTCAAAAGGCACAGATTTCTGCTCGACATATGTTGAAGAATGTGTGACACCTGTAGACAGAAAAAACTACCTTCAATGTAGTGGTGCCTTGTAATCATTAAATTATATACGTTGGACCTCTCAGAACTGTGCAAAAGTATTGAATTCTAATCCTCGTTTCATTCAAGAACTGAGCGACAACTTTTCGAAGTATCAACAGATTTTATTTGTCTTACAAGATATTACAGTACTGTCATAAAAGTAAATAAACCATTTAAAAAATCTTGGGAATTTTCTCTAGAGCAAGTTTAAATTGTACGTTATAGTCAAAGTTCTCCATAGTTATTCCATATTTGCATCAGTGAACTAATAAAACCAGGATTACTTTTTCAATGAATTTTTGAAATCTGGTTTTAGCCCAGCAATATTCTGGTATAATATGGAAGTATTATTTGATTTTATTGAAAATATGAACAGGATGTTCCTATAATCAGCATGCCATACCCATGACAGGTTTTATGTCAGAAAAATATTTTCAAAGTGTCTCCGCACAAGAAATAGTCCAACAATTCCATCATTACAGTGTGAAATTGCTTCTGAAGAGTATGTTTTCCAATTCTTCCGACCTCCCTGATGATCTAAGAAGAGTGAAATAGATTTTTGTCGACAAAAATGTATTGGAGGCCTAGCGAAAGATATGGAATTCACGCATTAATGAAATGAGCGATTTTTTGTGAGTGATACTTCTGAATAATGGAAACTGGACATTTTAAAAATAATCAACTATCTGAATGAAAATGGAAATTTCCACTTTCAGATTTTTTCTCTCAAGTTATATCAGGTCTTTCACAATATCTATCAGATGTAGTTCAATATCCAGAGTGGCTTTAGCCGGGGAATTGCTGTTTTCTGTCAGATATTACAAAAAAGTTAATTCATATTATCGTAGGTTTTCCATTTCCAGAGCAGTCATGTATTGGTTCAATTTTCAGTTGAGAATGTTTCCTTTTACAACATGGGAGTACTAATTTTCCAAAAAGACATGATTGCCATCTCAATGTGGTATCCAATAGAAATTACAGCTAATCTACACCAAGAGAAATCCAGTTTTTTTTCAAAAAAAATCTTATAGCAGCTAAATAAATTATTTTAGTAACTAAATGTTATCTGATCAATGTAAAAAGTGAAGGTAGTAAATGTTGAACGGGTCTTTTTTTCGAAACACTCATCTTGTTTCGAAAAACTTACCTCTTAGATTCAACAAAGGGCACGATTGTGGTTAAAAGATGGAATTGAAAAAACAAACTGTTTAGCCACTATAATTCACATTTTAACTGTTAAACGATACCTTTTAACCAGTAAATAGGTGTCGTTTAGTTCTGGAAACGTAACGGTTTTTTCCACCACCTCTGATCATGCATCTGCTTCGTCACAGACTTGTTTCCTATGATGTTTCATTCCACTCACTCCTAACAGGCCGTTTCATCATCGGGTCATCTACGTCGTTTAAATTCTTATTGTCAATCAGTTCACGAGTGGATTTGGTTGTGTTGTGTAAGTGCAGAAGTTAAAGGTTAAATACGATTTGTTCATAGCTTGTTTCTACAAGAAATAAATTTCGGGTAAGTGCCTATCTGGGTGTGTCTGTTTTCAACAATAGATTTTATCCATTGTTATTATTTGTGGGAGGTTAAAATCAAACAAGTAAGTATTGGGTGAGCTTCAGGGATGGTGCATTCTTATTTTAGATAATATTCAATTTGGTCGAAAAATTTTGACGGTGATGGCTGGGATTGAATGAAAATGTGACTTTTTCAGGAACCGAACGGGTTCAGTATTACCTAATTCCGGTTCGAACAGAAACGACACAAATTAAATATTTTTCAAAAGAAACATCCTATGTATTTTATAGTTTCTGAAGTAAAGAGCAAATTCTGCGAACATGAAGAGGTTGTGAAGTTATTCATGAAGAAATAATTTTATCTTATGATATGATGATTATTGTTATATGATTTTTTCATATGGGAACCTAAGATAATAGTTCCTAAAATTTGCAAATTGAATGAAATCAACATTTTTAATATCTGTCGATTTCTTGTAGGGTAGGGTTGCCACAGATTTTGCCACATTAAAAAAATTTCATGTTCATTAAATCATTTATTCGAAATAAAAAACTTAAATTCTGGAAGATCGGTTTTTTGCCATTCTGACGGATAATTTGGGGTTATTCACTTTATTATCTACAACTTTTTTATTGAACATTTTCCGCTAAGAGGTCATGTGGGTATTCATTTTGTTTTGTAAGAAAAATAGTGAACCTACTACTAACACGGACTTCTATGAGGTTTGATGTTTTCAAACCTCTGGAATTTCACATAAAAGTATTGTAATGAAACAGTCCATTCAATACATTTGATTTTTATTAATTATTCTTGAGCATGAAATAAAATAGTATTTGAATATTGAGTAATGTTTTTTTTTGTTTCAGATGACTAATGTATTGTATAATTCGAAGAGTTTTCCCTCTTCTCAACTCTATCCGTGGTTACTAGAAATAGTGTATATTTTGATGTATTTCTAATATTCATTCAAGGCGTTTCGTTAATTAATTTTGTCATCTTCAGGCTACTGTAAGATACTGAAAGAGGATTTTTTTCAATTAATAAAATGGTAGGAAAAAAAAACAAATTATAATATACACACCAATTTGCTACTAATACTTTTCCAAAAACAATCACTGAACTATGTTCTGGTAACAGATAAAACTTCAGAGTAGATCAGAGTGAATTAGGAATAATTTAATCTAAAGTTTTATACGTTACCAAAACATTGTTCAGTGATTGTTTCTGGAAAAGTAGTAGTAGCAAATTGATAAGTATAGTATCAATTGTTTTTTTATTGTTTTATTAATTAAGAAAAAAATCCCCTATTCGTATCTTCCAGTGCCCTGAAGATGTCAAAATGAATTGACGAAAAGTTGACTTTGAACAAATAGAGTTTTCTTTAATTTGAGACCCCAAATCCCCCATAAAAATAAAATAAAAAATCAGTCACTATATTTTAATTTCCTTAATAAATGTTGATCAATTTTTCAACGAGTTTCATTGCTGAACTGTCCACTGATAAGTATAAACAACTAATGTGTCACTATTTCAGGAAATCAAATCAAATATGACGAATCTCTATAACAAAAGTAGCTTTAACACGATATCTATAGGATTAAAATTTTAAAAGCGTGCTTGTTGAATTCTCATTCTGAAGATATGACACTGGCACTCACCGTGTTGCAACTTCTGTTTAACATATTTTTCGTAGATATTCATCAAATGGCAAACATTTTCGCTTCCAAACACTTTGTTTCTGACCAAAACGTTTTTGAATAGCATACGCACTAAAATAACCTCCCCCTAGAGCTCTGATAACATCACTAACGCCAATACACCACATCAACTCCATTAAGTTGAAAAATGTGGAATAGCACATGTGGTGATATGGAAGAGTTTTTGAGGATTAACAGTTAGGCAAAATTTTGAAATTTCGATAATTCAATTTTGATAGCCTCTACCTTCATGTGTATTAATGATCCAAATTTCATGATGAACTTCATGCACTATTAAAACTGTTTAAGTTTGTAAAATGAGGTTCAACATCTGTAAATCCTCATAAACTGTTCAAAAGCTGCTAAATCGCCACATGTGCTATTTAAGATTTCGTGGCAGTGTTTTGACGTCAATGCTATTTTCAGAACTGTAAGTCATCTTGAAATGAGTATCTTTTCTATTTTATAAAGTCGTCATTTAATATCGAAATGTCAATCATTTGAATATTATAATGAGAACAAGTAAGTTTTATATCAGCATCTTTTAATTTTTATAATAACTTCATATAATATTGAAACGCCAGTCATTTAACCATTATATTGGAAGCAAGTAAGTTCGATACGACAATATTTTCATTTTTATATGAGTGTTCTTTAACAGTTATACAACTATTTTGAAAAAAATACCCTGATCATTCTGAAAAGGTTACTATGTTGGCGCCTATTCAATTCAGAAATCTATTAGGGGTTATACAATTTTGAATAATAGGTAATAGATATTTCTCTCGGTGTAAGATAACGAATGTTGATTTTATTGAACAGGTCATATCTCTTGGAGTAATTGTCCGGTTTCAGATTAACAAATTATTTTGAAAACGTGACTGTCAATTTCTTTTTGTCTTCAGCATATAGAAGGCCATCAAAAATGCCACTAGTTTGGGCCTTGGACCGAATGAATTGAGTTGGCAATGGTGCTGACTTAATTTGAAACACCCTGTATGCAATAACAGAACATGTTATGAGGATACACGAATTTTAGATAGTGAAATGACTATGTTGAAAACGATTTTTATGGAATTGCAAATGGTTCATATCAAGAATGTTGAAAATTCGATTCATAGAAGAAGTGATCTGAATAAGCTCAGAATCAACATCTTCATTCGACTTCATTTCATTTTATGAATATTGTTTTTTCGTTTTTATAATCTATTATAACTTATCAACAGAATGCACCATAGGTTATGGATCAAACGAAATGAGGGAATATAGGAGCAGTCATTTCTTAACAAAATAACCTTTATCGTGGTTAACCGATTGTTGATAGTTCGAAAGTTATTTCAATTGTATGGATTCTACAAAGCCTCAGAAAAAGGACCATATTTTTGGACATGTCAATTAGATATTTATTTAATGATTGACGCTAAAATGAAAATAGTCCTGTTTTTGGTATACCCTATATATCTCGGTTTATTTCTCAAAACCGCAATTAGGAAGTCGGCATAGCTGCAATGCAACACTCTGTGGAGACCTACATGGAAGCCTAATTTCATAACTCAGTGTCGTTTTTATCATCTCGAATTCGCTTCTAACCGTTCATTAGTCCATTGAAATGCAACAAGCCCTGTTTAAATAATATAAGACAATGGTGAATACAAATAATATCTCAGATATATACCGTTGTGGTGCTAGTACTACATGTTTCAAGTAGGCGAAAAATGTATGAAGCTGACAATCGTAAAAATACTATTTGAATACCAGTTTGTTTGAAGAAATGTACACCATTCATAAGTAGGTACTACCATTTTGCTTATCTGGTTATCGATACTGTAAAATGTAAGTCGTATTTATTTATTATAATAGTAGTAATAAAAAAAAATTATTCATCTTTCTTGGTTATAAAAAATGATATAAGACATGTCATGAGGGAAAATAGTACTAAATTAGTGTAGGTATAAAATATATCATACATTGGCTCAGTGGAATTATTGTACACACACTTTTCTATAAAAAGTTTCTTAGGTGCTTTTTGAAGATTTCATGGTCAGCAATGTTTTTTAGAAAAGATGGAAGATGATTAGAGAATCTTATGCCATAATACAAAGGACTCGATTCATAAAGGGTGGTCGAATGTTTAGCCCTGGATAAGTCGCTAGGAAAAAAATCCTATTGTTATTCGCGCGTGAGATTTTTTCTCACAAACTAAATTTTTAGAAATGAAACGCTGTTCTTTTTGATGATAAGTTTTAACTGTAAAGTGAACAGTAATTATGTTTATAAATCTTCATCAGATCCCATCTCTGAGGTACAGATTGTACAAGAAAAAATTGTGTGTACAGGGCAAATGGATCGCTGGCAAGTTCTACATGCTTTCTTGAAATTTTTATTCTTTCAGAAGAGAGGAGAGGACAGAAGGTACAAAAACTATTGTTGACATTGTCAGTTCTTACTCCTCCTAGTGGCAGTTTTGCTAATTTTAATTTTAAGTTTGAAATGATTAGGTGAGGTTTATTAGCGAGAGAGCCAGTTCTGTCAAATATGCACGCCTATGTGTAACGGGGTCGATTTGCCTTATTTAACATAAAGCTGTTGATGCAAGGTCTATAAGTATTTTTCTACTACTCATTTCACTATACTTATTTATCAAAAACTACAACCGAGAGTCTATTTAAATTGTTACAAAATTAGGCCAAGCAATAGAGCCACAAATAATTGCTTTTTGGACAAAAATACTACCTGGAAGCCGCCTGTGCCATCCCGTGCAGTACAGTCTGTAGTTTATTTCCAACATGTCCTCAACTCGAAAATGCCATTTTTTAATTTGTTATAAACAACAAAAAATCGCTTTTTTTTAGTTTTTTCATTGTAAAATGGAAACTATTGAAGCGGTCTTAACGGTGCAAAAAGATGAACTGTAGAGATGATTAGAACCGGAGAAAAGCGGGAAAAACCGGATTTTTATTTTTTATTTTTTTAAATTCATAACTCTGCTATTTTTCATTATCAAGAGCTGAAACTTTGCACGGTAGTAGCTATTGACGTGCACTTCACATTTGCAAAACTTGGATTCAGTCGGATCAATAGTTTTCACAAAATCCGCATTTGAATTTTTTTTGAAATATTTTCGCGGAGAGCTGGATGCGTTTGAGGTCGTCCGATTGAAATTTGAAACATGGATTTGGAAAGTTGACGTAAACAGTAACAAAACGTCTATTCTGATTTTTCGATAAAACGCGTTTAAGTGTGTTAAAAACTAGTGAGAACATGAGGGAAAACGGTCGACCGTGCGTGAGCCATCGAGTGGTAGGGGACTGTGCGATTCGAGGAGAAACGTATTCTATTAAAAGGGGGGGGTTAACGGAACTTATAATTCTCTGCATTTGTTTATCTCGGCATGTACTGCAGCTATTTGATTGGTATTTTTTTTATTTTGTTGTATCTGAACCTGAGGAATTCGATTCCTGACTCAGATTTCATGAGTGATGAAAGAATAAGCAGGTATTCTATGTTTTTGCTACATATCTTTATATAAATAAAATATATGAATAGATAGCAGCTTTCTGACGCTTTTTTCAACGCTGATTTAATATTCCACTCCCTAGTATACATAGTTTGACAGGTTCTGTGTATAGTAACCTCCTTCAATTTTTGTAATTCAAGATGTTTGTCATCTTTCCTTTTCAAACATGCTTGTATAAGATCTCTAATGCCTCGTTCTTTGACAAGCCAGGATTTTGAGGCTTCCACGGGATCCCCGCAAAGCAAACACGTATTATTTACGTCTTCCAACAACTCGTCATCTTCTTTTTCTGATGCGTTATCATGCCTGAATAAAAACACATTCATCAAAAATACAACTCAGATAAATAAACATATATTCTAACGACAAATTTTGAAATTATATTTACCTAACAGCGGCAGATGTTGATGATTCTGTTGTATTTTCTGCAACTATACGCTTTCATCATGCCTGAATAAAATCACATTTATGAAAAATACAACTCTCATAAATAAACCTGTATTTTCTAATGAGAAATCTTGGAATATTTACCAAATAGCGGCAGATGTTGATGCTTCTAGTATTCGACTCGTCGGTCGTCTCCATGACACTGGTAATACGTAATACAAAATCTCACACAGATATATAAATTGTAAATTACTAAAAATGTTAAATTTCACAAGAAACTGTAACGGACGGTAGGAATTTGTGTACCGAAAACGACGAGTACAGCTATAAATGCTTGAAGCTACGATCTCTCGGCGGTTAGGGACTATAGTCTATAGTGAGCTGAGGACCGCTGGCGTCCGCAGCGCGCGCCTATACGTTTCTCCTCGATTCGCCCAGTCTCCCACCACTCGATCGCACTCGTGTCGTCGACCGTTTTCCCTCATGGTCTCACTAGTTTTTAACACACTCAAACGCGTTTTATCGAAAAATCAGAATAGACGTTTTGTTACTGTTTACGTCTACTTTCCAAATCTATGTTTTAAATTTCGATCGGACGACCTCAAACGCATCCAGCTCTCCGCGAAAATATTTCCAAAAAAAATTCAAATCAGGATTGTGCGAAAACTATCAATCCGACTGAATCCAGGTTTTGCACATATAAAGTGCTACTATTGTGCAGAGTTTCAGCTATCAATATTAAAAAATGGCAGAGTTATGAATGCAAAATAAAAACACACAATTTTCCGGTTATTCCCGCTTTTCTCCGGTTCTGATAATCCGATCGGATCGTTTGTTAGGTTCTCTTTGGAATTCAATTCTCTACAGTTCATCCTTTCAGACCATTAACACTGCTTCAATAGTTTCCATTTTACAATGAAAAAACTTAAAAAACGCGATTTTTTGTTGTTTATTGTTTATAACAAATTAAAAAATGGCATTTTCGAGTTGAGGACATGGTAGAAATAAACTACGGTTTGTACTGCATGAGATGGCACAGGCCGCTTCCAGGTAGTATTTTTGTCACGGACAATATCTCTATTGCTTGGCCTAAATTAATACATGCTGTCGCGCAATGAGAGAAAATCTCACACGTGGTGCAACCAACCACCTATACAGAACTCTGCACAATACTGATGCGATAGGCTTGCCCGTTATGCCCGTGAAGGGAGTGAGAGTAGCCAGTAAAGAACCAAGAAGGGCACAGGTTACTTTCGTGTGGAAAAAACATTGTACTCATTAAAATCAAAATGTCATAAAGCGACTAATGCGGGGTTAGGGATACTAAATTGTTCTCCAAATCTTGTTGAATAATCGTTATTTTTTGAAAATTCAGAAAAGTTTTTTCTAACATTTAAAATACATTCGAAGATGTGTACCGACGGAAATGTTAGAATTTTATAGATTTTGAAATGTTCTCTCAGTGTTTCCTTAGAATTTAAGTTAAATATCAACCTGATGATCCATTTTTGTGAAATGAATACTACAGACACGCTAGTTGCGGTTCCCCAAAGTACAATATTATATGATATAATGGAATACACGAGGAAATAATACACTTGGAGAAGCTGTTTAGTATTGAAGATGTTTTCTAGTTGCAATATGGCATAGTAGACTGGTGCCCACAATTTTTGTGAAAAGAAAAAAAGTAACAGGCAAGGGCCATATAGAAAATAATGTTGAAGGGAAAAAACTGAACACGAAAACACTCAAAATGGTGAAATGGGGATGCTCTTTAGGGATTGAAAACGGTTTTTAGCAATTTGCGGCGAAACAAGACCTTCTAGCGGAATATAGAAAAGTTGTAAAAAAATCAAAAAACTTTGTAATCAACACTTTTCGACATAACCTCAAAAGACGTCTAGTTTTCGAGTTGGGTACATATTTCGAAAAAACTACCCTTACCTTCCACGAACAATAATTGTCTTGGTGTTTTTTTTTTATTTCAAAGGTCTATAAGTCATTATTTCAATTGTTGAAATGTCTACTTCAAAATAGTCTAAAATAATGTAACTAGGTCGTCTCTCTGAATCATGATTTTCTCAATATTTTTAATGATTTTTAATAGTTGTAAAAAAGAATAAAAACGATATTAATGAATTAATTTTGTGGTGTAATTGTACAGTGTGATCCACTTAAGACCGTAGCACCCTCATAAAAAAACATTAAAAAAATTGCAGGGCATTTGTAGGTATACATGTTACTCATTTTTCCACATAGTCACCTTTCCCTTCTATGCTTTTTGTATGTCGTGGCACAAGCTTTTTGATGCCCTCCTCCCGCCATCTCTTTCGTCCACTTCAAGACCTCTTGTTTCACCTCCTCATCGATTTGAATTTCATGTAAGTCTTCAGGAAGGTGAAAAGATGAAAATCTGAAAGCGCTAAGTCAGGGGAATATGTAGGGTGGTTCAAAATGTCCCAACCAAATGAGTTCAAACGGGTTTTGGTGGCGTTGGTTTTTAAAGAGAAATATTCTCAATTGAAAATTGAATCAATACATGACTCCTCTGGAAATGGAAAAACCCTACGATAAAATTGAAGTTAATTTTTTGTAATATCTAACAGAAAACAACTACTTCCCCGGCTAAAGCCACGCCGGACACTAAATCTGATAGATATTGAGAAAGACTTGAAGAAAAAATCTGAAAGTGGAAATTTGCATTTTCATTTTATCGTAGGGTTTTTCCATTTCCAGAGGAGTCATGTATTGATTCAATTTTCAATTGAGAATGTTTTTTCTCTCTAAAACATGAATCCCTTCCAAGAAAGTTTATCTTGTACGATGGAAAATAGCGACCAAATTCCAACTTTCAGTCGTAGATGATTCCACAACTGACTTTATGAACATCCTGTTCATATTTTCAATGAAATCAACACACTCCCTTCTTTAACATTCCCCACAGTTTGTTTTGAATTGCTCTCATTGACTTTTGTACGGTTTCACAGTATCGTGCTGCAGTAATTGTCTCCCCCTGAGGCAAAAAATCAATCAAAATTACCCCTTTTTGGTCCCAAAACATGGATGCCATGATTGTTTAACTCATCGGTCATAATTGAAGGTCTTCCACTCCTTTGATCGTCATGAATATTCGTTCTTCCTTCAATAAACTCACGACACCACTTGAATTGGTTCGTTCGGTTCATAGCACCTTCGCCATACACAGTTTTGATCTGTGTAAAAATTTCAGTCGGAGTTTTTCTTCCGCGAGAAGGAACCTTATGACAGCGCGCACTTCGCAGTTGGCGGGATTTTTTATTGACGTTTTCACAGAAACGGACAACACTAGGAGGCAAGTTTTGGTAATGACGTGGATCGGCGGTGCTTGTTGGTTTCAGGTGACCCCCACTACCACTTAGTGTTGCCAACTTTTGCAAAAAAAATTCTCAAAGTTCTTCAGCCAAACAGTACTCCCACTTTGTGGAAATGCCTCGTACAAACACAAATTTCAATAGATTTTAATCGGAAAGGTAATTCTCACATTAATTCACATACATTCAATTCGAATTGTTCAATTTTGCATATGGCTCTGTTGATTCATTGAGGATATAATAAGAATGCTTACAGAATATTTAGATTATTAAACAGACACTTAGTATATCTCAAGAGTCTTTATGTCGAATAGCATTTGAATACCAACAATGTGTTGTGGTTATAAATGGTGATGCATGCCAAATAACGACACTTGGCTCAAATTGATTTACTTTCGAACAGGGCATTTAAGAAACCGACTCATATCCTACCTACATTCTACAGGAACTAATCCTTGTTTTATGCCATGATTACCCGCTGTCTGAAAACTATACAGGGGATCTCAAAATACGACGTGGAGATAATCTAGAAAAAATGTCCTACCTATTACGTTCCCTTGATGGAGTATGTCCAGTTCCTACATATATTGTGTATCTAGTAGTAAAAGCAATATATTCCCGGACGACAATGTACATTGTTGGCCGAGACGAAGCCGAGGCCAACAAGCATTGAAGTCTGGGAATGTGCTTTTACTACGAGGCACATACCATTTTTTCTGAAATCGCAATCATTATCAAAAACTAAGGAATTCTACATATTGTTTGCGTGAATTCAATAACTGTCTAAAATGTAAACAAGCCGGCAAAAATATTCCCGCATCGTTTTCGATACGGGAATAGTAATTTACGTAACAAGTCCGGAAAATACTGTTTTTTTGGACGAGTAGACCAAATTCTAGGACGAGCGTTAGTCCTGGAAGTCTGCGAGTCCAAAAAAACTGTTTTCGGACGTGTTGCGTACACTAGTCCGGGAAGTACGTACTTCCCGGACTAGGCCGGGAAGTGCTACTTTCCCAAAGAAAAAGTGCCCGTGAAGTGAACACTTCCCGGATGGTTACCGTTTAGGTCCGAAAACTGTCCGGGAAAGTTCGTTGCTTAGCAACGGACTAAAATACTAGATTAGCGTATTTTGAGGCCTGAAGTTGCTTCGAGAAAGTGGGCATTCTTAAACGATTTCAGAAAAAAAATATTTTTTATTATTGTAGGCTACACTTTCATCGTGAACCAACTGAGAATGTGTAAAAGGTTCATTTTCATGATTCTGTTAATCACCACAAACCTTTTAGACCAGTGCTGATGGTCGACAGAGAATACAAAGGCGAAAAAATTATTAACAGCAAAGGACCTACTGGAAGGGGAGCGGAATATTGTTCGAATGACGGGAAAAATTAATTGGAGACGAAAAAATGGACAAGATTGGAACTGGGTGAACTTTTAGGGGTTGAAAGCGATATCTAACGCTTTTTTGCGATTGACAACAAAAGTTGACCTATCGGAAAAAGTTGAATTGCGAAGTTATTCAAAATAAAAAGGTGTACAACTTTTGTATCAAACATTTTTCCACATCACCTCAAATTTTCGGGGAAAATCGGAAAAACCAATTTTTCAGTTTTTCATTTTCTTCTCGCGCAAAAATCAATGTTTTCCTCCAAATTTGGTGGAAATATAATTCAACATGTTTCAAAAATACATATTTTTCCTTTTTTTTCTACAAATTCTAAAAAAACTACCTCATTTTCAACTGAAAAGTTTCTCTGAGCATTTCAAATATTTATTAATAAAAATAAGATCTTGGATTTCGTTCGTATCCTGTCTAAAATCAACTGCAGATACGTGACTCTCGTATGAATGAACTTTTAGAAAGTACAGTGTACCGGGTGCCGCGGAAATTGATTCGCCGTTATATCTTTTTTGATCTTGATTATAATATAATGAAATTTGTAGGATCTGTATATGACATGAAATTTCATTTTTTTTTTAGAAGTTTTTCAGCTTTGTGCAACTTTCGTTTTCATCAAAAGTGCCAGAAACTTTTGATTTTTAAATGAGATATCCAGTATGTATCTGCTAGGTGAAATTTAATTTTTATATATCTATTAATTATTTTTCAAATGGCAATAGGGTCGAGTTGAGAAAAAATAGCATTTCATTACGATTAATTTGAAATTGCTCACTAATAGATTTCAAACAAACTTCCTTGAAAAACTTCACAATAACATATCTCCTTGCACAAATATTATAATATATTTTTTAAATGATAATGTAAACAATTTTTACCTAATTTACTTTTGCATAAGCTGAATGGAGTAAGATGTCGACCTGCGTAATGATTTTGTTTGATCAGTTGTGTTTGTCGCAGGATACTTCGATGAATTTTAATCATAATTTATTGAAAGATGCTTTATTTCAAGAGCGATTCAACGATATTTTTCAAGTTTGTAAACGGAAGTTTATCCAAAACCTGTGAGTGTGCAGTATCAAATCAATCGTAATAAAACTACTTTTTTCCTAACTCGACAAGCCACCATGTTGCCGTTTGAAGAAAATTTGTTATTTCAATTTAAAAATTAAATTTTCGCACATACATTTTGAACGAAAACAGTGATGTTGTATTTTTCCCGAAATTTTTGTGATTTGAACGAATACATAACACTGCAGATCAAAAAATACATGGTTGTATTCAGAATGGCATATATGCAGACAAAAGAAGTGAAAATATACTGGGTGTTCCATTTAAAAATAAAAAATTTATGACAGTTCCTGGAAACCGGAAGTTGCATGATTTTGAGTAACTCGTCAATGCAGATCCTCTAAATTCCATTCCATTATCTGCATAAACAAAAAGTGTACACGTCGAACTATCTGAACCTTGATTCATTTACTTCTTCAAAGTGAGTTGGTTTGCAACAACGTTACCCTAGTCTGGATACCAGGTCACACAGGCCTAGATGGAAACGAAATAGCGGACGCCCTAGCAAAAGGGGGGGGGGGCGAAACAACGTTCACTGGACCAGAACCGGTAATCAGTTTAGCATATAGCGCTGCCAAGAATGTCATAACAGCTTGGGCAGACAATAAAAGACTCGAGTACTGGCGTAGTCTACCGGGCCTAGCCCATTCCAAAGCATTTATTGCTATTACAAGGAAAAAACAGGACTTTGACAAACTGCTAGAACTCAGTAGAGCACATCTCAGAGTTATAGTAGGTTTGCTTACTGGCCACTGCAAACTCAAACATCACATGCATAAAATCGGAATTGCACAGATGCAGAGTGCCGGATGAAACGGCTTAACGGCTAAAAACATTCTGTGTACATGCCCTGCAGCGGCCAGAACCAGATTCTCAATATTTGGCGATACGACAGTAAGGCCAGAAAACCTGGTAAATTGTTCTCCCAATGCATTGCTCAATTTCGTCAAGAGATTGGATATACTGGGAGAAATATAACCATAGGGTGAGCCACAATAGGCCATTGGCCGCAGTGGAGGGCTTGATACGGACCCACTCAAGTTCAAACCTAACCTAACATAACATATATAGAGATCGAGAGAGCGATATATCCAATGCTGTAGTAAAATAGTCACCAATAAACTAAAGCACAAACACAAATATTAATAGATTTTAATCGGAAAGGTAATTCTCATATTAATTCACATAATTCGAACTGTTCAATTTTGCATAACGCTCTGTTGATTCATTGAGGATATAATAAGAATGCTTAAGAGCAAACACTACCTTGCTAAAATGGGAATCCGTTTTGAGACCACAGTTTTTGTTTGAGAATTTTTTGATTTTTTTTTGCATTACCCAATGTTTTTTTGTCAATTCCGGAACTTCAGTGATTTTTGGTGATGATAATTTTTAAGAAAAAAAAATTAAATGAAATGATGAATTAAAAAAATTGATAGGTTCCGGAATTCTTAATGAAATCAATGAATTTTGCAATAAACGGATTCTACGATCGGAAAATCAATATCTGATTGGCGCTGTAATCGAGAATGGACAGGTGCTGTGTTGCCAGTATTCATCGAGTTCATTATATTCACCCCCATTCTTGATAAGTATCCCAACAAACCTTAGCTGGAAGAGATGAGGAGAAATTTGACTTTTTGTTGATGGTAGCTCTTAAAGACTATTTAGATTATTAAACAGACACTTGGTTATGAATGGTGATGCATGCCAAATAACGACACTTGGCTCAAATTGATTTATTTTTGAACGGGACATTTTTAAGAAACCGCCTCACATCCCACATTCTGCCGAATCTAATTATTGTTCTATGCCATTATTGCCCGCTCTCTAAAAACTATACAGAAGATATCAAAAAACGGCTTGGAAATAATCTCAAAATAATGTATCCTACTACGTTCCCTTGATGGAGTACTAAGACTAAGCGTAAAATATTTTTTGCCAATATCTTTCGTAACACCATTTTTTTTTTCAATTTCTATAGTTTAAAATATTATTGTAATATCACCACAAACCTTTAGAATTCCGCCGTCCGTTTGTGTGTCACAGCCTCTTGTTTTCATTTTTTATAATTTACTTTCTAGTCAAAAATACTCAAACCACACATGTTCTATGGAATCTAGCATTTAAGAGGAATTTATCTTGTCACGTATGCAGTGAGTACAAAAGTGAGGACAAACAAGCTCGAGCCCTACGACACTCCTGCTTCGGCAGCCCACACTGCGGAGCTAATGTCATTTACTCTAATCCTGAAAGTCCAGTTGATGAGGTACGAGTCCATGATCTTCACCATGTATTTACGAATTGCCTGCCCTTACCATCTTCATGACTAGGCCCACCATCCAGACGGTATCAAAGGCTTCCGGGTTATCCAACAGGACCATAACTGTGTTGCAGTTGCAAGATTAAGGCCCTCGTGGACAATTCAGGCCACCTGGGAGGTCGTTGAACGACCTCTTCGGAAGCCGAACTGTTCCGACGGGATGAGTTCGAGCTCTTCCTCGTGATCACAAAGTCTGGAGGATTCTTTCCACGACGTTGGCGACAGAACTAAGCAATGATACCGGGCGGTAGCTTTCGACCCTTGCTTTCGGATTCCCCAGCTTGGTAATCGGAATAACATGAGTTACATATAATGTTATTTCGTAACATGTTACATACAAGATTTTCTCTAGTTTGGAATATTTGAAAAGCCTATGAACATAAATGGAACATGAAAACTAATTTTTTATTTAAAAATTTGGAAAATCAAGTGTACATCTGTGTAGGTATGTTTCCATAGTTACCTCTGTTACTGATCCTAACACAAAAGTTATTTATTCGATTCCAAAAACGGAGATAATTTATTAATAAAGAGAAAAATGTCTGACTCTGGTTCAGGTTATCGTTAAGAGCCACCATCAGCGCGTCACACCGAAATGCCAAATTTCTTCCTCGTCCCTTCCAGCTAGGGTTTGTATGCATATTTATCAAAAATAGGAGTGAAGACAATAAACTCGATGAACGTTGGCAACACAGCACCTGTCCGTTCTCGATTACAGCGTAAATCAGATATAAATTTCCCGATCGTAGAATCCGTTTTGTGCAAAAACCATTGATTTCATGAAAGAGATATTTTTTGCATGGGCTCGGTGGTCTCATAAGAATTCCAGAATCTCCCAATTTTTTTTAATTCGCCATGTCATTTAAATTTATTTCCTTAAAAATTATCATACCCGAAAATCACTGAAGTTCTGGAATTTATACAAAAACATTGAGTCTTTTGCTGAACAAAAAAAAAAAGCTCAAACAAAAACTGTAGCTGTAAAACCGATTCCCGTTTTAACAAGGTAGTGTTTACTCTTGATATATTTGGAATACCCGGTACATCACTTGCGAAATTTATCTGGTACAAAAAAAATTAACTCTATATTTTTGATAATTGTTGTTTTTTCGAATTAATGATGCAATGAACTAGTTAAGAAAAGTAAAACATTTCCTTACTGATGATGAACAGTTGTGACATTCACGTCAGTTTTAGAAAGTGACGCTTTATATATCAAAAGTAGATAATGACACATTTTGAGGTAGACTGAATTCATATTTGTTGCGATCTTTGACTTACAACAAAAAATAGGACAATTCGAGTACACACAAAACAGAACAAATTCACTCATTTGGGTCTGATACACTGGTCATTACTGGAGATGTATTGGGCATATTCTGAGCATTACAAATATGTTTTAATAAAAATAAAATCTTGGACTTTTTTTATATCCTGTCTATCATCAACTGAAGATACGTGAACCTCGTAGAAATAAACTGGTAGGAAGTTACAGCAGTTACACGACAAACTGTCAAAACCTCGGTTGGGTTAACATTATTCAATACAAATTAAAAAAAGAACAAATGATAAAGAAATCCGAACTCACCCAATTTATAATTCAAATTTGTCAACGAGTTGACTTGATTTGATTAACATCCCTCTGCTAATATCGCAACCAACCACCCCCTCCACCGTGAGCGCTTCTAAAGAATCATTCAACATAAAATTAATGATATGATTCTACGCCTGAACCTACAAGATCGCAATTCGTTCGGGAATCCTGAGAGATAATCGAATAATAGAAAATGACTCACTTCGGTTTTGCGTTTTGATCTCTCATCTATGACACCCTTACCCTCGATGATGTTCAAGACAGCCACTTTGCGTCAATTTATATCAGACTAATGGCATGGTAATAATCCCATTTTATTTCGTCAGAAAAAGAAAACATTGCTATTGTGAATATTAATGACAATCTGAATGGATGAAGGTCAGTTTGAGCTTCGTTGTAATGAAGTGCAGTAGCAGGTCAAATCAATGTTAAATTAGTCATCTTCAGTAGCGCTATTCCCTATTTTATTAAATCAATACACTTACAAGTGAAAAAAAAATTAAAGACAAGCTTTTATTCAAATGAACTAAAAACGAATAAATCATTTTTCAAATGTGTGTTAATGTGTGAATAACAGATTATTTATTTTTTTCTATGAAAACAGGTAATTTTGCGTGACTAGGTTTTGAATGTGTTGCTCATGCAATAACCTACATCACACATCTGAAGCAATTATTTTTACCTTCTTACTGTTTTTGAATAAAAACTGGTTTTAATTTTTTTTTATGTTTTCTTCCTTTTCAAAAAAGTCCCAATCTTCTACGCAGAAAACCCCACAAAACTTTTCCGCCATCTGGTAGCCACCACCATGTTGAATTTATGAGGTTTGACAAAAGATGCATAATCTGCAACCTTGAAAACTCCCACATACCAGTTCTACAAAACTCGTACTCCAGCTTGGAAATGATAATTTCAGGCCCCCAAACCTCCACATACCAATTTTGAATAATTTGATTGTGCAAAAACTACACATCGGACAAAAAACATCTTGCGTACAGTTGAACCACATATTATTATCAGTTTCCCCAATATTGTTTGTCCAGCTTCAGATTTATAAAAATTAAAAAAAAAGAGAAATGGTCTATTTTTCGAGATTTTCATCCATTTTGTAGGTTTTATAAATTTCTACAAAAGTTCCGATGACTGTAAAACGATTCCTTGAATAATCTATGAGGTATTTCCAAAAACCTAAAAAAGTTGTAATCTTTTTCACAATTTCTTGTTTAAAAAATTTCACAAATCCTGGGGCGAAAACTGGGTTTTTCATTAA
Organism: Chrysolina oricalcia; assembly: GCA_944452925.2. Classification (NCBI taxonomy): domain Eukaryota; kingdom Metazoa; phylum Arthropoda; class Insecta; order Coleoptera; family Chrysomelidae; genus Chrysolina; species Chrysolina oricalcia. The sequence goes on along the minus strand of OX101817.2, from coordinate 54,065,475 downwards.
CGAACTATCTTAAAGCGTATAGGCCATTTGCGTCTTTCATTTTGTGGGGAAAAAAACCTCTATAGTTTGATCTTATATTGGATCCATACATACCAATTTTCAATGAAATCAAACCATAATCACTAAGCTTATATCACAATCTTGGAGCCACAATAGGGAATATGCAAAGTGATATAAATTGACTTGATTTTTTTACCTCATATACTTCATTGTCTTGAAATTATACCGAAACCATTAGTTTATCATTTAGTTTGTATTTAACTTCATAAAACTTTAATCAAAAAGTGCATAATGAGCGCGAGGAATTCAAATTTGCGAAATATATCACCATTGGTCGAAACGAAGAATGACGTCACATGGCACGTTATGAAATTTATCTGAGTTGATATTCAAACTGTGCTAGTCGTCTTTCATAGAAAATTTGTTTTTATTTATATATTTGTAGTGTTTTCCATTACATAGTTCGATTTTGGTCTAGTGACAATTGTAAATTATCACGAGTAATGACTGAAAGCGGTTTTGTCAAAGCACAATCCGACAATACCTGAACTGATAAGTAGTAATAGTTTATGAAATGATAGTTTTCCTTTTGTAATTTAGGTGAGGCAGGTATATACAAAACATTTATGCATACAAAACTTACTTCTGATCAATTCACTTCATGTTAACTATCGAAATACAATGTACTCACATTGAAATGATCTTCACAACAATGTAAATGTGATATTGGAGATACTTCGCCTCTTCTCATAACCTTACACCATTGTTTACGTATTTTCGCATCTCGTGGAACAGAAAAAAATACTTTACTTGGTGTACTTATAATTGTGTCTTGACATTCCGGTACTAGACAATACCTATAAAATGGTTTTTTAGCATTTTCTATTATCGTAATAGCGATTAAAACTGCAAATCCCTAACCTAATTAATAACTGTCAATAGTGTCCATGGCCATAACTATAGAAAGGCGTGTTCATCGAAGACTGCTCTGGTTGATCGAGATCACATTCACATATGTTCATCTCTCTCTAACACTTGTACTGCATTTGTCTTACTCTTATCAACTTCAAGCAAGTAGAGCAATCAGAGTACGTCTCAACGAACGACACTGAAGAAGAACAACACTGATAGCGCCATGTGGCGTCATCCACAGCACGCGAAAATCAAGGCGTTCAAATAGGTCAAATTCAATCGGTATTATATATTGTTATGAAAACTTGTAGTAAGTGAATGGAATGAGTAATATATTTTTTTTAACCCTTATGAATGCAGATACTTACTAGATTTTGATTTCAAGAATTACGAGTAGTTTACTTTTCTTATGAAAAACCATTTTGAAATCATTTTAAAAAAATATCATCCAGTATGAATTGATATCATGAGTTTGTGGAGAGCCAACTAGAAAAAAGAAAATAATAATGGGATTGTTAATAGTAGGAGAATTTAAATATTTCTAATACAAAAATGGTAGTTCAAAGAGAATAGAAATGTGAATAAAGACTTTTTTACATTGTAATTGATTTAATAAGCTGTTGTTGAACTTATTATTGATAGAAATTTAAAAAAAAAAGTGGAAAATAATATTTGAGTGACAATGAAAAGTGTCAAGGAGAAGTCAGAAAGAATAGTTATGGTGATAAAAAAAAGAAAAAAGAGTTTGTTGATGAGAGAAAATTTTTTTGGAGAATAGCTGAAGACAATTTTCATGAGAAAATTTCACAAAACCAGACAGTTTCCATATTTCAAGAAGAAAAAACTCATGAACCAACAAAATGAAGTAAAACCACTCACATTTCTACAAGCAGGTATCCTGAGTAAAATAATATATGACAACCACATTTCCGGAGACATTTCATCTGAAGAAAAGGTATTTATCCTATAATATCCTTTGGGAGAGCTGCTACAAATTGAATTTTGAACTTTACTACGCCAATGGTGTCATTGCCTACAAACTTTCAATTTCAGTTTACCAATTAAAAACTTTTATAACGTACCTACGAACTCAGTGCACTTTAAAATCCTCCACGAACAATTATTAGTAATCATAATCAATTAGTTTATTTTATTTTCTTTCTACAACTCAAACAAAAGTGAGGTTAAATTATATGTTAGATGTCAACAGCATGGAATGAATACTCATGGAATGACTAGGCGCTGTCTCATAGACCTGCAGCGTGCATTTAATACAGTGTGAAGTAAACTCCAATATCTGTGAAAATTCATTTCAAGAGAAATCATCATTATCCTCATCATATTATAGAATTTTGATTGAAAATTTATAACATTTTTATTTGATTTGTTTGCTTAATTAACTGTTTATAAATAAAAATAATTTGAATTCTGAATCTTTAAAATTTATTTATTTGAAAAGAAAACATTACAATTCAAAATTTTGATAATAGTAAAGATATAACATTCTAAGAACTCGCCCTGTTTGAGAGAGTACTTCATGCTGGCGCACCGTCTGAGCTGAGTTGCCACAAACTAAAAAAAAAAAGGTAGTAAGTATCTAGCATAAAAAAAAAATTATAAAAAAATTAGTATCATAACAATTGTCGCCTAGCAACGTGGGGCCAAATTTCTGAATAAATTATAACAAATTTTTCTTTGCAAAATTGTGTGAGTTGAAAAGGGAAAATTTGGAAAGTAAATAAAAAAAAGAGTGAAAAAGGTGTATGACAGAGAAGAGTGAGTGAGATAGTTTGAAAGTTATACATTTGAGAAAAAATTGAGAATCCCGTTGAGTAGAGAAAATGAATTTGAGAGACGGAAAAAGAATAGGTGAGAATGATGGAGAATATGATGTAAGACAGAGTGGAGATCAAGGAGAAAGTAGTGGCATGCAAGGAGAACAGAGAGAAAGTGCAAGTATGGAGAGTCAAATACAAATGCTGATGAAATTTATATCTAATAACATGGAAAAGATGGAACAAAGTATGAAAGGGACTTTAAAAGAAAATATAGACGGTGTAAAAGAACAAATTGAAGAAGTCAAAGAAAATATGAGAGTAAGTATAGAAGGGAGCCACAATAGGCCATTGGCCGCAGTGGAGGGCCTGATACGGGCCCACTCACGTTCAAACCTAACCTAACCTAAGTATAGAAGGTGTTAAAGGAAACATGGACAGAATGGAAGAAAAATTGCAAATAAAATTAGAAGAAAATAATAAAGAAATGATTCACATGTACAAGGAATTTGAAAAAAAAAATGGAGTTGAGAAATTATGAATTTTATGATAAAACAAAACAAGACATTTTGAATATGAACAGTTCAATAGAAAACAACAATAAACGAATTGATGAGGTTAGGGTTGACAAGCCAGGAAATAATGGGTGAAATAAATAAGGTAAATAAAAAATAGTGTCAAATCAAAAACAGTCAAATATTTTGGAATATAATAATGATGAATACCAAAATAAGTTGAAAAATGTGGAAATAAAAATAAGTGAGTTAGAACAGAGTAGAGTAGAAAGGAATATTGAAACTAGAATTATTAACACATGTCAGAATGTTCAAAATAACAACAAATTTGAGGGAAATATAAAGAAACTGCACCCAATAACTTTTGTTAAAATCATGAAAAACAAGACTAAAAACATGACGAATATGGACGAATTGAAAGACACCATAAGACAATATTTAAACAATCAACCTAGTATCTGGTTCAACAGCCAGGAAAAAAATATAAATACGTTTGAAGATTTTGAAAATTAATTTTTAAGGCAATATTGGGGGGAGAATGCTCAATTAGTAGTACGAGATAAACTGCAATTTGGAAAGTTTGATGAGAGCAGAAGTTATAACTATAATAAGTATGCTATACAATTATTTGCTATTGCTCAACACCTAAACCCAGTAATGAGAGAAGAGGAAATTGTGGGAAATATAAGTAGACACTATAGACAAGAAATTTTTGAAATAATAAACATGCACGAAATCAAAACAATGGGCAGACTAAGTGAATATTTACTTAGACTTGAACGTACACTATCTTACAGAAGTCAAGAGACAAGTTACCAACAGAGCAATACACAAACAAATTATAGATATGAACAAACTAATAATGATTACAATACCAATTATAACAGAAACACTAACAGATATACAGAAAGACAAAATACAAATAGAGACATACAAAATCAAAACACAAGGCAAAATTCTTACAACAATTACACTAACACTCAAAATAGAAACAATAATGACAATTACAATAGGAATTATGAAAACCAGAATTACATAAGCAATAGAGATTTGGAGACAACAAAAGACGTAATAAATAAATGCAGATTATGTCAATTGGGAAAGAACAAAAATAGAACTAACAAAAATGAACCAAGAAGCATACTTTCAAATAAAACTTTGCAAATTATTTCAATAGACTTTCTTAGTAACTTAATAACCACAGAAAATAAAAATAAACACATATTTGTGATAATGGACCATTTTTCAAAATTTGTAGCTCTTTATCCTACTAAAAAGACTAATTTCAAAACTGTTAAGAACTGTTTATCAAAATTTATAGTAGAAAGGGGTAAACCAGAGACGATTATTTTAGATGATGCTACTTATTTCAACAATGACCGAATGAAAAAATATACACAAGATATAGGAATTAAATTAAATTTCACAAGCATTAGACACCCAGCATCAAATCCTACGGAGAGATACATTAAAGAAGTAATAAAATTTTAAAAAATCATTTTACATAAAAATCACAAAACATGGGATGAAAAATTACATGAGGTAGAACAATATTTGAATGAAGTACCCAACACTGTTACAGAAGAATGCCAGACATACATAATGAATGGAAGAATGCCTGACAGAGAGTGGATAAGGGATGAGAAAGAATTGAGTGAGGTAATGGAAACAGTGAACAGAAGAATTATGAAAAATGCATTGAAAAATGTAAGAAAAGAAAATAAGCACAGAATTAATAAAGTAAGATTTAAAAAGGGGGAACTAGTAATTATTAAAGCATTAAGAGTACCAAACTCTAAAAAAGGAATATGTGCGAAGCTACAGTTACCTTTTGAGGGACCGTATGAGATAGATAATGAGGAGCCCAAAAATAGTTATAGATTGATAATTCCAAATGATAAGAGTTTAAGGGGAATTTTCCATATAGAAAGCCTATACCGATATAAGAGATGATAAAAAAAAACATTTATTATGAAAGAAAGAATTGTATAAAGTGTAAATAGAAAATTAAATATTTTTAATTTGTCATTGATATTCCAAAACGTAAAATATTGAATTTGGGAAAATTGTTATGAAAACTTGTAGTAAGTGAATGGAACGAGTAATATATTTTTTTTAACCCTTATGAATATTTATACCTTGCAGATACTTACTAGATTTTGATTTCAAGAATTACGAGTAGTTTACTTTTCTTATGAAAAACCATTTTGAAATTATTTAAAAAAATATCATCCAGTATGAATTGATATCATGAGTTTGTGGAGAGCCAACTAGAAAAAAGAAAATAATAATGGGAATGTTAATACTAGGAGAATTTAATTTTTTATTGAAAAAAGGGTAGTTCAAAGAGAATAGAAATGTGAATAAAGAATTTTGTACATTGTAATTAATTTAATAAGCTGTTGTTGAACTTATTATTGATAGTTCTTCAAAATATGCCAAAATTATATTTTCAGAAACACTTTTAGTTTTGTATTTTTCCTTCCAATCCATAAACTGTTTGTATGCATTTTCATATTTTCCTCTTGAAGTTGAAGGTAGTAAATTCAATGACAATGAATTAACTTGTTTGTGTATTTTCAATTTCAGAACTGTCGCTATCCATTTTAGTTCAATCTCATTAAAAAATGACGGGACAAGAATATTTTACGAATATTTTATGCTTGACGTTTGTTGACATTCAAATGATTCGATAGATGTTGCTCCGTTGCCTAGCAATGGATAGTGTGTATGTGGGTATTTGAGACAGCAGTAGTGATGTCTATGATTTTTGTTCAGAATATTATGAATTTGTACGATAATTTCCCTCATATTATATAAACCAATAGACTTTGTCTATTCATTTTTGAAGTTGCCTGATCGAATATCCCTTCGAAATGCAGAATTTTCAAAATATACTTTTACCTTGCTGTCACGAAAACTGTTAGAAATTAGGTACTGAAAAAAATTTTGGCACAGAAATGTCACTTTGTGGCACAGAAATGTCACTTTGCAGCACACTAATGTTTGCGAACGTAAAACTATGCAGAAAAGCATGTTTTGGAGTGTGGTTGTAGAAAAAGTTGTTTTTTTATTACCGCTTACCAAAGTAGCCTTTGACGCTTTCAGATTTCAACGCAAAGTTGACGTTTTCCGAGAAATGTCATTTTGTGAAAGCTTTTACGCTCTAGAGCGAGAATATTGAATAAACGCTCGATCTCCCTAGCTTCTGTTGAAAACAAACCTATTCTTTCATGATGGAAAGTGAACACAAGAAATTCAAAGCACTCTAAGAAATTGCGATGGTGTTAAGGTTAGAGATTCTTCCTACTCATCTGATTTATCGATCTTGGCGTGATTTCGAACTCGGGACTCGGTAATCTTTTTAGGCATGTTTTCTCTTTTTTTCCTTCTATTGGAGATGTAAATTATTGGATATTTGGATAGCTTATACATTTGGAAATACTATTGAATGTAAATTCTCTCATAGGTAATATTATGTGCCTATGTTGAATGAAGCGTATATCGTTTTTATGTCTGCTGCATTTGTAAATAAAATCATGTGTGTATTTCGAGCACAAAGTGTCATTGCCGCTCTCCAAAGATTACCGCGCTTCGCTTCGTGTCGCGCGGTAACTCTCTTTGTCGAGCGGCAATCAATTACTTTGCGCTCTAAATACACAAATAGCCATTTTTTAGTGGATCAGTGAGAAAGACAGTGTTTTTTGAGCTAAACCAATGCAATAGTTTGCCTTTGTAGTCTAGAATGGTAACTCGCGTTGTCGATAAAAATAGTAGATTCCTACGGGAATAAAATCGATCATTTGTTCGAACCATTCTTTAAAAACGTCACCAATGATATCTTCGTGAAAGTCACCGGTTCGTTTCGATACAAAGGTCTTCTTTCCTCAAACCCTTCTGAACCCTCTACATGAGATTATTAATATTTTACCCTTGCCTAATGGTGAACTCAAGCTCAATGATGTATAGGCTTTCTGTCCTGCCAGTATACAGGGTGGGTCACGGTCGATGGTACCTTAGACGTTTACGGAGAACGGGACATAGGATCATTCTGAAAATTTGGTTTCTCAAGTAGTTGCTCTTGGTCTATCGATCTAAAATATTTTCGGCAATGCAGCGTTGCCGCTTATACCAGAAAGTAGCAGCATCTTTGTTATTTCAAATGGGTCACCCTGTATATTACCGCATTTTTGAACTTGTTATTCCTTTCTGATTATTTCTGCTTCATACTCCCCTATACCTATCTCAAACGGTTTTTGAGATATTGGTTATTTTCCACATTTTTTATACAAAACATAGCTCGAATTGAATGTTTATTTCTGCGGTATTTGGATTCTTAGGAAGTTGCAATTTTGTGTTTAGTTCATCAAGATCATGAACATTGATTCTGTATAGAGAAGTTTGTTCTGCGTTATACAGGGTAGTTCAAAATTCATGATCTTACTGCTAGATACGAAAAGGGTTGAAAGTGCGTTTTTTTTAAATGGAACATCCTGTATATTATGAAATATCCTGAAAGATGACTAAATTCCCTTCGAATTGTTATATCATGTTCCTATACCTAAATAGCCAGAATTCCGAGATAATAGCAATTATCACTTGTAATCTCCCAAGTGCTTGAATTATTGCCGGAAATTTTTCGAGTGAATTTTCTTTGAAACGTGCGTGACCTAGCTAAAGTCATCACTATCCAAGACCACATAACGAATCTTTCGTATAAATTTAACAAATATCACATTCCCAAGAATTCACTCACCAGGGAAATAACAAGAGTAAGGGCACACCACAATGAGCCTCGCAAACACAGCTGGCTCATTTACCAAAAATTGGACTTGTTCCATGAACGCCAAGACTAAGCACCAAGTCACCTCTATAGAGGACTAAGACCAGAACCCGGTTTTTTGCCGAAAACTTTTTCCGGGAATCCACGAATCCACATAAAACCCCTCACGAATCACACTTCTAATATCTGATCAATCTGACATTCAATTAGCATAGCGGAAGACAGGGTATACTAATACCATGATGTAGGAAGGTCAAATCTGAGACACCCGTCAACAACAGCGGGGGTGCCACACCTGTTCTTCTTGAGGAGCCGAGAAGACACTACATTCGGGACAACGCCGACCCCTGGCAACAGGGGTCGACGGAGCCCCCACACCCCAGCACCCCCTCACAACCTGCGGGATCCCTATCAGCCCACGGAGGTGGGCGGAAAATATCAAGCAGAGTTGTGTTGTACATAGATTTCACCGAAATGCAATGTAAATAGTTAAATATATGAATATATATGTTTTTGAGTTTGAGTTTGAGCTTAGCGGTAGTGTTGCGGCCTATGAGTCGCTAGGTCGATAGTTCAATCCACGATAAGAACATAACTTTTTTATTTTTTTTTGTTATAAATAGTTCAGGTGAAACCGTCGTTAGTTATTTCTTATGAATTGTTGGATGATTTTAATTTCTCCATGTGAAATTTTCTTACCGAATCCCCCTCGTGCTTGAATTAATTGCCGTAAATTTATCTCGTACATGAATTTTCAAAAAAATTCCGGCAATAATTCAAGCACTTGGGAGATTACAAGTGAAAATTGCTTTTATGTCGGAATTCTGGCTATTTAAGTATAGGAACATGCTATATCAATTCGAAGGGAATTTAGTCATCTTTCAGAATATTCCATAATATACAGGATGTTCCATTTAAAAAAACGCACTTTCAACCCTTTTCGTATCTAGCAGTAAGATCACCCTGTATAACGCCCTGTATAACGCAGAACAAACTTCTCAATCAATCTTGATGAACTAAACACAAAATTGCAACTTCCTAAGAATCCAAATACCGCAGAAATAAACATTCAATTCGAGCTATGTTTTGTATAAAAAATATAGAAAATAACCAATATCTCAAAAACCGTTAGAGATAGGTATAGGGAAGTATGAGGCAGAAACAATCAGAAAGGAATGACAAGTTCAAAAATGCGGTAACATAGAGGGTGACCCATTTGAAATAACAAATATGCTGCTACTTTCTGGTATAAGCGGCAACGCTGCATTGCTGAAAATATTTTGGATCGATAGACCAAGAGCAAGTACTTGAAAAACCAAATTTTCAGAATGATCCTATGTCCCGTTCTCCGTAAACGTCTAAGGTACCATCGACCGTGACCCACCCTGTATATCACTCGTTTATCCACGTGCCGTCCAGATAATAAATACGTTGATCTTCGTTTTGGAATTGTTTAATATTGCGTAAATAGCCTCTTCGCCACATCGCAATATCTGGTTTATCTATCAGTACAGAATTGTCTCTTATGCTTGGTATAGATGAAACCAATTTGTTTTAAAATTTTCAATGCCTGTGAGAGTGCTGAGAACGCGCAGATTGTTCCTATAGTCCTTCCTAAGATTAGCGCTGTCGCAATTGGTTAAATTTGAACGAACGTTTTCGAATTGTCTAAAGAATTTGACATTCAATTAATACGAATCTCACCTTACAGGACGGAAACAAATGGTCAAATCAAAGAAACTTTTAAAGGAAAGGAAAATTGATTCAGGAGTTCCACAAGGATCTGTGTTGGGTCTAACCCTTTTTTATTGTATGTGAATGACATCACCAATATCGATATTTCAGATAACACGACTATGAATACTCTGAAATAATAAAAACCCTTGCAAGTTGCATAACATAATATCAGCCGATTTGAAAAGAGTTAAAGATTTATCTAAAATAAATTTCATATCATTTAGATGCTCGCAATAAATTTCTAGGTGTGTTGATTGACCAGAGTTTAAAATTCGAAGATCATGTAAAACAACTCACTGGTAAAATCTCCTCGGGATGTTATAAGAATTGGGGTTCAACACTGGCTTACTATGCCTTCAGTGACTCTCAGTAGCGGTACGGAATACCGTTTTGGGGAGCACAGAAAAGGGCTATAAGGTATGTAACCTCAAACCAAGAGAATCATGTGGAACTTTTTTTATACACAATACAATTTTAACTGTTACTGCACTATTCCTATTGGAACCTGTTCGTCTAATAAATGAGCATATAATGAACTTTGCTGAGTCTTCTACCCATTATAACACTCGGAACATTAGCTAAACTCTGAAACTTCCAGTGCCAACCAGAAATATCACCAAAGACTCCATTCATTACAATTCCATACATAAGATCTGCAAATTTGAATGACTCCCAATTCAGGAAGGCAGTCAAACAATTTATATCTGATTGACACTATTATAGTTTGCAGGAATATTTTAAAGAAAGCTTTTAGCTGGTTTATTTATGTTTTTATATTGACTAACCCAGTTGTTGGTCAACTGTCTTGTTGAACCTTTTAAACATATGATTTTATTCTTCAAATTTTAATCATGTTGTCCATTTCATTTTATCTATTGTTTGAGTCTCTAACCTCCTTTGACCAAATCGAAACTTTTATTTGTTATCTGCAACCTTTTTTATTCTATGTTAAATTTCATACTGCCCAAGCTTTGTCAACAATATACTGTTTTGTGATAATGAAGCATATACGTTATTACTATTAATTATGAGTGTCGACTGATCTGAAGAATTCTCATAGGATCAACAGTATTTATTTTATTTACACATCCCCAAGAAAATAAATAATTCCGATGATCGTTCTAAGTTTTGCCGACACAAAAAAATCATTTCCTTCCACATCCGTTGAGACTAGAAGATCATTCATATTCCTGGTGAGTTCGTTGCGTGTACAATTTTCGAACGACAACGATGATATTATAAATAAATAGTGTACCATCACAGACTTGTTGAACCAAGGCCTTCGACAAAATGTAAATATATTCTCCAGTCAAATTCTATGTTCCAAGATTGCGAGCCGCTCAATTCACAGCATGCAATTAATTGCCGATTTTCAAAAACAAATTACGTACACGTGTGCACTCACAGACATCTAGTGTTAAGAGGCCTTGTATATTTAAATTCAGAACAAAGCAACCATAATCTTGCAGTACTATGGGGTATTTAAATTTTATATTCAACACATATTTTATTCAGAATTCAACAAGCATACATTGAAAGCTATTAGCTGTCTGAATTTTTCTTGAAATTGTTTAGTATCTGAGAAATTGAATTGTTTTATCGTTTGATGGATATTTTGTGAAGAATGCATCTCTATTTCGCCTTCTAAGAACGGAGAGGAATTCGACAGTCAGCAGAGTAAGAAAGTCTATGTGTTACTGTGACCCAAACTTCCGTCTCAAGCTATATATTTTTCTTGATGTCAATCATAAATGGTAGAAGGTATACTTGGTTGTTTAGGTCGAAAATTTTCAAATTGCACAGGTTTAATTCGAGAATTGGTAGAGATAGAGCAATTCTTCTATCGTCAATCGATTCAAAATAATCGAATTAGCTGTGAATTTCAGTCAATAGAAAATCTTGATCTCATATGGGCCATTATTAGATATATTGTAAATTTTAACATAATATTGATCCAATATGGGTGAATACTAGAGAAACAATATTATATTTTCAATTTAATATAATATAGTATTGGGTCATTATTGGTTGAATAATTTACTACATTATCGATAAAACAATATTATCTACAAATTGTTTCAAATATCTAGAATAAATATGGCAATCCCAATATTACTCTCATATCGATTTGAGGGATAAAAAAAATATTATACATCCAAATTTTACAGCACATTGGTTGCATATGTAACGAAATGTAAAACATTGCGTTCCTTTTCTGATTGGGATAGTTCATTCCGATCATCTCATTTAGATAGTTTGTACTGATTATAGTTTGTTCCGATGTACCTTATTGTTCTGTGATGTGAAATGCAACATAACTGCATTGGTAACACTGAAGATAGAAATAGCGAGAGGGAAGGAATATCCTTTCCTGGAGGCCCTTCATCGGCCCTTTCTGAAGCGAGCATTCAAGGCGTTTGGGTGTTTTGAGTTTCCCTTCGGGAAATGTATTGATTTTCCACAACGAAGAAATGAAAGGTCTTATATTTTATATCGATTAATTTGAATTCGATTATTTGACGGAATCGGTCTACCTACATATCGACTTTCTCTTTGGCACATTTTTCTTTAAATGTATTAAATTCATTTTGGCGACTTGGTTCACGTCTCTGGTGAAACAAAGATGGACACATGAGCGTCACTCATAAATATTTTCAAAATTTTCAATCTCAAATAATTTAATGTAATCCTGATACCTTATTAACATTTGAATTACGTTTCGTATCGTCTTTTGACTAGTCGGTCCGAAAATGTCAAAATTTAACCAGTCCATAACCTCTAAAAGTGATGATTCACATGTTTTGATGATTTCGATTAATTCTTTTATTTTTGGACTTTAAATATCAATCAAATGGGCCGAGGTGGTCGGTGGTAGTTCGATCCACTGATTCACCGGTCTCGTGCATGGCATCACACGTAAAAAGGTAAGGGCTGCGTCTTTCCTAGCTCACACAAGTCTCTCGAAGACTTCTGAGGGTTGCGCGTAGGGGTGCAATCGGTTGACGGAAAATAACAATTTAACAATTTAACAACAATAAGACCGGTTTCTGTACCTGCTTTACGATTTTCAGTGATACAAGTTTTTCCAGAAGTTTTCCTGGAACGCTCAGAAAATATCAACCTGCTAGAAGTGTGAACAGTGAATAGAAGCTAAAGGCACTCCTCCTGAACCTGGTTGGTGATCTGTACCAAGGACTGGTCTGGTAGCTAGGAGTACGGAATTCGTGGGTGAGTCATTGCTTTCATTTCATTTAATTACAATCTGTAGAAGCTAGATAGTTCGATCTATTCTGGATCACTCACTAGCCACGTTTAGATGGAAAGGCCTAGCCAAAGAGAAAATCTATTGCCTTTCATTTGCTTTGTGAAATTTGATATCGAGGTACTATTTCAGTACTCTCTCTTTCTCCTCACTCAGGAGATAAACTCAAAACAACCATCTGCTTGCGTTGCAAGTTTGTTAACGAGGAATTTTCTCAGTACATTCTCTTTCTCCTCAGTCTGGAGATATATCTTTGATTTATATTTGTCGAGGATATTTCTCGTTACAATTTATCTCTACGCTTTATCGTTACACTTTCTCTTTCTCCTCAGTCTGGAGACATTCTATAATTATTTATCTTTATCGATAAGAAAGATCAATAATTTTATATCCTTTTCCCAGTCTGAATGACTGTTCAAATTTGAATATTTTATTCCTTAGTTTATGAACACAATATTTTCATGATAATTATTTTTCTCGCTTGAGATTGGCCTTCTCTAATTTTGTATGAGAAAATTCTAAAATTAAACTTTATCGTAAATTCTTGTGCTTCACACAACTTCAATCTTTAACACATTGTTTAACTCAGCAAATCTTTTAAATGTTACTTTTTTAGACAAATGTTATTTTCGTGAAAATATGAAATTTTACCATTTCTGTAACAAACTTTAAAGTTAATCTGTAAGTTGATTTTTCCTTGATTATTCTTATCGCATTTGTCAATTTGAGACAAGGTACTGGTTTGTTTTTATTTTCCACAGTGTAACCTCAGCATTCAAACATCTGAGCTTTAGGAAAGACTCCACTATACCAGATAAGCTACTACAAACTTATCCAGCTAGTAGAGCAGCCGCTGTCTCGAGACAACCTACAAGCGTCCTACATCCAACGTTGAAGTAGAGCTGGAGTAAGTCTTCCTACACCATCGCAAATACTGATCATAAAAAGTAAACAAACCAGTCATTTGTAAGCGATTATACTCTTTCCAAATTTATAAACTCAAACCATTTCAATCGTAATATTTTTGTAGAAATTTAGAAATTCAAACTTCAATTATATAAATAATTTTTTTTATTGTATCCAAATTTATAAACAAATTGTGAATATAGTGTTTTCAGATTTTTTTGTTTCACTGTTGAGAAGCACAAAGTACATCCTTTGACAAAATCCGTGTTTTTGGTATTTTCATAAAAAAAGAAGCTGGTGCCCATATTACCTTGTTATTTTCTTTAATTTCGAGTATCTAATTTTTGTCAAAGGATCTATCTATTAAACTGACAGATAACGAAATCCACGACCTCCCGTACCAATCTGAGCAGCTCACAGGCTCACAGGTATACAATGAGCAGTAACTATCTAAAAAGTGTTTTTGGTGTTACAAATATTATTTCACCAATAATGAATATACAGAAAATCATATTATTCTCTATTTGGTCAATATTGCTCGAATATCAATAAAATAATAAAATAGAAAGGGCTCATCAACTCCATATATTGGCCCAGAACCCGCATTAATAAATCCGACATTCGAGGATGCATTCGGGACTGGGTCAAGCGAAAACAAAAGGAGAGGTGGCACGAAGCCCCCTTCATGCACCACGGGAAAACATACATTAAAGAACCGTCAAAACACAAAACTGAAGAACTACTCAAGCTGAGCAGGAATCAAGTTGGAACAATAACGGGTCTTCTCACTGGTCACAGTCCAATGAGAAAACACCTGCACAAAATGGGTCTGTAGTCTGTACAACGGAGAACTTTCCTGCAGACAATGTGGTAAAGGGACAGAAACAGCCAAACATATACTGTCAGAATGCCAAACATATACTGTTAGACCGCAAGAGACAGGCAATTTTTGGAAAACCCAATTTAACTCCCGAAGAATACAACAGCCAACCGGTGAAGAACCTGTACAGACTGGTACAGGGGACCAGAGTTACGGAGTGGGTGCTGTAAAACCAACACGGAAAACACAAAAAGCACAAGAGGCTGAGGTGTAGCTGGTGAAAGAACCAGCATCCGAGGAAGGAAAAAAAACGAGTGTTTTCTAGGTTGAAGGGTAGAATGTTTTCACTTCAAGCAAATTCATTTCAAGAGAATTTATGTAAAGAAGCAAACATTTCGAATCATTTTGAAATGAGATTATATTCATCAAGTAGAAATAATTATTGTTTTCAGAAGATTATTCTATTCTAGAGTATGTATATTTTTTATTGAAGAAATTATTTTTTATCTGTGCGTCCACTTTATTACCGCCTGACGTTATTGAGAACTGCAACATCCCTTCATTCTTTCAGTTTTAGATATTAGTGATGAAACAGGAAGAAGAAGGAAATATTTTCTATATGAAAATTAACTCATTGATATTTTTTGCAAAACTATCAAGATAACGCCAATATCTACTATAACAACTGAGCAATAAACAATGAAGACACTGTTTCAGTTTTCATCGTAATTTAATGATTATAAAACTACGAATCGTCAAATGTGAATTTAAAGTTTTCAATGCAGGAAATATGGTACAATCTTCCCAATGTGCGATCTGGTTTAATCAAGTGTCCAAGACTATTCTAGACTGTCTGGTATTTTTTGCTTCTACGCACACTGTCCTGCGCAGTATCCAGACAGTTTGAGATTTGTGAACCACAACAAACCTTTATGACAACCAGAAGCAAATCGCAATGCTGCAGTTTTCATAAATAAATTATGGTGCAGTTCCTAAAATCTAACGCCGCATCTGAAAGACCCAACTGGAAACGCATTATAGGCTTAGAAGCGGAAGTATATATTGCTTTTATGATCAGTAGTAAGCACGTACGCCATATTTTCTTGGGACTGGCTACTATTATTGCACATACGGCTGAGGCAAATGTTATATTTATAATATATAGATAAATTT
The DNA here is from genome assembly GCA_944452925.2 of Chrysolina oricalcia. Taxonomy (NCBI): domain Eukaryota; kingdom Metazoa; phylum Arthropoda; class Insecta; order Coleoptera; family Chrysomelidae; genus Chrysolina; species Chrysolina oricalcia. The sequence goes on along the minus strand of OX101817.2, from coordinate 54,049,592 downwards.
CACGGTAATTTCGTTCAGTACAGAAAGAAATTAACCTGACACGGATCCAAGAAGACATAAATCTTAAAATCGAACTTTTGTAGATACCGCATTGTTCTTAGGACGGCAGTATTTTTGTCGGTTCATTAGCAACTTTTCTTATTTCAGTTGCAGGAATGACTAGATTATCTGTCGTTTCATTTGTATAAGGTGTGTCGATCTATTCCTATCTCACTACCGTAGTGAAACAAATAAAACGCAACAAAAGTCTTATTCAATGTCAATTTTTGAAAACTGTTGGCAATGAACCGTGACGAAATTTGCTGAGAATTTTCCGATTCCGGTAGCGACATATTTGGTTACTTTCTTGGCAATACTGGGTGAAACTTTAATAGAAACTGTTTGTAGAATAATTGTAGAAGTTCCGAGTTATTCGGCATTTTTGATAAGGCAACATACCTATGCACTGCAAGAATATTTCACCAATATTTTTTTTTATTTTCAAGCAACATTGGACCAATATCGTGAAATTTTCACATATATTTCTAGGGAATATTATGTTTAAAGGTGTTGCCAATATTTTCATTCTATTGTGTTTTGATGCTAGGTACTATTTTGCTTCAAAAATAGGTATTTCACCATTATTATTTCAAAAATGCCCAAGTAACATTGCACCAGCATCACGAAATGTTACTTTTTCTCGCCAATATTATATAATTTTTAATTTTTTGGGAGTATTTTCATAATATTGTACCTGTACTTGGAGAGTTGCTAAGCAGATATTTGAAAACGTGAGTTGTCGAGAAAACCCGTTTATAAAGATACCTCGTTTACACAAATCCCATCAGAATTAGTCAAATTATACTGGCAGTTTCCAGTAATCATTTCGAATGTTAAAAACTACTTTATAATTTTTTCAATCTGGAAAATACCCTGAATATGAATGAATTCCACTTTTTGTAGGGGAAGGGTGGGTAATGTGGCCACAGCGGGGTAACCATCTATATTAGAGAGTTGAAGTGATTACAGTACGTGAACCTTCACGTAGACGTTAACGTACGAAATTTAACGTTTACGGGTTGTTATGAAATTGAGTTGAAGTTGAACGTATGTCAACCGCTAACCCTAACATGTTAATTTGTGTTTATTTCGCTTTTATGCTGTTTTCTATGAACAACTGCGGATCTTATGGTGGATTTATGCAGCAGTCATAAGTCATAAGTTTTAAGTCATAAGGAAGAATATTTGTCAATGATTGGTTGGTCCGTAAATTCCAACCAAACACTGACGAATATTCTTTCTTACGACTTAAAACTTATGACTTATGACTGCTGCATAAATCCACCATTAGTAGGGATTTTGACCATATACCTCCCTTGCCAAATGCAAATCAAATTATTCCGGAATTGGCTTTTCGAAATGTTCATTGTTTTAAATAAAGCGAAATACCGAGCAAGATCATCAAAAATACATTGAAGAAATGATGATTGATGTAAAATTGTAAATATTGCTTTGTCACTTCTTGATTTTATGGCTTTAAAGTCAAAATTTGCTCATTCGCAACTCATCGGTGTGATTCGTATATTCTTCGGTTAACGTGCATTGATTTTTAAGGTATCCGTGTGAGACCGTTAGGTTACGTATGCCCGTAAACCTATTTTCAACGTTAACGTGAATAGCTGACGAATGCGCATGCGTAGATGTCAAATTGTACGTTAACGTTTACGTTCATGCCAGCACTTCAACTCTCTATTATCTCTGCCGAACTAGTACATAAAATAGTGGGGAACACGTTAGACCGTAGAGTTAATCGCAGTCAGTGTTCTCACAGTCTTTGAAGGTGAAAGCTGCGCTTGTTCTGTTTCCGTATACACTTTTGTGTTTTTTCAAGTGTTTGATGTGAGGTGAGTAGGCAATATAGTTGCTCCTAGATAAGTTTAAAGTAAGGTTATAATTAATTGCAGTAGTAATGTTGAAACGGCGTATTTTAACCTTTGAATTGCTGTGTTTTGGATCAGCGTGGGTGATCTAGTTTTAATGCAGACCACATTTTTTCTAATGGCGTCTAGTCGGGCAAAATGACCAGCCAACTCGTCGGGCAAAATGACCATCCAACTTTACCACTTTACCCTGCTTTTTTTTCGCTTAAATAAATAACCACTCCGGTCTTGTTGCAGTCATTTGTTTCTGTTACAGGGCGACATCAAGATGCCGTCGAACTACGTAAGGATGTCAACCCAACAGCAGCAGTAAGAGATGATAATATGCCGTTTGCTACCGCAGCCAGACAGTTTAATGTCCCACGAAGTACCCTCAAAAGGAGGATTCTCGAGTAAAATCGCAATGCCATTGAAGATAAAAAGATTCAAGGAAGCTATCGATGTGTATTTAATCAGGAACAAGAGGAAGAACTCTTTAATCATATCTTTGATATGGAACACCGCTTTTATGGTATTTCAATGCAGGATCTACGCCATTTGGCATTTCAGCTTGCTGAAAAAAACAATCTACCGCATCGATTCAACAAAGAGAAGAGAATGACAGGCAAGGATTGGGTAACATGCTTTAGAAAACGCCACCCTAATATTGCCCTAAGAAACCCAAAATCCACGTGGATGGCCAGAGCACAGGGGTTTAATAGAACCAATGTTAACAAATTTTTTAACATTCTTCAAACAGTGCAAGACAAACATTTCCATCCTGCTCATCGAGTATATAATGTCGATTAAACTGGTCTTTTGACAGTTCAAACGAGGAACACTAAAGTTTTCTCGCTCAAGGGGAGACGTAAAGTTGGTGCTATTACGTCAGCGGAAAGAAGTTTGCTGTCGACATTTGCAGTTTGCATGTCCGCAGGAAGCACTTTCGTCCCTCCATTTGTGATTTTTCCAAGAAAACGAATGAAGATTGAACTTCAAGATGGAGCTCCCCCAGAAACCGAGTTTGCCTGCAATCCCAGCGGATGGATGCAGACGGATATATTCATGCAATGGTTTGATCATTTTTTGAAACATGCCAAACCATCCGAACAAGATCCAGTACTGCTCATTCTGGATGGTCATTCCACCCACACCAAAAATATTGACTTTATAGAAAAGGCCAGAAAGAATTTCACAACAGTCGTATGTTTACCCCCACACTGCAGCCACAAGATTCAACCTCTGGATGTGTCATTCATGGCACCTTTCAAAACTTTCTACGTCCAAGCTTGTGAAAAATTCCTGCGTAACGACCCGGGCAGAGTTATTACACAATTCCAGATCAGTAAACTTCTTGGAGAGGCATTTTTGCATGCAGCTGTGCCAACTACGGGCTATAAATGGATTTCGCAAGTGTGGCATTTTCCCTTTGGACCCGAACGTGTTTTCTGACGTAGATTTTGTTGCTTCAGAGATATCTGACATTCCCATGATTCCTGAAAACAATAATCCCCCTAATGCTGAAGACGGTGTATCAAATGATAAAAATGCAGCAGTAGATGAACGAGCAGCTGCAGCAGTAGATGGACGAGCAGATGCAAATACTGATGAAGGAAGAGATGAAGAACATGCTTCCCAAGATGAAGTTACGAGAAACGGAAACGATGTAGTAGACAGTACTCCGACATCACAACCCAAATCATTTACAATACTAAGCCCAAATGACATTATTTCTTTGCCTAAACAAGAAAGCCTGAACAAAGAAAAACAAACCGAAAAAAGGGCAAGACAGCGATAATAACATCTAGTCCATACAAAAATGAACTCTCACTAGAAAAATTGAAAAAAGAGGTTGAGGATAATAAAAAGAAAAGAAAGCAGAAGAAAAAACAGAAAAGACAAATTAAAAGGGAAATACAATGAAAAAAGGAGATTGCAAAAAACAGCTTTTTCAATCAGATGATGATCAACCATACGATGAACAAGATGTGGAATGTTTTTATTGTCGTGGGCCGTTCTCGAACTCTAAGGATAACGAAGGTTAGATTAGGTGTTGCAAATGTAAGCAGTGGGTACACGAAGAATGTGCCGGTTGCGAAGATGACGACGAGGAGTTTGAATGCGAATTTTGTAAATGATCCATTTAGTTTTAGTTCTGTAATGTTTGTTACTTCGATCTCATGAATCTTACCAAACATTATATTCCGTTAGCGACAATGAGTTTATTTGATTTTTAAATTTGTTTCAATGTTTTTTCCTATCTGATTTCTCAATAAATATCTCACTTTGAAATGTTATTATTGATATCATCTGGTATTTATAACGTAAATTATCCTATGCGGGTAATGTAGCCAGCCCCAGCCACTTTACCATACCTATATGGGTAAAGTGGCCATTTTGCAGCTTGCAGAGTCAACTCTCTCCCATCGAATATTAAAATTGTTCAACAGAAATAAAAAATATTATCTAATTCTAGACTGTCTACAATTGCTACCTGGATAATCTTGTAAGTTTCCTACTTTCAGATGTCTCGTAAAAAATTATTTTGCGTTAGGGTGGCCACATTGCCCACCCTTCCCCTACACAGATTTCTAAAAGAAACCTAATACCACCCATTCAAAATTCAGTTGATACAATCTTTAAATTCAACGTACTTTGACAACGACTTGGATTAGTTGCTTGTATTCAGGTAAATAGTACATGATAATCCCAGCATGTTTACTGTTGATCAACTAATGGTCTCAAAAAAATCACCATTGGGTCCTTGAAAGTAATTTTCGAACCACTTGGAGGATCAATGCTCGGTAAGGTTCAATGGTCGTATCACAGGACCGTATTTTTTCCATGAAACTCTAAATGGGGTGAGCTACTTAAATTTTTCGAGAAATCATTTGATAGTTATAATTGATGTTAGATAGCAGCAAGGTGATGCTACTGAATAACTTGAAAAAACATATACCAGTGGATGAATTGGTAAAAAGTGCAGACTCATTCCCCAGATTTGTCACCACTTGATTTTTTCCAACTTTTCCTTTTGATATTGTTGATCCGAAAGTTGAGATTCGACTAGCCTGCGGTATTAGTATGCCTACTATTATGAGCGCGACTTATTCCAGACAAGAATTATTTTGTTTTGGGCTGTGTATGACATACCAATTATTTCAAATCAAATCGAATCAAATCAAATCAAATCAAATCAAATCAAATCAAATCAAATCAAATCAAATCAAATCAAATCAAATCAAATCAAATCAAATCAAATCAAATCAAATCAAATCAAATCAAATCAAATCAAATCAAATCAAATCAAATCAAATCAAATCAAATCAAATCAAATCAAATCAAATCAAATCAAATCAAATCAAATCAAATCAAATCAAATCAAATCAAATCAAATCAAATCAAATCAAATCAAATCAAATCAAATCAAATCAAATCAAATCAAATCAAATCAAATCAAATCAAATCAAATCAAATCAAATCAAATCAAATCAAATCAAATCAAATCAAATCAAATCAAATCAAATCAAATCAAATCAAATCAAATCAAATCAAATCAAATCAAATCAAATCAAATCAAATCAAATCAAATCAAATCAAATCAAATCAAATCAAATCAAATCAAATCAAATCAAATCAAATCAAATCAAATCAAATCAAATCAAATCAAATCAAATCAAATCAAATCAAATCAAATCAAATCAAATCAAATCAAATCAAATCAAATCAAATCAAATCAAATCAAATCAAATCAAATCAAATCAAATCAAATCAAATCAAATCAAATCAAATCAAATCAAATCAAATCAAATCAAATCAAATCAAATCAAATCAAATCAAATCAAATCAAATCAAATCAAATCAAATCAAATCAAATCAAATCAAATCAAATCAAATCAAATCAAATCAAATCAAATCAAATCAAATCAAATCAAATCAAATCAAATCAAATCAAATCAAATCAAATCAAATCAAATCAAATCAAATCAAATCAAATCAAATCAAATCAAATCAAATCAAATCAAATCAAATCAAATCAAATCAAATCAAATCAAATCAAATCAAATCAAATCAAATCAAATCAAATCAAATCAAATCAAATCAAATCAAATCAAATCAAATCAAATCAAATCAAATCAAATCAAATCAAATCAAATCAAATCAAATCAAATCAAATCAAATCAAATCAAATCAAATCAAATCAAATCAAATCAAATCAAATCAAATCAAATCAAATCAAATCAAATCAAATCAAATCAAATCAAATCAAATCAAATCAAATCAAATCAAATCAAATCAAATCAAATCAAATCAAATCAAATCAAATCAAATCAAATCAAATCAAATCAAATCAAATCAAATCAAATCAAATCAAATCAAATCAAATCAAATCAAATCAAATCAAATCAAATCAAATCAAATCAAATCAAATCAAATCAAATCAAATCAAATCAAATCAAATCAAATCAAATCAAATCAAATCAAATCAAATCAAATCAAATCAAATCAAATCAAATCAAATCAAATCAAATCAAATCAAATCAAATCAAATCAAATCAAATCAAATCAAATCAAATCAAATCAAATCAAATCAAATCAAATCAAATCAAATCAAATCAAATCAAATCAAATCAAATCAAATCAAATCAAATCAAATCAAATCAAATCAAATCAAATCAAATCAAATCAAATCAAATCAAATCAAATCAAATCAAATCAAATCAAATCAAATCAAATCAAATCAAATCAAATCAAATCAAATCAAATCAAATCAAATCAAATCAAATCAAATCAAATCAAATCAAATCAAATCAAATCAAATCAAATCAAATCAAATCAAATCAAATCAAATCAAATCAAATCAAATCAAATCAAATCAAATCAAATCAAATCAAATCAAATCAAATCAAATCAAATCAAATCAAATCAAATCAAATCAAATCAAATCAAATCAAATCAAATCAAATCAAATCAAATCAAATCACTAATTAAATCAAATCCTAATCATAATCAAATCAAATACAAATCAAATCAAATCAAATCAATCAAATCAAATCAAATCACAATCAAATCAAATCAATCAAATCAAATCAATCAAATCAAATCAAATCAAATCAAATCAAATCAAATCAAATCAAATCAAATCAATCAAATCAAATCAAATCAAATCAAATCAAATCAAATCAATTCAAATCAAATCAAATCAAATCCAAATCAAATCAAATCAAATCAAATCAAATCAAATCAAATCAAATCAATCAAATCAAATCAAATCAATCAATCAATATCAAATCAAATCAATCAAATCAAATCAAATCAATCAATCAAATCAAATCAAATCAAATCAAATCAAATCAAAATTCAAATCAACAATCAAATCAATCAAATCAAATCAAATCAAATCAAATTCAAATCAAATCAAATCAATTCAAATCAAATCAAATCAAATCAAATCAAATCAAATCAAATCAAATCAAATCAAATCAAATCAAATCAAATCAAAATCAAATCAAATCAAATCAAATCAAATCAAATCAAAATCAAATCAAATCAAATCAAATCAAATCTAATCAAATCAAACAATTCAAATCAAATCAAATCAAATCAAATCAAATCAATCAAATCAAATCAAATCAAATCAATCAAATCAAATCAAATCAAATCAAATCAAATCAAATCAAATCAAATCAAATCAAATCAAATCAAATCAATCAAATCAAATCAAAT